>CAJHNH020001464.1:0-30000 GCA_905116865.2 Candidula unifasciata
GCACATCCATGGTTCAGATCAACACAGCTGAAGCCTATAACTACAACATACCTTGTCGAAGTGCCCTGCCACTTCCAGCCATAGATGTAGATTGCTAAAGGGTTGCCAACAATACCAAGAACCATCAGAACGATGATGTATATGATCACGGGAGTCAGCAGGTTGGCCTTGATACTGTTAATTTTCATCAAAATGTCATGATCCTCTGGAGATTGTGAGTGAAAAGGGTCGATCTCCAACGACCGATTGCTCGTCACCTCCATGATCCTGTAGAGAGATTGCACGTTTCATGTAATCAGTCAGGGAGTTATGATATTTGACAACAGTGACTTCGATCGTTTGTAGCGAAGACTGCTAATCTGTCTTTAGTAAGTCTTTTTCTTTCTTTCTCTTTCTCGATACACACTTGGCACACAGAAACATCTTTCCTTAACCATCTTTATGTTTTTCTTTGTTTCTCTCTCTCTCTCTCTCTCTCTCTCTCTCTCTCTCTCTCTCTCTCTCTCTCTCTCTCTCTCTCCTCTTACCCACCCCTCCCTCCCACTTTTTCTCACTATTTATCAGTCAGTCTTTTACAATATTTCTCTAAGTTCGCTTTGCGCTTCTCTACCTCGACGTTTACCACGAGGTGGACTGAGTTGCAGATTGGGATAGCTATGGGGTGTACGATCTCACCTATACTGTTTGTCATGGCAATGCAGATCATGTTGGACGGGGCGGCCGGCTACGGACTGGGCCTTCAAATAGGGGATCACTGGTTGCCGCCACTGCGCGCATTTATGGATGACACGACTATTATAACGGGCAGCGAGGAGTCTGCCCGCACGATCCTGAATAGATTGGACGCGGTGGTCCAATGGAGCGGTATGCAGTTCAAACCGCAGAAGTCGAGGAGTCTGTCAATCCATAAGGGCAAGGTGTCGGCGACCAGTTTTACGGTGGCAAGGAACAAGATCCCTACGGTTCTGGAGAACCGGTGAAGAGCCTCGGTCGCGTTTACGATTCGAAGTTATCTGACAGAGCGGAAGTCCGGCGAATACATGAGTCACTGGCTACAGGCCTGCTCGCGATCGAGCGATGCAGGCTGGTCGGGAAATTCAAGGTATGGTGTCTCCAATTCATGTTGATTCCGAAGCTTCTATGGCCACTGCTAGTCTACGAGGTGACGATGACTGCAGTGGAAACCATGGAAAAGAAAATCAATACAGCCTTAAGAAAGTGGATTGGTGCACCGCCTTGTCTGACCGACGTGGCTCTGTATTGTAAACAGGCTAAGCTGGTACTTCCGTTCAAGTCAATAACCGAAGAGTTTAAAGTCGGCAAAGTTAGGCTCGCCATGCTTTTGCGCGAGTCCTCAGACCCAAATGTCATCGCTGTCCAGCCCGCTCTAAAGACTGGCCAGAAGTGGAAGGTCCTCGATGCGATAGGAGCTGCTCAGAACGCACTAAAATTGAAGGAGGTGATGGGTTACACACAAACCGACCGTCGAGGCCTAGGGCACGGGAAAGTCAATTGGTGGTCAAAGGCCTCAGCCAAAGAACGCCGAGACATGGTGATACAAACGGTGAGGGACAACGAAAACGAGATTCGGGTTCAGAAAGCAGCCCAGCAGTCGCAGCAGGGCCATTGGGTCAGCCTGGAGAGCGCATTGCCTAGAATACTCACATGGGGGTGAGATCTGGCGGATGACCCCGCTGCGACTGAGCTTTATCGTTCGTTCGGCGTACGATGTATTACCGTCCGGTGTTAACATGGTTAAATGGTCTGCGACCAACGATCCGACTTGCCCGTTGTGCAAATCAAAGCAAACTCTTGAGCACGTCCTGTCCGCGTGCAGGAAAGCCCTAGGTCAAGGCCGCTATACCTGGCGCCACAACAAGGTGCTAAAAGAGTTAGCAGCCGTTGTCGACCAGGCTAGAATGAGGGCTAATGCCAGAGCCAGTTCTAGTATCGTCCCCATTCGTTTCCTCAAGGCTGGGCAGGTTCCAAAAGGTAATGTCAACAAAAACGCATTCGCTCCATCTGTGCTAGACTCTGCGAGGGACTGGTTACTGGCGGTTGATCTGCCAGGACATGAACGGTATCCCGAGTTGATCCGTAAAACCGGCCTGCGACCGGACATCGTTCTCCATTCTGCGCAAAAACGGCAACTCATCCTGATTGAGTTGACGGTCCCGTTTGAGTCGCGGATGGAGGAGAATCATTTGTATAAGCTCGAGAAATACAGTGATTTAGCAGCCGGTTTGAGGAGAAACGAGGCTTACACAGTACGGGTATTTGCCGTCGAAGTGGGAGCGAGAGGCCTCGTTTCCACTTCGCTCTACAATGTGGTTAAAGAGTTAGGATTGCGCGGTAATGAACGGAAACGGGCACTCAAAAAACTTGGTGAGGTGGCCGAAAGGGCATCCAGCTGGCTCTGGACGCAGCGCAACAACGTAGGGGACGGGCCTCGGTGAGCTGGTCCGGGTATCTAGTGGAAAAGAGTTTCTTATCCCTTTGAAAAGTCCATCGTGTACGAATTGTCTGCCAGTGTCTCTCTGCCAACTGCTAATAAAAGTCCAAGATGTGTCCGGTAAACCAAAGTAAGCTTGTCGCTCGGTCGTCCAGGCATGCGGACTGTTCTAATTACGCTGTCGCGGCGACTTCTTATCTCACAGTACCTCCTTCGAAACCACTAAGTCGTCTTGTCTCTGGCCGAAAGTATAACACCATCCGGTAATTCTGTGCGGCGGGGAAGCAGCCCTGAGCTTCATGAACTCAGGTGGGCCCACCTCCGAATACGTTTAGGAATCGTGGGCCGAAACGTGTGTCGAAAGAGGATAATTTCTACTGATGACTGTAGATCCCCGCTGTACTTGCTCCCTGTGAGTTTATTCTTACACACACACACACACACACACACACACACACCTCTTCAGTGCCATTTATATCTCATCCCAAGTTTTTGTCTATTCGTTCATCTCTCTCAAAACCATCTTTGCTTCACTCCCTCTTTCCCTGTCTATGTCATTAAATGTCTAACACACATGCACCCTCTACCCTTATCCCTACCTGTCTCTCCATCGCTCTCACAAATACCTCTCTCCTTCGCTCTGTCTTTCTCTCTCCCTTGTATCGAGACGCACCAAGATGGCGGTGATTATTTTCACGACCTTCCTATTTTTGACTTACTGAATCAGCTTTCTGCGCTTTCATCGCATCAAATACCACTTTAGACACATGATGGCGTCGTGTTTCATTAGTGGATGCCTCACATAATTAATGTGCTCTTTAGATTATGTGTAATTATTACATGTTGTGTTTGCGACAGATGTATGCGTCATCTTCTAGCAACATTAGAGCTCAGTCATCTGCACAGGAACATTAAAAGGCCAGGGAGATCAAGTGCTGTATATGTTGGATCTCTGGGGTAGTGAAGCACACCGGCTGCTCCCTCGTGAGAACTGGATCTAGCCCTTCAAGCCCTATTACTTACGCGGTGAAAGCGAAGCATTCAGGTTGATTATGAAATTCGTTCTACAGTCAAGACCTTTGTTCGAACTGAACCATGGGAGTCTGGGATGTCCAATTGCAAGCATTGATGTAATTATCTGTGCAGATATCTTTGTGTTAAAAGCCAGGTGAAATGCACTGGGTCTTAGCAAAAGCAAATGTATAGGGCTTAGTGCAACAAGACCTGGCATATGATACCACAACATCTAGTTTGAGAATGAATTTCGGGGCTGTCACTGCAGCCTTCTGCTGGCTAGAGAACCAAATTACACCCTTGTAGCTTTTGTAACTGACTCGCAGAGCTTGTTGACAAAGGTGGAGACAGGTATGCTTATGCAGACTGGAAAGCATTGCTTCAGAAGTCTCAGGTAGTTAGCGTCATTAGGATATTTTCTCCAGGTTACGCCGCTTTGTTGAGAAAGATAGACTAGCTGGTTCTGCACCACTTGGTGGTGATCAGATGCATGACAAGCTGTTTGTTGTAAGAAGCGAGTGAACTGTGTGGGGGCCCAAAAAAATCCTGATGTTCTGAGGAGAATGATGCTGCGGGGACTGACCAGCGATGTGGTGGACGTTCAACGCTCAAGGGAAAGGCGAGACGGGTATACAACTAGACTGTACCATTGTGAAATAGGCGCTGGACGACTGTTACATAAATTGAATTAGGCCTATTTAAGCGACCTAAAAACCTGGCCAACTTGGGGGTCAGGAAGTGATAAAACAGACTGGAGTGACCATTTTCGCTCTCTTAGGCTCACTGGTTTTAGGACGAGAAACATGTAGTTCTGATTTGTCCGTTGCGTTCAATGATTTTACGCAACGTGGGTTGAGGTGTGTAGAGAGAAAGATAGGTTCCATCTATTGTAGGGTATTTTCGAGCACGTTGTGAATTTTAATGCATTATTATTTGTGAAGACCTTAGATGATGTTCAGTGAAATAAATAGATGTGAATTTGATAATTATAGTTCCAGTTGCTTTGCTTCAGATTAGGGTTTGTGGTTAGTGTGTGTAGTTTGTTTATTTGTTACCTGACTTATTAGACTTTACACAGAAGATCTCGTGCCTGGACTAGAAAATCCCTGTTTCTAGTCCCCACCTTACGAACTATTTTCCTTTATTTTTTATCTTGGTACTTAGGGCTTCTCCACCCTAGTACAAATGGCGTCGTCCGGCAGGTTTGGTGGCCACAAGATACTTTGTGTCTTGTCTAGTTAGTTCTGGTAATTCTAGCGATTTATAGTTTTAGATTGGTTTTTAATGGCGACCACGTGTATGGCTCCTTTATCGCAGATTTTGGGTATGGTATTTGTCGCTTTTCTAGTTCTCCGACAGTTGTCAAGTTAGTGTACTTGTTTTCAGTTATTGGCAGAGAAGGTGGCTAGTTTTCCTCGAGTAGGTGTGAATCTTAGATTTAGAAATAGCTAGCCGACCCAGTGGGGCAGATTCAGTTGAAACTCCTAAGCAAGATGGAGGAGAGCACTCGTGCGAGCAGTAACGTGCACCATGAAGGTAGTTCTCCGACCTTGGTGGTGGAAGGGTCCTGTTTGCCAGACAGACCAGGGTACAGGCATGTTATTATGTTGCCAGAGCGCGTAAACATAACGCACTTTGATGGGACAGGAGGCCCCACTGTTACAGATGATTTTGTTCGACAAGTGAGAGCCTGGTTTAGAAATGAACGAACGTGTCCGGCAGACCAGATTGATGTAGTGCTCGATCACGTCACAGCGAGTGTCAGACAAGAGTTAAAGTTACATCAGACAGAGAATGCCAACGATTTGCTAGATATCATACAACACGTGTATGGAGAGCATCGAAGCGTTGTTGAACTAGCATCTGAGTTTTTTTCCCTACGGCACGGTGAGAATGAGACGATCCGTTGTTTTTCTCATCGTATGCATGCGGCATTTGAGGCGATAATTACCGCACAGAAGAAAGAGAACATGACGCTTTTTGATACGTCGATCTTAAGAGATCAGTTTATCTTACAATTGCGAGATACGATTTGTAGAAAATTAGCTCAAGAGAAAGTTTACCAAGACCCAAGTGTGACTTTTCTATCTATCAGAGATTTTGCCATTAGATGGGTTCGTGATGATTTGTTCTTTAAGAAAGTGGTGTTAAATAATGTGTCAGCGGTGCAGGTGAATGCTGTGAGTTCTTCAGTGACGTCGAATGTGAAGGGTGAGTTGGACTTTTTAACATCTGAAATAAAGCACCTGAAAGAACATTTAGCTGTTTTATCACAACAAAAGGAACGGCGTAAGCGATGTTTTATTTGTCAGTCGTCATCCCATTTAATGAATGCCTGTCAAAGAACACCAGTCGGCGAAGTTCGGCACCCTATTCATGTGCAGAGGCAAGAAGCGGCTAACTATAGTCAGAACAGAACTCGCCAAGTGTGGCGTAGGAGCCCACATGGCCCCGCCCGAGTCGTGCCCCCTGCAGATTTAAACGGACTCTCTTGTGTAGTTTCTCGTGAGAGGTTCGGCGATAAACAGGTTTGCAGTCAGAGTGACGCGCCGTCAAAACACACGAGGGGGAGACGGAGGAAGAAAAGTTCGCAAGCCCCTAGTGACGATTCGCCTAATCAAACACAGAACAACGAGAATTCAGTTCCTGTCAATCAACTGTGCACTGTGTTATCTAGCAATGAGCAGTCTACTTTAAAGACCGTTGAAACTGTCAGATACCAGGTCGGGGATAAAGTCAATTTAAAACTCGAACAGGAAGAAGGTGATACCAATGAAGCGTGGTCAGACGAAATTTATGTTATTCTTCGCGCTCCTACTGAGTCGCGACCACAGTATGTGTTGACCAGCAGACAGCAGAATAAACTGCGACTCTTAGTAGACGAGGAGGAGTTAAGGAAATGTGTTGCGAACTGTTGACCCAATTAGTTGTGTGCAGAAAGATCAGCTGGTCACGGAGTGCCTGTTGTTCGCGGTGTAGTTTGTGTGATGCTAGGAGTGTTTTCTTTCTATTGCGACCTAAGCTTGGGGTCAGATTATTTGTTTTATGTCTCCGTGACTGGTTTAACTGTAGGTCTTTACATATAGAGAGTCACGTGTGAATTACACTGACCGACTGAGGTATGCAGTGAAGTTTTTATAACATTGCAGTGACCCATACGTCCATTTGTAGGCCTTTGGCCGAGGTAACGTTGTCCAATCAGTCCATTGTAAGCTCATGTAGAGCTGAGGTATGTCCGATCAGTCCATTGTAAGCTCATGCAGAGCTGAGGTATGTCCGATCAGTCCATTGTAAGCTCACGCAGAGCTGAGGTATGTCCGATCAGGCTTTGTCAAAGCTGAGGTAAAATTTTGGAAAGTCCTTTAAGCGTCACGCGGTGGTGACAAAGGCAAACTTCTTTGTGTCACGCGGTGGTGACCAGGACAAACTTCTTTGTGTCACGCGGTGGTGACAAGGGCAAACTTCTTTTGTGTCACGCGGTGGTGACAAGGGCAAACTTCTTTGTGTCACGCGGTGGTGGCAAAGTGTGGTGGAAACAGTCCAATGTAAGCCCCGCGGCTGAGGTAATCAACAAATGAAGGAACCTGCCTGCCAAGAATTGCTGGATGTCAGAGGAAGCAGCTACTCAAGAATCCTGATGTTTACTGATCACGATGTATTCGATTATTTTTGCATTTTTGTGTGTTTTTATATTGCAAATTTGCTTGTTGTGTGTTATTGACGATTGTGTACATGTTAAAGATGCTGCAAGTAGCTAGAGATTATGTTATGTCATGAAAATAATTTTGTTTCTGTGGTCAATGCACAGTAAATGAAGAACAGGAGTTAAGGAAGAATTGGTAAACAATTATTGTTAGGTATTGTGTAGTTGTCGGGACGCCAACAGATTTGATGAGGAGACTTGAAATAGGCGCTGGACGACTGTTACATAAATTGAATTAGGCCTATTTAAGCGACCTAAAAACCTGGCCAACTTGGGGGTCAGGAAGTGATAAAACAGACTGGAGTGACCATTTTCGCTCTCTTAGGCTCACTGGTTTTTAGACGAGAAACATGTAGTTCTGATTTGTCCGTTGCGTTCAATGATTTTACGCAACGTGGGTTGAGGTGTGTTGAGAGAAAGATAGGTTCCATCTATTGTAGGGTATTTTCGAGCACGTTGTAAATTTTAATGCATTATTATTTGTGAAGACCTTAGATGATGTTCAGTGAAATAAATAGATGTGAATTTGATAATTATAGTTCCAGTTGCTTTGCTTCAGATTAGGGTTTGTGGTTAGTGTGTGTAGTTTGTTTATTTGTTACCTGACTTATTAGACTTTACACAGAAGATCTCGTGCCTGGACTAGAATATCCCTGTTTCTAGTCCCCACCTTACGAACTATTTTCCTTTATTTTTTATCTTGGTACTTAGGGCTTCTCCACCCTAGTACAATTGGAATTGGAACTCTGCGCTTTCTGTTGAAGATGGGGAAGGAGCGTTTATCTGAATGTGCCGTGTGACATGAAGGTGATTCTAAATTCAACATTCAGTCCCTGTCTCTGCCTGTTTCTCCTAATCCCAATAATACACATTTCTATCTTGATCTCGCACACCCGTGCATGTGTGTGTGTTTGTATCTCTAAGATTATCGCACATCTCTTCCTACCCACTCACTCCCACCACCACCCCTTTTTTTCCTTCTCGTAGAACTGAATTTCGCACTTTTTGCACTTTCTCTCACAAACAAAATCGCTCTAACCTGTATTTTTCCGTCTCTGTCTTTTAACTTATCTTTGGCACACACACATTTTTTTTTATTTTCCGTCTCATAACATCTTTGACACACAACTCCCACCTCCCCCTGGATCACTATCTGTCTCTTATCACTCTAATTCACAATTATCTTACTCGCCACCCCCTCCACCGTCACTCACTTGATATTAGTCTATTTCTCTCTCAAGACACGCACACACACGAATACACATACACAATCTGAGAAGTTATAAGGTGATGTATAACAAACAGAAAGTACGCTACACCAATTTTTAAGACATTTTTAAGTGTATATCATGAATCTCCAAAACAGGAAATAAGGGTGTGGGAGGCTTTAAGCAGACTGAGAGCTTGACTGCCGCTGCTCTTTTGGACGCCGAGCTAAACTGCTGAGAACGAAGGCTATCTTGGAACAAATAGATATCGCAGAGTATTCAAACTTGCAAAGAATGCTGCGTGGTCTCGAGGCATGGTGTCCGCCTCGAGTGCTAGAGGTTCCGGGTTCATTCCCCGGTAGGGGCTGGGGTTTTTGCACGTGGACTTGGACTTCAAGTAATTTTCCTCTTGTCTCTGGGTAATGAGATGGGACACCTGTGTGCATTGTTGCGCACGTAAAAAATCTCTTGGCAGCTGCAAATCGAAAAGTGTAGCCTAACGGCACAGTCCGGGCAAAATTTGAAGTTAAAAATTTACCCAGAGTATTTCAAAATCCCTGCCGGTGCTACTGGGCTTTTTTTGGACTAGGACGTGAGTTAGAAGAGAAACGGATCAATTATGGGTTACTACCCGTGTGCGTTGATGTTGATCAGTAGTTCAAACATAAAACCTCAAACTTGCCAAAACATTCAGCGCTAATTATGCGTCAAACACGTCTTTCACTGCTGTTTCTATCTGTCTGGAATGTGTAATCCTAAAGATAGGAATAGGTATAGCAATGGGTCGTTTTGTTTCGTTTATTTTGCTCAACATTTTCATCCGTAACTAGGGACGCCTACGCGACCGACACAATCAGCCCGAATTGACCGTTACTGAGAAATAATGTTTCCGTGCTCTTCACGTAAAAGATCGAATTGGAACAATTATTAGAAGTTATTGGAGAGATGCAAGGCTTTGACATGACATGGTTTTGAGGCGCATATGATAGATCGATTTTTTGGCAGCACGCAGTGAATTAACGGTAAGTAAGTTCGTAGATATCTTCTTAATTAGCCAGATTAGGGCAATTTGTGGTATATTTTTTAATTTTGCGTCAATTTATATATAAGTATGGGAAATTTCACAAAGATTGGCTGAGCGCAAATGTTTAAAAAGAATTTTTTAGTGGCATCACTATTTTTGCTTTAAATCCAATATGTTTACACTAGGAGACCGTTTGTCCCGCTTTATAATTACGTTAAAATAATTATAAAATTAGCTAAGGTTATTTTAATCATTTTTTTAAATGAACAACCATTGTATCATTTTTGCATGCATCTGTCATAATTTAGAGCTCTGCGTATTTTCTGTTGGAGATATTTTTTCCTGATCATCCCCAAATCCCAATAATTACTTTTTATCATCATTGCGCACTTTCTAAGATGATTCTTTAGTAATTAACTTCAAATACTTAGTAAATTAAAATCTTATTTCTTTCCCTTTTTGGAATTCATCCATTTAATATTGGTCGGTTATGTAAAGAACAATGGGTATGTCACTTACATTTACCTTTGGTTAAATGGAGAGGGTGTTAAAATGCCGGTTAAGTACTTGACACCATGTACGCAGCTTTCTGTAGAGTCACATAAGTTAAATGTTCCGCTGTGTGTCTGTTCCTGCAGATATAAGAAACAACAGCGTTAGTTCATTAGCACTTTCTTCGTTTGTCTTCTGCTTTTCTTCCTCCCTGAGTTCCATCCTACCTTCCTTCAACCCTTCCTTCCGTACTGCTTCCTTCTTTCCACCCATCCTGCCTGCCTTCCTTCCTTCCCTCCTACCTGTCTTCCTACCTTCCTGTCTTTCTTCCTGCTTCCTTATTTCCATCCTTCCCGTCTGCTTTCCTTTTACCTGCCGCCCTTCCTTCCTGCCTTTCTTCCTGTTTGCGCAACTTCCGTATTTTCTGTCTGCCCGCTTTCCATTCTTTTTTCTTTCTTTCTTTCTTTCTTTTCTTTTTTCTTTTTTTTCTTTCTTTCTTTCTTTCTTTCTTTCTTTCTTTCTTTCTTTCTTTCTTTCTTTCTTTCTTTCTTTCTTTCTTTCTTTCTTTCTTTCTTTCTTTCTTTCTTTCTTTCTTTCTTTTTTTCTTTCTAACTTACTTTCTTTCTTTCTTTCTTTCTTTCTTTCTTTCTTTCTTTCTTTCTTTCTTTCTTTCTTTCTTTCTTTTCTTTTTTACTTTTCTTCTTTTCATCTTTGTCTTTCTGTTTTTCTTTCTTTATGCATTCCCTCTTTTTTTCACTCTTTTCTTCTTTTCTCTCTCTTTTCCTCTATCTCCCCCCCCCCCCCCCCCCCCCCCCCCCCCGACTATTATACTATCCCCCTGACAATCATAGCATGCCCCAACTCCTGTACTGTCCGCGGCTCCTATACAGTTCCCCGACTCTCATACTGTCCCTTGACTCGCAGACCGTTCCCTTTGAACAATGTGAACATTTTATTTTCAAGTAAACAGTCAGCTATGTAAATCCAACCTTATTGGTCGAGAATCATGAAATAAACGCAAGAGTATCCGTTAGTAATGCCCTCTTTTATCAAATAATTGATTCATACTCAAATCATGTAATTCCTCTGGCACACAGTAACACTAGGTACCATCAAAGACGTTATGTCAAAACAGACCTGATACTACTCCCCTAAGTAAAAAGATAGAGTGACTGCATGAAAGACATTATATCTTCGGTCAGCCGCTGTGGTATTGCAGCCAAACGCTCGGTTGTGGATCCGAAGATTCTGGGTTCGAATTAAAATGCTGGACTTTTTTTAAATAATTTTTTCAGGTTCCTAGGTCTATGCAACCAGAGGAGTACAAGGTAAAGTCTTTGGAAGTAAAAGTGGCAGGCGTGATTTTGACAACATGGTCTATCGAATACCGATTTGTCTATAGAAGGTAGGTCTAGCACTATGCGACCAATAAGTGTGAAGACATAGACAAGCGAAATTATTTGTACATTGGCATGGAGTGACAGTAAATATGATCACCTATAGCTTACTGGACCGCCAACTATTGGGCCAGCTACACAATAATGAGTGAC
The DNA here is from genome assembly GCA_905116865.2 of Candidula unifasciata. Taxonomy (NCBI): domain Eukaryota; kingdom Metazoa; phylum Mollusca; class Gastropoda; order Stylommatophora; family Geomitridae; genus Candidula; species Candidula unifasciata. The sequence goes on from CAJHNH020001464.1 coordinate 11,444, forward strand.
GAATACGGACCAGGATACTCTGACTGGACGTGCATTCATGCGTCCTAACCTTTGAGACGAGCACGTCTAAGTGGCAGTAGTGTCAGGTTGGTGCGAGGTTGTATTCTGTCGACGGTCTTACCGGCGACCACGTAGTGTTTTACATTACAGGATTTGAACGCTTTTAACGACCCCATAAATCTACAACTGACCCTAACCCAAACCTCCTCTTCGACCCAACACACTGAACGTAGGTCCCAAGAGAGTGTGGATTCTACGTCCTGTGGTTCATACCTTTTTACATTTTTCGGTTGCCCATGCGCTGTGTTGCTGCAGACAGGCCACTCAACCCTCCTAACGCGAGCCAAAACTGACAGCTGGAATAAACGAATTTCCTACTGACAATCCTTGACGGCTGTGATATACCCATCAACGAACATAAATTCTCCTTACGGGTGAGAACTCTGTAAAGAGGGCCACAGCTCACAGAACGATTTTCACGCAACGCAGAAAGCTTTGTGAATATAGCAGTACACCGGGACACCCCTCTAACCTTGAGCAGCATTGACAGCCTGAGAAAGCATAAATGAAAGGTCATCTAGTGTGTAGATGGACCCGAGTTCATTATTAGTAAAAAAAAAAAAAAGAAAGAAAGAAAGAAAATAGAGAATAATGGAGTCACTGGGACCCCCATATACATAGCATACAAACTGGCATTTGGCGGCAATCTATACCCCACTTCCACACGTTAAGGCATACGAGTCTCAAGATGAGATGTTAGAACATTCGTCACTGTGTAGTGAGATAGGATAAACTGTATAAATGAGTGTGTAAGTGCTACTTCTTTCCCCATAGCTAGACTCTGGGCACCTTGTGGGTACCCTGGGTACAGGGTTAGCTTGTCCTTCTCCGTGACACTATCAATAAAAAACTTTGTCTACACAACAGTTCACAGTAGTGCAGATTCAGTATTACGATATGTTACCTTCGGGTGTTAACCTGGTCAAATGGCGTGCCACCAATGACCCGACATGTCCCTTATGCGCAGAGAAACAGACGCTCGAGCACGTTTTGTCCGCGTGTAGAAAAGCCGTAGGTGAAGAACGATGCACAACACATGGAGTTACAATGATGTCATGTGGTGGTCAAAGCCTCGACCAAAGAGTGTAGAGCTATGGTACACAGGTCCAGAAAGCAGCCTAGTAGTCGCAACAAAGCCAGTGGATCGAAATGACTAGTTCTAAAGTCGACTAATTAGAGGTGCATGTGCACTAAATAAAGAACAGACGAGCACCCACAACTCAAGTTTTGAAACAAAACTGAAACCCTGAAGTGAACGCACACCTAAAATTGTCCGTCTGAGTTTACAACCGATGAAAGCAAAGAAGAAGAAGAAGAAAGAGAAGAAAAAGAGGAAGAAAGAAGAAGAAGAAGCAGAAGAAGAAAAAGAAGAAGAAGAAGAAGAAGAAGAAGAAGAAGAAGAAGAAGAAGAAGAAGAAGAAGAAGAAGAAGAAGAAGAAGAAGAAGAAGAAGAAGAAGAAGAAGAAGAAGAAGAAGAAGAAGAAGAAGAAGATGAAGAAGAAAAAGAAGAAGAAGAAAGAGAAAAAGAAAAAGAAGAAAGAAAAAGAAGAAAAAGAAAAAGAAGAAGAAGAAGAAGAAGAAGAAGAAGAAGAAGAAGAAGAAGAAGAAGAAGAAGAAGAAGAAGAAGAAGAAGAAGAAGAAGAAGAAGAAGAAGAAGAAGAAGAAGAAGAAGAAGAACTTTATAGACAGAGTAAACTGTCAATAAACATCTTATAGAGAAATTAAACTGTAAATAAACACCTTATATAGAGATTAAACTGTAAAAAAAACACCTTATAGAGAGATTACACTGTAAATAAACACCTTATAGAGAGAATAAACTGTAAATAAACACCTTATAGAGAGAATAAACTGTAAATAAACACCTTATAGAGAGAAATCACTGCAAATAAACACCTTATAGAGAGAATAAACTGTCAATAAACACCTTATAGAGAGAATAAACTGTAAATAAACATCTTATAGAGAGAATAAACTGTAAATAAACACCTTATAGAGAGAATAAACTGAAAATAAACACCTTATAGAGAGAATACACTGTAAATAAACACCTTATAGAGAGAATAAACTGTCAATAAACACCTTATAGAGAGAATAAACTGTATAAAAACATCTTATTGAGCGATTAAACTGTAAAAAAAAAACACCTTATAGAGAGAATAAACTGTATATAAACACCTTATAGAGAATAAACTGTAAATAAACACCTTATAGAGAGAATAAACTGTAAATAAACACCTTATAGAGAGAATAAACTGTAAATAAACACTTTATAGAGAGAATAAACTGTAAATAGACACCTTATTGAGAGAATAAACTGTAAATAAACACCTTATAGAGAGATTAAACTGTAAATGCAGAACAACGTTAGAACTAATTTCATTATTAAATGGTGTCAGCAAGACAGCTGATAATGGGAGATATATAGAAGGAAAAAAATGACACATAAGACAACAACATATCTGTAGAAGGGGCATGCTTACAATTATCACATTAGGGAAATACAATGAACAACCGGGAAACAGAAATGCATTTTTGTAGATGAGGTCGCAAAGAGTCAGCCGGGGAAAATGTGCTATTTTATGTAGGAAACTAATGGTCTAAGACCCCGGTATCTAAGCAGATAGGAGGATTGACACGAAATGAGGATTCATACTGACACTAGGATAAACATTACACAGATTTACTTTCAGGAATGGATGTTATGATTATCAGGAGATGGGGCAGTATGAAATAAACACATTCCGATAAAGCGTCGAAAATAGTGTACAAACAAACAAAAGAAAGAAAGAAAGAAAGAAAGAAAGAAAGAAAGAAAGAAAGAAAGAAAGAAAGAAAGAAAGAAAGAAAGAAAGAAAGAAAGAAAGAAGGAAAGAAGGAAAGAAAGAAAGAAAGAAAGAAAGAAAGAAAGAAAGAAAGAAAGAAAGAAAGAAAGAAAGAAAGAAAGAAAGAAAGAAAGAAAGAAAGAAAGAAAGAAAGAAAGAAAGAAAGAAAGGAAAGAAAGAAGGAAAGAAAGAAAGAAAGAAAGAAAGAAAGAAAGAAAAAAGAAAGAAAGAAAGAAAGAAAGAAAGAAAGAAAGAAAGAAAGAAAGAAAGAAAGAAAGAAAGAAAGAAAGAAAGAAAGAAAGAAAGAAAGAAAGAAAGAAAGAAAGAAAGAAAGAAAGAAAGAAACGACAAAATGAAGAAAGAAACGACAAAATGAAGAATGAAAATAAACAACGATATGACTGAAGCCACACAAAAAAGAAAGATAGAAAGAAGCTTTTGTTACTGTATGCATGTGAAAAACGTAAATGACCATTTTTCACACCTCGCCATCAGACGCACTGGGCACATAGGGCGAGACCTAAAAATATTGCCCTGTCGGCACTTATTGTTGGGTGATGTCATCAACATCACGCCGGCCGCATTTACTTTCCAGGACTTTGTGTGGAGGAAGCAGGAAATACAAATTTGCGACAAAAAATTATCAGTGTTAGCAATTGGAAAAAGTAGGAGATATTTGTCTGTGCAGGTGGGGAAATTAGGACATATAAGTGTGATCAAGTGTACAAAGTAAGAGATATTTGTTTGTGCAAGTGGAGAAAGTAGGAGATATTACTGTGTGCAAGTGGAGAAAGTAGGAGATATTACTGTGTGCAAGTGGAGAAAGTAGGAGATATTACTGTGTGCAAGTGGAGAAAGTAGGAGATATTACTGTGTGCAAGTGGAGAAATTAGGAGATAATACTGTGTGCAAGTGGAGAAAGTAGGAGATATTACTGTGTGCAAGTGGAGAAATTAGGAGATATTACTGTGTGCAAGTGAAGAAAGTATGAGATATTACTGTGTGCAAGTGGAGAAAGTAGGAGATATTACTGTGTGCAAGTCCAGAAAAAAGGAGATATTATTAAGTGCAAGTGGAGAAAGTGGGACATATTTGTGTGTGCAAGTGGAGAAAGTGGGACATATTTGTGTGTGCAAGTGGAGAAAGTGGGACAGCAGCAGCAGCAACAACAACAACAACAGTGGATATACACTTGTGGCGTCCTATAATGTTCAGAGAAGTTTAACTTTTTAGACTTACTTCGTTAAGGGCACCATTTGTAGCTCTAGGCGGTATTCAATCTCCTGCTACGTCTTCTGAATCATGTCCAGAGTTGCAGCTGCAATTGCTACAGTGGTCATCTTTTCAATGTGCTGGATGTTCCTTTTTTTTTCTCAGCGCAGTTTTAAGCTTGACCAACCCTAATGTCATGCAAAATGTTAAACTTTTCTGAACATTTTCAGACACCACACTTGTGTATATAAGAAATATGCCTCTTATAATAACAGTCTTAGGTAATATAATATAATAACAGACTTAGCCTTAGTTCCGACTTGTAATTCCAACGTACCTCGATCGAGACCAAGTGAGCCTGCGTGGGTTTTTATCGTGGTATGGGGCGTCGCAGGTTGACCAAGCCTAAAATGGGTACCAGGATGTATGTCCTGCTGAAGTAAAAACGGCAGGAGTAATGCTGACTACATTACCCACCTAGTGCCGATTGGTCTGTAAAAATATGGGTGCTTTTCCCATTTTCTTGTTGCGCCTAAAAAGCATGAAAAGGGATCTTTACTTTACTTCACTTATAATAACAGTGTAAAATTGCCGGCACTCAGTTATGATTAGTTAGTTAGTTAGTCTTTCCTCTTGTGTCGAGTGCGGCACATAGGGCAGAGGTCATGACTCTCCATGCATGGCGGTTCGTTGCAATCTGTTGTAGGTCTTGGATGTTTGAGTGGCCCATAAGCGAGCCTTCCCTGATGATAATTCTACGTAGGGTTTCCCTTGGTCTTCCACGAGATCTTTTCCCCTGTGGTGTCCAAATGAGGGCTTGGTAAGGAAGTCTTGATTTATCCATTCTAAGGGCGTGGCCGACATAGTTCCAGCGGCGTTTTCGTATAAAATTAGACACATACTCTTGCCTGGATTCTTGCCTTATTTGTGTATTGGTTCGGAAATCTTCAGTTATGATGACCCTGTATATTATCTCTCCAGTATATTATTGGTCTGCCTGGATGTCTACATCCGTTCAGTTCTTTTGTGTACGCGCTTTGGTCTCTATGTGGTCTGACATTCTTTCTCTACACCTGAACCATCCAAGTCTGCTAGCTTCCATGTAGCCGATAATTACTGGTGGCTTGTCCAGATTTTGAATTTCGTTGTTGCTTCATACTCTTAATTCTTTGTTTATATGCCTCTTTGGCGCATCGAAAGTTTCGTTGTATAAACGTGTTCTCAAACAATAATAATAAAAAAGATGCATATATTACACATTTTCTTTAAAAAAAAAAAAAACGAAAACGAAAACAAGCCACAAAAGCTACACTTTCAAAATTCGTTTATCAAATAATAATTGGATGTACTGTCACATCTAACAACTCGTGTGCACTCTTTTGCTCTTTTTCTAACATACTTTTGTACCTGAATCTAATTAAAGTTAACAAGATGTTATGTTAGAAAATAATCACATCCTTTCTTAATTCCTGCTAATGTATGTTTGGGTTGAAGCCTACATTGTTACAGCTGTCAAATACAATACAGTTACATGCAGGGGTGCATTTATTACCTTTCCAACACACACACACAAAACACTATAAAATTTATCTTGCAAGAGACACAATGTCTGAAGAGATTTTCGGCGAACAATTAATTTGCTGTTTATTTAGTTTTTCTCTATTTTTATTTGTTATTATTATAATGAGGATATTTGTTTTCCTCTTTTAATTTCAATCTTCGGGCTGACATGTACAAAGTACAAGAAAGTAAACGGCCTTTGCATGCTGGTTGCTCATGTGGTCAACACTGTTCCGGCTGCATTTACCTCCCATGACATTTCCTGTACCCATTATTGGCTGTGTTGACTTGGGTGCCAAGCACTTTTTTGTTTTCCAATATGTCACAATGAGGATTCGGTTGGCTGGCCAGCGTCTTAACTACTCTGTAACCGCTCACCTGGTGGAGCCCTGTAAAAATAGAACTAACAATACAGCGGTTGAAACGTCCCATTAGCACTCAGATCCATTTTCAGCAGTCAGTGCAGTGGTAATATGTGTCTTGTCGTTTTACAGAACATTGAATGTCGGCCAGATCCATTTGTCACTTGTAGCTGAACCATTCTCGCCAGAAAATGATGATCTGTCCCAGAAAGGCGAAGAATTGAGAGCCATATCAGGACAACCGCTTAATGATCGGTTATAAGAAACATGGCAATAAACTGAGCACATTGGCGGAGACAAGAACAGAGAATCACACAAAAGGTACCGAAATGAAATAAAGATGAACTGGGAGAAAAAGCGAAAAAAAAAAAAAAATAAAGCTGATCAGTTTGCAGTTGCACACTACAAGCACCAAAGGAAAAGGATCATTAAATCGATCAGGAAACTTCCAGCCCCAGCACGTCGATTATTTTATTACTGACAGATCATAAAAAGTCATCCTTCGCCTCAGATCAGGGCACAGTCGACGATGTAACCACATGTACACAACCATTTAAGAAATGCGTATCAGTCATGAGCACCTGTTGAAAGGTGCCCACAGGCAGCAGAACATGTATTTCAGGACTTTCGAATTTGAAACATAAGGCAAACCGTTTTGGTCAGAAAGAAGAACAGCAAAATGTAAACTTTATGGACAATTTAACGAAATAAAACCGACAGCGAAATTTAAACAAGAGACAAAATTGCTGATATTGACAACATAACGAAAAAAGAAGACGAGAACCAGTACCTCAAATGAAAACTCTACAATGAACATTGTTTAGAGAGGCCAATGGTACTGACCAGATTCCCTCCATGATATCGAAAGGTCGCACAGAAAAGAACACAACATATGATTTACGCGTCAGCATTAAATAACGCACAAGCGGACAGTAGAACATTGATGGCGACAAAGACTCACTTAACCTACTTCAAATTCCATAACGCAGACATATCTACACAACCAACGGTAGTCCGAGTATAAAGAGATGAACAACAACCTTGTCCTCGATTGTTTCTATCATGCACATGCGGCTCTTAATGCGAGAAATGTCATGTGTGATCAATGGCACCTTCCACACGAATTTATCATAAACCCATGTCGCTCATGGATTTCTTGTCGTAAGATCAGGGCCAAACCTGCCATTATGGTAATTACGGATGGTTCCTGCTCACAACTGTTAGCTTTTCCTGTACTTGGAGGTTTTACAGAAGATGTGACAGGGAATTTTATTTTCGTCAGTCAGTCCAATTTGAAAAATTACCTGGTATACAAACACTAAACCAGACAGTCGAGGTTGGGTAACTATACAATGGATACCATCCCACTGTGGAATTTCCGGAACTAAAAGAGCTGATAAACTAGCAAAGGAAGGTGCAAATGAAGAACAACCTGGCGTAGCAATATATATCAGTAAAATAAAAGAATAATCAAATCAATAAGAAAGCTACCAAAACCAGCACAGGACGTTTACTATTTTATGGACAGACCGGAGCAAGTTATTATTTTACGCCTGAGAACACAAAATTTAATATCGGCGAATCAGCCATGTGCATATGTGGACTGGCACCTGAGACAACAGATCATGTCCTCCAAGACTGTCCCAAATACAAGATATTAAGAAAACACTTTTGGCCAAGAGAAACATCGGTGCAAGTCAAACTTTACGGGTCGATGAGTGAATTACAAAAGACAGTGAAGTTCATACCAGAGACAACATTGCAAATATAGATACTTTATTTTAAGCGAACGAAAGAAGAAGCTTAAAGTGGCTTAAAGTCCATGAGTTCCCTCGGGCGCCTTTAGGGGTTCCACCACATATTGTGTGTGTTTCGGCGCGCCTGTCTCGACCTATATTTCACAGACCCATTTGCCCTCGCTGAATGTTGTGGTTAACATCACGCCGAATCGCCTTTACTTCCCATATTTGTTCCTCTAACCTATTTTCGGTTGGATCCCTATCAAACCAATGTCAATAAATAATAATCCGTCCCTGGTGTGGATTTTAAAACAGAACTTTCGCTATCTTACAATTTTTGTTTTGTTAAACATGGCGACATCTGAAGTCTGTGTTTCTTGCATACGCCCTCGACAGGAAGTCGACTACAATTTACAGCAAGCTAAGCATTACATACAAACACAAAAAAACGCCAGCTCTCAAAATAAATAAAAATAAAAAATGAATTATTGCGAGATGTGCGTGTGTGTGTACATACTGGCAGTAACGTTGGTTTGTGTAGAATATTACTTGTGTGAGGGTCCACCACATGTCTCGACCTATATTTTACAGACCCATTTGCCCTCGCTGAATGTTGTGGGTTTCACCCACATCGCCTGTACTTTCCCATTTTGTTTCCTCTAAACCTATTTTCAGTTGGATCCCTATCAAGCCAATGTCAATAAAAAATAATCTGTCCCTGGTGTGGATTTCAAAACAGAACTTTCGCTATCTTACATTTTTGTTTTGTTAAACATGGCGACATCTGAAGTCTGTGTTTCTTGCATACGCCCTCGACAGGAAGTCGACTACAATTTACAGCAAGCTAAGCATTACATACAAAACACAAAAAACGCCAGCTCTCACAATAAATAAAAATTAAAAAAAATAAATTATTGCGAGATGTGCGTGTGTGTGTACATACGTGTTGGTTTGTGTAGATTGTGTGTGTGCGCATATTATGTGTCTGTGTGAGCGTGCGCTTGAAGAGCTTATGCTCAAGTTTCTGTCAGAACACATCATGCTATAAACATTTCTACGCGGGTAACTGTTTTTTGTGAACACGGCAGTGCTGCCAAAGGAAGCAAAGGATTTGCGTGAATTAGTAAGCTGATTCCTGTAGTCAAAAGATTGCAAATCAGATACCAGATAAATGAAACATACTTGATGAGAGATCGCAGCAATTATCTGTCAACATTCACAGGGTCGGGCATTGCTTAGTATAAGTTTCCAGTCTGCGTTTCGGATCACATTTTCGGTTCGGGGAAAAACCATAACCACAATCGTTTAAGAAGCCTGTCATTATCATTACCATAAGTGTTTTTGCCACGTTCAATTGGGTTTGGGTTGCACGCCATTTAACCTTTTAGAATTGACAGACTCCTCGATTTCTGCCCTCAAAAGCACTCCTGCAGTGTTGATGTGGTTAAATACCTAAATACTCTCCCGACCGGCTACGAAGTCGTCCACCGTCGCCAAAGAACAAGCATGTCGTGAAAGATGACTAATTAAGAGTTTGCTGAAATCTAACATTGTAGGCGGAAAGATGAACATTGAGCTATTTAGCTTTAAAATACAATGCAGTTTGTCAACTGCCCTTAAAAAGGCGGAAGCGGACGTTGAGAAGTACAACATATCAGCCCAGTGTTTGTTGGTGAACATATCAGGCGAACAGCCCAGTGTTTGTTGGTGAACATATGAAACATATTAGCTGAACATATCAAGTGAAACATTAAGTGTTTGTGTGGTGATGCATGCAGCGAACACAGTGTTTGTTGGTGTCAGGCGAAAACTGGAACATATCAGGCGAACAGCCAGTGTTTGTTGGTGAACATATCAGGCGAACAGCCCAGTGTTTGTTGGTGAACATATCAGGCGAACAGCCCAGTGTTTGTTGGTGAACATATCAGGCGAACAGCCCAGTGTTTGTTGGTGAAACCTCGCTTGAAAGTTTAGATAGCATGCAGACTGTAAACTGGAATAGATAATTTGTGATGATCACGGAGGCCAACCGTGCATGTCATGGTTGTAATGGCTGCTGAAACTTTCCGTTGCATAGGAAATCTGCTTTATTATGCTGTTTATATTACTGTTTACTATGTATAGAAATATGTAATTCAGTTAACACATCGAATATAGCAAAACAAGAAAGCTCGCTGCATGCTTACGCCACACATGCACCAACTGTAACGTTTTAAAATGAGTCACCAGTACTACGGTGCTAGATGCCAGCACATACACTCGACAGCGAAGCGGAGAAAAGGTGAATATCACGTGATAACCTCTACAGTGTAATAGTTACCTGCTAAGGCTTACACAAGACCGGGGTCGTCGGTAGCCATGCACAAGACGTTTCCATCTGACGGGTCATGCTGCTGACGTCACCAAACTAGGCTAACGATACGTTAAGTTTTCACTCTCGCAGTCCCCTGTTTTCGGTGTGTTTCCTGCCGTCCCCCACAAAAATTCTAGGAATAAGCTTTAGACTTAAAACATATATTTTTATGTTTATATATATGTATATATATGTTTATATAAACATAAAAATATATGTTTTAAGTCTAAAGCTTATTCCTAGAATTTTTGTGGGGGACGGCAGGAAACACACCGAAAACAGGGGACTGCGAGAGTGAAAACTTAACTTATATATATATATACATACATACAGTTACACACAAAAAGCAAACATAATAATAATCTTCACAGGGTTGCATGGTTTGAGAACGCACGCTAGAAGGATGGCATGCGAGGGTGCGCCACGCAGTAAGCGTCGGCGCATAGCTACTCCTGTAGCTATTGTCCGTCAGGGGGAACACCACTCGACCGGAGAGGCCCAAGACGTCAATTACGGAGGCGCCCTTTTGCGGATATCCGACGAAGTGCAGACAGGATCAAGTTTCCACCTGCAAGCGATAGGGTGTCGTTGTGCAAGCTGGAGGGTGAATTTTGTAAGAAAAGTTATGGTGCATTCAGAAAACTAGGTGACACGCTAACGTGGTTTGGTGACATTATATAAAATCACTTTGCCCGCGAGTTTGGGACAGTTGAAAAGACACAGCCGAGCGTCAGGCAGGAAAACGCCGGAGGCAGAGAGACATCGAGAAGTGCCGTGCAGAAAAGATTGCACTCAGAAAACCGTTTCAAAGCCGTTGCAGGCAGCGAACAGAAGGGGCTGTTTGAGGTCTGGCTGCACCTGAAGAGCTGCCACAGTGCCCTCTGTCGCGCCAAGCGTTTTCTGTTAGAACAGAGAGAACCAAAAGGGAGCAAGATATGTTCTTTAGGGAGCCATTTCAGTTGTCCCGAGGTCTGTTCAGCAACCAAAGTCTGGTTTGCTGGTGGTCAGTAAAGAGAAGCTTGAGTTACATCTACGCTAGATGTACTCAGATGGGAAAATGAATGAACCTGTCGATGACAACCTAGAGATCACCAGCGGCCTGAAGCGGCCAGATTTGCTGAAGGTACCGTTTAAAAGGATGCCTCCCTCTTGGTCTGAGGTCAAAGAGGTTGTGAAAAGAGCTAGCAGCAAGTCTGCCCCAGGGCCCAACGGTGTACCATACGTCGTGTACAAACGCTGTCCAAAAGTCCTCCGAATGCTTCACCGCTTGCTAAGATTAGCGTAGAGCCGAAAGCACATTAAGTAGTCCGTGGCAGAGAACAAACGGGGTCTACATTCCTAAAGATCGAGACTTCTCCAGTCTGTTCCATATCAGACCTGTCTCGCTATTGAATGTTGTGCTCAAGATATTCATCCCGGTTTTGGCACACAGTATTTGATGGCGAACATATACACCGATACGTTTGTTCAGAAGGTGGAATCCCTGACGTCCTTGGGTGCCTTAAACACGTGACCATAATCTGAAAGTCTATTCAGAGGGCGAAAGCAGAAAGAACTCAGTTGCACGGGATATGGCTGGACCTCGCCAACGCCTATGGTGCGTATCGACACAGATCAGAGAAATGATCGATCAATGTTTCGCAATGTTTGCATACGCTTCTCTACCCCGACGTTTACTACCAGATGGACTGAGCTCCAGGTTGGGAAAACATGGGATGTACGATCTTGTCGATACTGTTCGTTATTGCCATGCAGGCCGCTGCTCATGTACGAGGTGACCATGACTGCAGTGGAAACGATGAAGAAAAACATCAACACAGACATAAGTAAATCGCTTGAGGCACCGCCTTGTCTGACCGATGTGGCTCTGTATTGTAGACAGGCCAAGCTAGTACTTCCGTTTAAGTCCATAACCGAAGAGTTTAAAGTTGGCAAAGCAAGACCCCCACGGTGGCAGCTGTCCAGACTGCTCTTAAGACGGGTAAGAAATGGAAAGTCCTAGATGCTTTAGAATCTGCACAAGATTCACTGGAATTTAAAGAAGTTATGGGGCACACACAAACCGACCGACGCAGCCTAGGGCACGGGAAAGTCAGTTGGTGGTCTAAAACAACGACACAAGGAAGCAGAGACATGGTAATACAGCAGATAGGAGACGCCGAAAAAGAGACTCGGGTCTAAAAAGCAGTCTCAGCAAGGCCAGTCAATCGGTCTCGAGAGCGCCTTGTCACGAATACTAACATGGGGTGAGATCTGGCGAATGGCTCCTCTGCGGCTGAGCTTTGTTGTAAGATCTAAGTACGATGTGTTACTGTCAGGCGTCAAAATGGTTAAATGGCATGCGATTATTGTCCCGACATGCTCACTGTGCAGAGCTTAGCAGACGCTCGAGCACGTATTGTCCGCGTGCAGTAAAGCCACAATAAAGTCCTGAAAGAGTTAGCGGACGTTGTGGACCAAGTCAGGAATGAAGTTTTTTTTATAAAGGTAAATTTAACAAGGTCGTATACGCTCCATCAAAACTTGAATGCGCGAAAGACTGTTTTTTTTTTTTTGGCTGTCGACCTGCCTGGTTTCGAAAGGTACCCAGAGTCAATCCGGAAGAATGGCCTGAGACCTGACATAGTTCTGCACTCTGCGGGAAAACGCCAGCTTCATCCTGATTGAGCAGACCCCGTAGTATGAGTTGCGAATGGACGAAAATGACCTGTACAAGGGGCATCTCTTGGCTGGTCTGAGGAGAGATGAAACGCACTCAGTAAAAATCTTCGCTGTCGAGATAGGTGCAAGAGGTCTTATCTCTCCTTCCATGTACAATATGATAAAGCAGCTGGGCTTGAGAAGAAACGAGCGCAAACGGTCACTAAAACAACTGAGCGAAGCTGCTGAAAGAACTTCGAGCTGGCTCTGGACGCAGCGGAACGTCTTGGGGAATGGGCCTCGGTAGACTGGTCCGAGTCTCTAGATAAAACGAACACCTTATCCCTGAAAAGCCAGTGTGTCCGATAAATGTCTGCCTGTAATTCTCTGCCAAATGCCAAAGTCTAACTATTGTCCGATGGAGCAACCATAAGCTTGGTCACTCTGGTCGTGAAGGTAGTCAGCTGAGCTAATTTGCTACTGCAGCGACAATATAACACCAAACCTTACAACACCTGTTAAGTCACCACATCGTATTGTTCCTATCGAGTGCAGCAGGGACAGATCGGGACCTGTCTTCATGACCTTTTGAAATTGTTTAGGGAAGCCATGGACCAAAACAGATGTCGACAAAGGAGCTCTACTGATGACAGATGGAACCCAGCTGTGCATGCTCGCTTGTGGAGCTCTTCTGACTATTACTCTGCTCTGTAGGTTGAAGTTTGTTAGTGGTGTTTAAACTGGGGCTTACTGCAGCTGAGGTAATAGCCAGAATTATATTATCGTAAATCCTACTATGGGAAAGTCAAAGAAGTAAAAGCAGGAAAGACAACCAAACGTTTCGACAAAAGTCTTTTTTAACGAGTAAAACATAAAAAGGCCTTAATAAATCAAGGAGAGGTGTTAACCACCTCTCCTTGATTTATTAAGGCCTTTTAATGAACGAAAAGAACGAAAATGCCGGGAAAAAAAAACATATTGACAGAAACAGCTATTGAGAAACAAAGGATTTGATTTGTTGTCTTTTATTTAGTTACGTTTTTCAACAACCTCTAAAAACTCTCTCTTGGTAAACTATTTTTAATACATTTTATATTATTTATAGAATATATTTTACACTTATTTGCAGTTCACAAAATATAATCACATAACAACAATAATAAGTATTATTCTTATCAATGGGAGTCTCCGTGGCGGGGCGGCTAGACGCTCGCAGCGGATCGAAAGTTCGTTGGTTAGCTCCCTGGCGGAGCCGGACTATTTTCAAAAATGATCTTAGCTCCCAAGTCGACTCAGCCTTGAGTGGGTACCGGGTGCAGTCCCAGGAAGTAGAGGCGGCCGGCGTGATGCTGACCACATCATCCATCTTGCGTCGATTGGTCTATAAAAATATAGGTCTAGCCGTATATGCCCTATACGCATAAAGGCGTGAAAAATGAACCTTTACTTACTTACTTATTTTTATCAATGTTGCCCTCTTGAACAAGAAACATAGGCCATCCAATATCAAAGGGCCAATAAATCTGTGGGACCTCTCCACGGCGCATCCGCATGGTGGCACTTTGTGACTATCGTCAAAAAGACTGTGACATCTTTAAGACACACTCCTTACACGAGAAAGCCTCGACACAATTATCTGCAATGCAAATCTGAGCTCTAGTCTGTCTTATTTTCAATACAAACACTGCTCCTGCTCAGACAGCAAACTGCCAGAAAGAGCGTGCTGCTAAACCAAAAAAGATGCGCGAAAGGTGCCAGAAATACGGAACTAAAATCTCACGTCCAAAATAATTTTCTGAGATAAGTGATACTCAAACCGTGCCAGTTTTCAAGTGGTAAAATTTGTATGATTGGGGTAAATGCGATACAGAAATAACGTGTTCATATTTTGTCTGCCTTTTTGGAAATAACATCTTTACGTTGGACGTGAAATAAAACGTTAGTTTCAGGTGCGGAATGTTTATTACCATAGAGTCCTGCGATGTGGCAAACGGCTAGCCTTGAAGCACCAAGGCTTGGAAGGAACCTGATATTTGCAGCTGATGTTTTTGAATATGACTGAAAGAAAGGGAGGGGGTGGGGGTGGCGCAGAGTTACTAACGCTTTCACTCACATACAAAGTTAATTTCTATTCTATCCAATGTGGTTACTACGCTACATTTTTAATATAAAATTTTCAGTCCAAAGAAGTTAAAATAGTATTTATTATGTAACAGAAGTTCCAGAGCACAAAATAAATTGGAGTACAGTTGGTACCACAACAAGGTGTATCATAACAAGGTGTACACAATGAGTTATTCTTTTTTTTCCCAGAAGAGAGAGAGAGAGAGAGAGAGAGAGAGAGAGAGAGAGAGAGACAAAGAGAGAGACTAAAAACCAGAAAGAAAGGCGATATGTAATGTTTTATTATATGTAAATATAATGCATGTATATAACAGTGTACATTCAGTCATTGAATCTTTCATTACCATGTTCTGCAATTATATGTCACATACGGCTGGCATTCTGTTCCTTCACTCCTTTCTGTCATGTGCAGTCGGTTCAATATCATAGATAGACTCCAGTCCAGCAGTTTTGGTCCCTCTCATCAACTTTCGTTTCTGGGTTTTTGTTTTGGTCGTCCCGGTCATTTCTCTAATTTTTTCACACCTTTTGAATTCATCCCAATTTATTTTCATCATTTTCATCAGACATTGGTTTTAAAATGCATTTAACCTTCGTTCCACGGCTCTAGTCATTCTCCAACCTTATTTGCGTAAATTAAAACTGAAATAACTTTGGGATTTAAAATACATAACTTGGTTTTAAAACTACACAATTTAAAGCCCCATTTATAAAAAGATATGGAAATAATTTGGCCAAAAGACTGGAAAGAGAACTATCTTCATTCCAATACCAAAAAAGGGTGACCTGAAATTATGTAAAACTATCGAACAACTTGCCCTGATCAGTCATGCAAGTAAAATTCTACTAAAAATTATAATGAAGACTGCAAAAGAAAATGGAAGAAGAGATTAATGTAGCTCAGGCTGGATTTAGACAGGGAAGAGGAACAAGAGATCATATATTCAACATGCGTTTAATAATAGAGAAGTGTAGAGAATTTATGTAAATCTGTTCTTATCTTTTGTGGATTATTCAAAAGCATTTGACTGTGTACAACATCAGAAGCTTTGGGAAATCATGAGGAATATGGGCTTTCCATCATATAGTTCATTAAAATGCTCTATCAAGAACAAGCAGCAGTCAGAATAGATGGAGAGACATCAGACTGGTTTGGCATCAAGCAAGGAGTCCGTAACCGTATTTGTTCAACCTGTACGCCGAAAAAATATAATGAGAAATGTAAGAGAGTGATATAAACAAGGAACAATATGATGCCCTAAACATCGGTGGTCATGAAATACCAGAAATTCGTATGCTGATGATACAGTATTACTATCAACATCACAAAATGGTTTTAGAAAACTTATTAACCTCACTCCAAAGAAATAGTGAAAATCATAATATTTCTTAACACAGCAAAAAACAAAGATAATGCATACAAACAAAACTGCCATGGAGAATATAAATATATGTTAATGAGGAAAGATGGAAGTGGTGGGAAATTTCGAATATCTTGGGTCACTGGTTACCAACAATGGTGACACCTTAAACGGCGACTATCAATTGCTCTTCAAAGACTAAAACAACTGAATAAATTGTACAGATAGAATTACAAAGGTCAGATTTTGTTCTTTCCATTGCAACATTGTGAGACCTGTCGGAACAGCGCATAAATGCATTTGAATATAAATATTACAGACAGGTTCTAAGAATATCTTGGGTAAAGAAAAGAACAAATGCATCCATACTTCAAGAGCTGAATATTGAAGAGGGTTGGCTAGTAAAGACAATAAAACAAAGAAAATTGAAATATTTTGGTCACTTGAAACGTCATGGAGGTCTAGAGAGAACAATAATGGAGGGGTATATGCCTGGGAAGAGAGGAAGAGGAAGGCCAAGGAGAAGATGGGTGCAGGATGTGGCAGATGATCTCCAGATGGGTGTATCAGACGCAGGACATCTTGCTCATGATAGGAAGGTTTTCCGGAGGGTTGTTATGGCAGCGAGGTTCCGCGAGGGACATGCTACTGAATGAAATGAATAAAAAGTTGCTGAGCTTTGCCAATGTTTCTCGTAATTTCTTTATGTTAATTTCCTTCACTTTCACAATCATCACCTCAAAGTTAGTTTTAATTTGTTACTTTAATTAGTTTTGTCTCTAGTATTTCATCAGCTTGATCTGTTGTTAGTGCCTTCAGTATATATAATATATATATATATATATATATATATATATATATATATATATATATATATATATATATATTTATATTCCTAAGTTATTTGTAGTCAAACCCTTGTGCTATCTATATTTGCTAAATCATCTGTTTTCCTTTGTATGTAACTGCTCTTTTTTACTTAGCAAAATAATATCATCAGCAAAATCAAAAAAATTCAGTTGTATGTTCTCTACCCAGTCGGTGCCAGTAGTTCAGAAACAATATTTGTTTTCCTTCAACAAGTCAAAGATTATGACAAATAACAGAGGGGATAAAATTCATCCCTGATTTCACCGCAGTCTAAACTTTGAGCCACTCGTATAAACCATTCTCTCTTCGCACTGCATACTCTCAACAACGTACGTACATACATAATTTTATTCTCGCTTGCAGTCTTCTCTCTCTCTCTCTCTCTCTCTCTCTCTCTCTCTCTCTCTCTCTTTCTCTCTCTCTCTCTCTCTTCCACCCTTTCTATTTAATTGTCTGTTTCGTTTTTCTGTCTCTATTATACAACGATTTGCTGCCTGACCTTTTCTAATCTTGTGGTGAGACCGCAGCATTATTGAATTAAAGGACCTTTTTTAAGGCCTTTGGGCGTATTGCGCATATAGGACAAGACCTATATTTTACAGACCAATCGGTACTTAGTGGGTGATGTCAGCATCAAGCCGTACGTCTTTACTTCCCAGGACTTTAGCTGGCACCCACTCAAGGCTGGGTTGACATGGTAGCCAAGGTAGCATTGCTGACGCCTCTTATTTGTTTCATAGCTTCATTTTCCTGTCGTATGTTGGCTGAATGTCTTCTTTATCACCTTATCCTAATCATTGCCTTATTGTTTCCTTTTAGATGTGTAATAGGATTCTCATCGATTCCTTCACTCATCATCACCACCACCACCGTCATCCTTATTATTCTGTGGTGCTGTTTATCCTCGAAGCAAAGCTCCTAGTTTATATGCTATTCTGATCAATTCTGTGCACATGTTTAAATCTCGTAGATAAAATCGAGTCTTCGTTTTTTTAGCAGGATAGTTTTTAAAGAGTGGGGGATTTGAACCCGTTCCCAGTCTTTTTCTTTCTTGGGACCGAACAGTGGAGATGCAACTAATGCAGGTTATGTTGAAATGCTTCTTCTTCTTCTTCATCGTTAGCTTTCTCTCCTAGCCGCCCGTTGGCCTTTTTCTGCTGAGTAACCACCGACCTGGCCGCATCGAGATACCAGCTAAATGATTTCTTCTTCAGCCCTTGACATTCATTGCTGCATATATCATCCGCCTCCATTCATATTTCTGGTTGGCATGTTAAAATGCAGCAAATATAAATTTGTAAAAAATAGTTGCACTTCAAAATAAAAAATAACAGGATTCGGATACACACACGCGCTCGCGCGCGCACACACAAATACACACACATACACATACAAATTATCGTATAATTGTTTGATTTATGTACGGCGCGCTAGTGTTTACAGTTACTTGA
>CAJHNH020001464.1:32500-62500 GCA_905116865.2 Candidula unifasciata
CTGGATCCGCTATCACTACCGACGGTCAGCCTATGGATCATGCTGATATTATCAATGCCCTCAGAGAAATGGGAAGGATAGACGACTTTGGTGGCAGTGAATCCACATCACTCGCCAGAATGGCAGACTTGGGAATTAAGATCGGCACAGCAAAAAACGAGACGCACACCAGCTACGCCAGAAGACTTGTTAATCAACATAGAACTGGTACTATTAGCCATCGGACGTTGGGGTTCATAGTGAGGGGAGGATCTGAGCACCTATGGACATGTCCGGAGTGCAATGAGGATAACCCAACTAACTAACTAACTAACTAACTAACTAATTATTTCTACCTTGTATTTTCCCTCCGCTTTGTGGTCTGCTTGCAGTCAGTACTCTAATATAGGAAGTTTTAGGCTCATTATCTGTCATTTTGTTCATCAATCCTCAACCATTCGAGTCAATAGCTGATGCTAGTATAGGTGATTTAAACAGATCAATAATTTCATTATTGCTTAGAATTCCCTTTCTAAGTCGGCTGGAAACCGTCAGATGTTTTCTTGTATAGTTGTTATGTTGGTTACGTTTTCTGATAATTTTAAATGTTAATGATTCAAATGTTGCAGTTCTATAATGGGGTCGTGCATTTTATTTTCCAAATCCTAAAAGTCACTTTACATTTCTTAGTCTATGTGCGATAAATTCAATCCGATTTCACGGTTAATCCAATTGTTTCCTAACACAATGACGTTTTACAAAAGTAGAATGTGTCCTACCTGGGATAGGAGCCTGTCCTACTACTAGGCGCGTCCCCCAGGTGGCGAATGGTAGAAAGGCCTCTAGATATAGAGATTAGTCACAAAAATATTGAATAAGTGGCGGTGGACCTAAACAGGTGATGGTCATTAAGAGGAGGCGAGTTAGTTGGTGGGACAGCTAACTCTATAAAATACGTCAAAACTCTACGACATGGCCATCGGCAGGTAAGAGGCGCCCTAACGCTAGTTGCTGCCTTGCAGGGTAAGTCTCTTTAGACAAAGGCTATTGGAGTCAAACCATATACAAATTGGCTGAAGTCAAGGGGAAATCACCGCTGTATCATCGCTAGTAGGGATTGGGACCTAACCACGTAACTCCCAAAGACAGTAATGGAAGCACAAAAAGTTAGAAAAAGCGATGCAGGCACATCTTGGCCCCCTGGAGTAATGCCTGTTGTAAATACAAACAGGGAAGAGACAAATCCTCTGTTGACTAGGGTAGAGCTTAATGACGAGTGCGTCTTAAATTCTTCTGAAAGGGCACATTTTGACAACGCATATCTGAAAAGTAGAAAGAGATGTCTCCGCATTGGCACATGGAATGTTAGAACGTTATATCAAGTTGGAAAATGTAACTGTTTAATTTCTGAGGCAAAGAATATGAATTTAGATATTTTGGGAGTATCAGAAACAAGATGGACAGAAGCTAGCTGCCTAAAGAGAAATGATGATATATTTAATAATTCTGGAGGAGAACATCATGAACGTGGAGTAGGATTCTTGATAAAAAGAAATTTAGAAAAGTTTATTAGCGGGTTCTGGGCTCACAATGACAGAATTATATTGATCAAGATAAAGGCTATACCTTTTGATATTGCAATATTACAGACATATGCACCAACAACTGACTACAGTGATGAACAGCTTGAAGAATATTATGAAGAACTACAACAAACACTGAAAGTTGTAAAATCATAAGAGGTCTTAATAGTTATAGGAGACCTGAATGCAAAAGTGGGGGAAAAGAAGCACAAACATATTGTAGAGCAATTTGGCATGGGATCAAGGAATGACAGAGGAGACAGATTAATACAGTTTTGCGAAGAGAACCAACTCATTATCTGTAATACATTTTTTCAGCATCCACCTAGAAAACTGTATACGTGGAAGAGTCCAGGAGATATAAAAAGAAACCAAATTGACTATATAATGATTAGAGACAGATTCAAAAACAACATCAAGAACGCCAAAACATACCCAGGTGCGGATGTAAATTCAGATCACAGCCCTGTGGTAATAAAAATACAAATTAAACTTTAAAACGCAGGAATAAAAACGCGACGGTCACCCCACATAGACATATCAGCTTTGAAACAGCCAAAAATAAGCCAGCAGTACCTAGTGGAGGTTAACAATAAATATGACAGATTAATAACTGAAAGCATGGAACAATATCGACGTGAGAATCCAGAGGACAAAATTAATACAAAGTGGGAATGTTTTAAAACTAGTATAGAAACAGCTAATGCCATCTTACCAGTGAAAGAAAACAAGAAACATCAAGTATGGATGACTAAGGAAATTATTATCAAAATGATACAAAGGAAGAAAGCAAAAAACACTCCAGAATATTCATTAATAGACAAAGAAATACGAAATATGTGTAGAATTGCTAAGGAAACATGGATTTAGTTTAAATGCAAATAAATAGAGGATCTTGAAATAAAACACAGAACCAAGGAAATACATGCAAATATAAGGAAACTTACCAACAGGAAATGGTTGTATTAGGGGGAAGGATGGAAAAATAATTGTTGATTAGAAAGATATAATAAAAAGATGGACTGAATACACAGAAGGCTTGTTTTTGGGACAACAGAGGTGACAAACCGCCAATCCATAATATTCAAGAGGGGCCAAACATATTAAAATATGCAATGACATTTACAACTATGGGTACATTCCCAGAGACATGAAAACATCTGTTTTTATCACACTACCCAAGAAATCAAAAGCTGTTGATTGTAAAGATTACAGAACTATTAGCCTAATGAGTCACGTAACTAAGTTACTCTTGAAGATAATACAAGCAAGAATTCATAATAAAATAGATAAAGAAGTTTATGAAGAGCAATTTGGATTCCGTCAAAACAATGGTACTCGAGAGGCCATAATTTGTCTAAAGACGCTGACTGAAAAATATATAGAAGTTCAGAAAAATATGTATGCATGTTTTATAGATTACAAAAAAGCTTTCGACAGAGTGCAACATGAACAACTAATTGCAGCTCTTCAAAACATAGGACTAGATGGAAAGGATATCAGACTTATTAGAAACTTATACTGGGAGCAAGAAGCAACAGTAAGATATGACATCTGCTCACCCCAGATAGAGATCAAGAGAGGAGTAAGACAAGGATGTGTGCTGTCGTCTAGCCTTTTCAACTTATGTACAGAAACCATCTTTTTAAGAAATTGTAGAATTACCAGGACTAAACATCAATGGTAGAATAATAAACAATCTAAGATATGCTGGCGACACAGTGTTGCTAGCAGAGAGTGAGCAGGAGTTGCAAGACCTAGTGGAGCAAGTAAACAGAAGGAGTGCAGAATTCGGATTATATGATATTAATTTGAAAAAGACAAAAATCATGATATTTAGCAAAGAAAAAATCAGCTAACAATAAAATAACAGTGAACGGGGTGAAATTGGAACAAGTTGAAAATTTCTTTTATCTTGGACAAGTAATAACATGTGACGGCAGAAGTGAAACAGAAGTCAAGAAAAGAATAGGGATGGCCAAAAACATTTTCAACAACAAGCAAAAGTTACTGACATCAAGAGAAATAAGCAATGCATTAAAAATGAGAATTGTCAAATGTTATGTATTTTCAACCTTACTGTATGGCACAGAGACATGGACAATGAACAAACAACTGGAAAAACGTATCATTCTTTGGAGATGTGGATATACAGAAGATCAGGTCGTATTTCATGGAAACAAAAGCTATCAAATACAGAGGTACTGAGGAAATTGGGAATGAAAAGAGAGTTGCTAGGTGAAATAAAAAAAAGAGACAAGTGAAATATTTTGGCCACATTAAAAGACATAACAGTATTGTAAAGATCATCCTAGAGGGAAATGTTCAAGGTAGGCGAGCAAGAGGCAGACAGCGTTACAAGTGGAAGGATAACATCAAGAGATGGACAACAGCAGTATGAGTGAGTGTACATCAAGGGCAAGAGACAGGGCTTGTTGGAGATCCATTGCAACCAACCTTCATTGTGGAGACGGCACCTGATTGATTGAGAACGGATAGAGAAATTAAGGAACAGTACAATGTCACTGTACAAAACCGGTATAATGCAATGGAAATTATACAGACTATTGATGAACAGTGGGATATGTTGCGTGAGTCAATTCAGCAGACATCAAAAGAGACAATCCCACCAACCCATAGAGTTGCAAAAAATAAATGGATGTCAACAGAAATTCTTCAGTTGATGGATGAGAGATTTTGGAAAATCACAGGAAAGACTCACATTCCATGAACTAACAGATAAATATGTTAACAGGAAAGATGACACGTAACAGCACTGGGTGTTTGAAATCAAAAGATGGTGACTTATTAATGGGACATAGTATTATAATAAACAGATGGACAGAGTATATAGGGGAATTGTATGATGCTGATAGACCAGACGTAGAACTGCAGACCAACAAGGATGGTCCACCAATAATGACTGCAGAAGTTGAAGATGCATTACATCGTATGAAGAAAGGAAAAGCAACCGAGCCAGACAACATCTCACTGGAAGAAATGAAGCACTGGGAGATTTTGGAATTGAAATAATAACTAAACTTTAAAATAATATTTATAATAGTGGTTATATTTCACATGACCTTTTACGACAAGGATGGGTACTGTCACCTGATCTGTTTTCACTATACAGTGAATATATAATGAGATATTTAAATGATATGCCCGGAGATGTGGTTGGTGGGCACAATATAAACAATTTACGTTACGCTGATGACACAGTCTTGATAGCAAACAAGTCAGAAAGAACTGCAGGAAATGATCGATGTTGTGGTGTTGGAAAGTGGAAGAATGGGCCTCAGTTTCAATAGGAAGACAGAAGTAATGGTGGTATCAAAGAAACGAATTATTCCTAAAAGTATAATAAAAGTCGATGGTGTTATTTTGGGATAAGTGTATAAATTTAAGTATCTGGGCACATGAATAACATCAGATAGAAGATGCATAACTGAGATAAGAAACAGAATAGGACAGGCAAAAACTGCATTTTATAAAATGAAGAACATCTTGTGCAATATATATTTGTAATTTAGAGTAGGAAAAAGAATTGTTGCTTGAAATATACATCCAGTTTTAACATATGGCCGTGAATCCTGGACAATCTGTAGACAGACCAACCAATTTCTTGAGGCCTCATGGATATGGTTTTACAGAAGAATGCTTAGAATACCTTGGACAGCCAAAAAGAGCAACAAAGAGGTTTTGAAAGAGGCGGGAACCCGAAGATAACTTATCACAGACATCAGAAGGAGACATTCATGATTTTTCGGCCATGTTATGAAAGAAAGGAAAATATAACATATTGTG
This sequence comes from Candidula unifasciata, assembly GCA_905116865.2. Lineage (NCBI taxonomy): Eukaryota > Metazoa > Mollusca > Gastropoda > Stylommatophora > Geomitridae > Candidula > Candidula unifasciata. Next base: position 37,870 of record CAJHNH020001464.1, read on the forward strand.
ACCTGGAAAGATCTGTGGGAGGTGTGATAGAGGAAGACAACCAGAGAAATTCGCGACAGTCTTGTTTCATGGCATGGAGGTGTGTCGGCACATGAACTGATACACGCTGCAGGAGATCGCAGATTTTAGAGAGGCATGATCGCACATGCCAGTCGGCAAGGCACCTGTTGATGATGATGAGAATGTGTCTACCGTAACACTAGGCTATACAAAAATGTAATTATTTACCAGTAAATGCAGTAACATTAATAGATAAGGACTTTATGAAATTTTAAAAAAAATATTAAACATAAGAAAGAAAAAAAAAAGTCATTAAACTATGATGATTTTGGAACTGTATACCGTAGTTGTTGGCGTAAACATTCGTATTTTTATTATAAAAATATGCCTTAAAATTAAGCTGCATCTGATATACAGGTAAACAGTTAGGGGTTACATAGAAAAACCTTGCTGAAACGAAGAGCATAACTTATATAAGCGTAAGAAATATACTAGTGAAATCGGCATTTGTTAAATATAAATAGACATGAGACATCCTGGTCATCTCCAAACTCAAATCCTGCCATCATTAAATCACACAAGTTCGAAGTTTGAACAACAGATCAACATCATGGCACACAGCACTCATAAGTGCTCCGTTCTTCTTCTAACTCAAGTCTGAGTCCGAAGAAGCTCAGCACAGTGCACAGGCTCTGTAGCTCTGGCGAGGATCCTGACATTATTTGTGTAGTTTTTTAACTTCCAATTTTGACCGGGCACCGCCGTTAGGCTACTCTTTTTCAATTTTCAACTGCCAAGGAATTTTTTACGTGCGCAACAATACACACGGTCGTACGATCTCACTACCTAGATACAGGGTGAATTGCTAGAAGTCCACATGAAAAAATCCCAGCCCTCAACGGGGATTGAACACGGAAACCTCCAGCACTCGAGGCGGACACCATGCCTCGACACCACGCTGCCCCCTAAATAAATCCCAGTCAAGCGAGACTGATCAGTGAAGAGGCTTTTTGCCTTGTCCATCGGATGTGCTGGCGATACCCAGCAACGTGGGCTCAACAATGAGCAACAAGTCCAAGGTCGTGTACGTCTGCGAATGATGCTTTGACTGACATCAACGTTTACAGTTTGTCTCAGCTGACCATCAAGTCTCTGTTCGATGGCGCAAGGCTGACAATTAGAGGTACTGGTCATGATGTCTACTGGTACATCTAGGGCAACATGGCCGGTGGCTATCACCCACACCACATGTGACTGGAAATCTATCCACAACTCTGTAGATAGTAGAATGTGACTCTGCAAGCACTCTAGCAACTTCATAGATAGATAAACAATTGTGAGCCTATGCTATAGTACTCATTCTTTGTAAGGTGTCAAGACTTCTCTACTGCATTGTTTTTGCATGTGATCAAACAACCCTAAGTACGCTGATCGTTAAACAAATTAGGGGATCTTATTACGTTTTCCGCCGGAAACAAAATGTGGTTGGCCTTTGATTCATGCTTGGTGACCTAATACACGAGCTAGTCGATGTTACAGAAGTGTCAGGTTGTATTATTTTCGAGAAGAGTTTCTCTGATGTGCGCCGTGTGAACTGCGAGCAAAACGTTGCTGTAAGTGGCTGGCGACATTGCTGATATTATAGCTTTTCTCGGATTTCAAGTAGGGTATGAAATTACTTTAGCTGTCAGCGTTGAATAACAACAAGGAGAGCACTGTTGCTTTTCTGCAGCAAGATCGCCTTTTAGGGCACATCGGAAAATGTTAACAATTTTGAAACCACAGGAAGTAGGCTGCGCTCTCTCGTGGGACCTAGGCTGAGGTTGTGGAGGTAGGGGTTTGGATTAGGGCCAGTTCTAGGTGTTATGTAATCGTGTAATATAAAGCACGCGACATCGGTGGTATGAGCATCGAAAACATTGCTACGTGGCACCCTTGTAACATAGACCAGAGCGTGTGAAAGGTCAAGAAGCATGAATGAAAGGCTAACTATGTTTTTTTTTTTTTTTTTTTTTTTTTGGTGGGGGGGGGGGGGGGAGGGTGGTTGGCGATAAAAGATAGGAAGAACCAAATTAGGAATGCAAGCCACTGCACGTGAAATCTTGGTCAGCACGATTACTTTACCTGTTTGATTTTACGGAAAGTTAAAAAAAAAAACAGATTCACGATGGGAACTTATGATCAGCAAATCAAATAGCAAGTAATCACATGGTTGTCTGCAAACTGTTTTTATGCTTGGTCTACAAAGAGGACTTTCACGGGAAGATACTGCACACATTTTTACTTAAACTTTCTTTTTTTAATCATTCTATACATTTATAAAAAAGTGCATTTAAAATAGAAGTGTGGCTCCTGTCTTTTGAAGTAAAGAATACAAAGAAAAAAGGGAGTTGCCGTGTTGTATTGGCTAGACTCTCGCCTGCGGATCCCAAGGTGGTGGGTTCAAATATGCATAGTGACTTTTTTTTTTTTTTTAATAGTTTTTTTTTTTTTTTCAAACTTTAAATCTAAGTTTCTTGTTTGTTAGATACATTTCTTTCAATTGTTGGGGTGCGTCTTATAAAAGGTAGCGTCTTACGCAGCGACAAATATGGTACATAAAAACATAAAAACATAAAAACAGACAACAGACACAGAGCAAACATTTGTAGAAAAACTAACTATAACAGTGCAAATTTACCCCATCTGAAGCCATTACCCTCACACATAAAATGGTTCAAGAAGCGTTGAATACATTACTTTCCTACCCAGCTTCTTCCCCTCTCCTCTACCTGTTATGAGTACTTGTCGGTGGATCCTTCAAACACATTACAGCACGATTACATTACCGACTGAAGGATGCACGTTTATTTACTTATTCGGTACAATCACCGTATGCTGGCTTGATACAGCCAGATTGATGCAGATATCGTTTAGACGCGCACCCAGGTGCCTGCTGCGCTCACGCAAATACTTCACCGAGCTCTGCATGACTGGAACCTGTGGGTGTTTATGTGTGTGCTCACTAGTGTCTGTGAGTGGGTGTAAATTTGAGATTTAAAATACTTCAATGAACATTCGGGGGTAGTCGAAGAAGAGGAGGGCAAAAAAAGAACTAGGAATAACAACATCGACAAAAAGACAGGACTAAGTTATCTCACACTTATTCATCAAGCAGAAGATAGAGTAGGATGGCAGGTTTTATGTGCTAGTGCTTCTATCAAAACACCTCCACGACCCTAATGGGTCAAGGGTTATGTTATGTTAAATTAATGTAAATCTGAGGACTGAATGTTTTGTCACTTTCACAACCAACCAGCGCAGAAAAAAAAAAAGTGTTCACCTTGGCATTACAAACAGGCATAGTACATTCGACTATGGTAATTAACAAGGGAAAAGAGCTACCAATAGTGAACATAGTAAACGGAGAGATGTTAGAAAAGTAACAATTGTGTCTTATCTAGGACACAGTAAAAGATGACGGCAGAAGTGAAACAGAAATCAACAAGAAAATATGAACGTCTGAAACCTTTTTCAATAAGTTGCGCAAATTACTGACAGCTAGAAATATCTACAATACATTAAAAAATGAATATCGTCAAATATTGTTTATTTATACTCATTCCTGTTGTATTGTGCAGAAACCTGGACAAAGAAGTAAATGTCTGGAAATGTTTAAATACCAAAGAAAAGTTTGTATTTCATGGAAACAAAAACGGTTCAAACAATGGTTCTGTAACGATTACTAATGGAGATGGAATTACTGACACAACTATTTTAAAAAAGAGAGATAATTTAAATAATTTGGGCTCATTGAAAGACATAACACGCTTCAAAACAATTCTGGCGAGAAAAGTCGGAGAGCAAGAGGTAGGCAAAATCAAGAGATAGACAAAAACAATTTATGGGAGTGTACAACCAAGATAAAAGACAGGACATGTTGTGGATCCATTGCAACCAACCTTCATTGTGAAGACGGCACCTGCCTGAGGATAGTAAGGGCATGGTGACTTTCGGGTTATGAAGCGACTTGGAACTGAATGCTCGCAAATGTAACACTGATTTTACCTATCGTCTGCAGCTAACGTCATTTCTCAAAACGGCACCCAGCACCTAGGCACACACAGTGTCGCACCGCAAGACCACATTATTAAGTTCTGACCACCCTTTAAAGGGCCAATGTAGTAGAAGTATGCTGCTGATAATACCAAGCAGAGACGTTCCTCCCTGCAAACCTGTTCTTTTGTCTAGCATCTTCTCTGTTTATTGTTTCATCCCTTTCTTTTTCCCTCCAAACTCCTGGCTGTCACGACAAAGTCCAGTTTTTCTATCTCATTATATTTTAAAACATAATGTTTCCTGAATGAAATCTATAAGCATGGATACATAGATATGTGTATGTGAGTATTATGTCATTATTATGTATGCATATATATGTGTGTGTGAAATGTATTATATATGTATGTATGTACGTACGTAAATAACTACGTATGTATGAGTATGTATGCAAAATTAAACTAGAAGAATTTAAAACCGCTTAGGACGTTTTGTTCCCCCAAATCTGAACGGACAATGTTCAAAACAAACCAGACTGTTGCTGTGTATGGAATTTTGGGAAAGACAAGTTATTAATTTTTTAACGAACGTTAGCTAGCGACAAACACGCACAAACAACATACATACACACACACACACACACTCACACACACTCACACACACACACACGCACGCACACACACATACACACACATACATATTCATGTATATCCACATACATCCTTTGTAAACTGACCACAGGTAATTTATATTCCTTTTTTTAATGCTCTGATTAAACCAAAAACTTCTAAAACATGAAGGTGATCGTTTTACAATAAAATGAAAAAGCACATGAGAACTTAAGACTGAACCATCTGAGTTAGGTTAAAACGATGTAAGTATCTCCTTCTACACCCTTATATTCCATCCATATTGGCAAACAAGTTTATTAGTAACAACCGCAGCATCTCACCAACTGCCAACTTTCAAAGCCTCAATTACCACATAATCGTTAACACATCAATGTATATTTTGTTGTAATCAAATTTCGTTAATTTTATTAAATTTATTTTGAATTTGTTTATTGGCAAAAGGCTTTTGAATCTGATCTAAGGTGTAATGAATAATATCAAAAGTAATAGTGGATTTGTAATCACATTTGCAAGTTTAAATTGGACATCAAGAAATAATGAATATTACTGCTCAAAGTTTTGTAGCACCACTTTATACATCGGGTATAATAGATTAAGAACGATTCGAGTAATCTTTGCCAGGAGCAGAGTATTAGAGATGTAGACTGAGAATAAATCTTAAAGTATTTTAATATGTAAATACATACGTGGAAAATTATGGAACCGATCATACAGTTCTTGAAATAGATTATTTCTACGAGCACTCAAATCTCAATTAATAAATAGAACTCAGTGCATAGCACTTCACCGTCGGCGATCCACTGCAATTATGCAATAATTGTCATCATCATCGTCATCGCCATAATCAGCCTTATTACCTTGTTATCATCATCATTAATAATAATTAGAGTATTTATATTATTAGTAATTATTATTCTACTTGTGCTACTGCTACTTCCATCACAACCAATACTACTACACAACAATGTGTGTCTCATTTACAAGTAATAATTCTTTTACAGATATTCTCCTACGTGATGATGTCAAACCATCAAACATCTTCTCATCTCATTCTCTGTGGTTCCTTTTAATTGTTCCTCTGTGAAGACGTTCTTAAGTGTTCAACTGCTTTTGATTTGCCCAAAGAATGCAGGCTGGCTGTTTGTGGAAATGCCCTTCCCTGCATAAGCATGTGTACTTTTATTGGCTGCAAAAAAAAAGACATCCCAGAAATGTGTTCTAATTATCTAGACCTAATTTACATTAAATTGACTTTACAACGAGGAAAATCGACATAACCATTAGGAAATCCCACGATATGAACTTTTTACACACCAAATGACCAGGGCCATGTATCAAGACTGGTATCAGACACAATAGGGCACCACAAAGAGCAATGTTATACAGAAACAACGATGACAGACCTAGAGGTCGTGTCTGTATCTATGAGTGGAGACAAACCCGCATTGGACAGGTCCACAGTCTGAACAACCCCAAAATTGTCATTGTAACTATGATATCGGATGGGCCGACCGTAGTTATATAGTTCGTTTGTTGTGGGGGAGTCCAGATAGGAGAAATCCTTATAAATCACTCTTAGATTGATTCTTTTAGGCTTTTAGTGTCAATTTACACGTTAGGACACCCTTTCTACGCCTATTTAAGATAAATTGTCTGGCCTTTTCACCGTATACGTGAGCCGTATTCTTACACCAACTGATGTAGTTAGGGACTGTATTTTTATGCGTCACTTCTCTATGGTCCGGTCTAAGGGGCAGACATATTCCTTTGTTGTTGCCACTTGACCGTTAAAAAGACAAAATTCTTTATTCTCTTTCCATTTATCATAGGATTTTTGTAGATCCAGCAAGCGTCATTGGAGCAGTCTTGATTTTCCACCAACCAACACTTGGAAGCTACCGACGTGTGGTGATCTGCCTTTGCTGAATGTGTGTACTATATGTAAAGCCGACATCTTCCGATCTCTGGGGAGTTGATTGCCCTTATTAATCAATTCCAGAAGTATCATCATCCAGGTGGAGTCTTTCTGTGAAGTGAGACTTTACTGAATTATACTTTCAGACACCCTGAGGAGCTGCGGGATCCAACCCGATAAGTCGTAGTAACATTCAATAGCGGCTAGATTCCAGATGTGCCTTCATAATCTGTCTCCTGCCTCCCAGCTGTGATGATTCCGGAAAGAGACGTAGATTTATAGCAAGACTTTTTCTCCATTTGTGTTTTTAGAGAATTCAACAATCATTATAGTTCTTAGTGCTACTTTTGATCTTTCGTGTTATGAGGTAATTAATACATTGAAAATATAGTTCCCAAGGTTGCTGTTGATGAATTAATGGTCATGGTCAGAGAGGTATTCACGTCTTGTCATATTCACTGTTGTTTACTTGTTGACTGTGTTACATTGTTTACCAGTCTGGGGGCAAATTAGTAATGAGGACGTCTGGCCGAGAGGTACCCAAGTGTTCGTAGTAACCCTGTGGAGTCAGAGCTCGAGTCACCTCATTCCTGAGACAGGTTGAATGGAAAGTTTGAACCGAGGGTTAGGCCTCTAGACGAACGAGAGCCACCATTCAAAACACCCCTGTCGCAGAGCACCTGAGGGATTTGGGAAAATATTCCGTAAGTAAAGGTGCGCGACAAAACTGCCATACGACAGCTACTACAGTCACCAAGAGCTGTCCAGGTTAGGGTTTAGATGAGACCCCCAACAGAAAAACACTGTCAAAAGAAAACATACCACCCGTGAAGTGTATACAACCCCGAAAGTATTACATAAAAATGTACACTCGTAGAATTTATTTAGCGCTTTAACGCTTAAATCAGTAATCTGATTTGTCTTGGTGATATCCCACTCCATTACATGTCATACACCTACTGGGGTAATAATGTAGTCACCCATGGAGGGGGTGAATGACATATTAAAATACTAATACAAATAGCAACATACCTTTTCACAGCACTAAGAAATGTGTTGAATTCAAGGGAAATTTAAACTGATACTAAACTTAATTTTTTTTTACAACTCCAACATTTCAAAGTGTAATTTCAAATCGATACTACTGTTTGCAGCAGAAACAGTGATAATAATTACTAATAAAATCCGAACATTCATTAACTCGTGTCTGCAAAGATAAGAGGGAATTAAATGATACCACACAATCCATAAACAAATTCCAGTGGCGAGGTGAAGAACAAACCATGGCGTTGGATAGGACACATTTTAAGAAAACCTGAGAACAGTATAACTATATGGCGTTACAGTGGAACCCACAGAGTCATAGCAAGAAAACCAAGCATAAAAAGAAAGAAATAAAAACATGGAGAAGGGAACTAGATTGGTCTCACAAATATGTCTGGCATCATATAACTGATGTGCCACTGTAGTAAAAGTGTTATTTACTTCCCTCGTTACACTAATCGTAGAATGTATTCAGAACTAAATTACAGTTCTACATTACTATTCCTAGAATTTAAACTGCAGTTTTATATACACATACTTACAGTCCATTTAAAAGTTAGTTGTATGTCTTTTGCAGGACGTTGCAGAACCAACCCCAATATTTGTTGGCTTAAAAAAAAATATAACTAGGCAATTTAACGTTCAGTCGTTTGCCATTAACTAAGCTCTCCTTACCACTGTCAAAACCAGCGTATGGTTTCTGTTGCCAAATCGGTGCATTCTTAATATCCTACCCTAAACAGGGAAAATACACAGGTCACAGGGCAGTCTAATATTTCAGGGGTGGTAGATAGGCTGCATGCAGTCGTTTGACCTACGTTTCACTCTCTCGTGGGATATAGGTTGGTTGAGGTTAGGCCAGTTCTAGACATTTTGGGGTCGTTAAAAGCATCAGAAAGACGGGATACGCAGTCTTACAACCCTTTAACCCTTTCGCTGCTGCGCACTCCGCCAGCCAACGTAACCACTGTGCTAAGCCATGCGAGAGCTAATCTTTCCCCCTGTGCTGAATACCGTTTTTTCCTTCAAAAGCAGAAGACGCGATTGCGGCGTGGGGTAAAAATTGTACACCTAAAATAAAAAATCGTTGAAGGCGTGTGGTTGAACTTTGCGCTGACAAGTCAGACGCGCTATTTCTACGCCGTGAAAACTCATTAACAAAAAGAAAACATTACAAACTTACAAAGCAAACACAAAACACTTTAGTAAGCAAATACATGGTTTTTATTATTATTAATAATATCTTTTTGTGTGAAATATTTCAAAACAAGGTGCGACACACAATGCCAAATCACATTCCTTGCACATGTATCTGGTTTCCCGTCGTTTTTTGCTTTTTGCGCATACCACACACTTTCTTGCACGCACGTGACAGGATGTTTAATTAATTATTACTTCGGTGATCTGTTGCCGAAAATGCTAAGAGCATAAATTAAAAATTTCATTTAAAATAATTAAAAAAAAAAAAAAACGCCTCGTAGGGGATGAACCCTGGACCTTTCGATTGTAAGGCAGACGTGATACCAACTACACTAGGAATTCAAATTGATTTTCACTGAAAAAAAGACCAGTATAATAGACAAACACAATTATGTCAGTTTATAGTATATTATTGACATTAACTTATGTTAATCATCATGTCAGTATGTGACCATATCTTCTTTTTTTTTTTTTTTATTATTTCGGATCCGTTTCAAATCAAATCGATGTAGATAGCTAGGTCATATGGTCACTGGTCAGTCTTGTTCACAGCCAGAAGTACACGTGTCCGCCGGCGTGCCGCGAAGATAACCCAGCTTAAATAACTCACACGTTTCAAAGTCATCTTTACTACTGCTCCTTGAAAGAAACTCCATTAATTCTTCTTCATTTAAACAAATGTTCTTGTTATTTTTTTTATTATTTTTTTTTATGTAGACTAACGCAAAACCAGAAATATATTTCAGGGCAAAAAAATTACCGTTCACCAACCATGCTTCTATGGTAACAAAGAAACAGGGTAACGTGAAATGCATCAAAATACGCCTAAACTCACTTGATAAGGGTTTTAATTGCATGTAAACGGGTCAGTTTTATCAGATTAAGGTAATGTGTATTGCTATTTCACCCCTAAGAATCACGGTTCTTAGCAATCTGTAAAAAAATGACGAGGGCGAGATATCTCGTCCTTAGCAGTGAGGGCACAGAAAATGGCAGCCGAGTTATCTCGTCTTTAGCAGTCTGCCGGGCAGACGAGTTATCTCGTCCATAGCAGCGAAAGGGTTAAAATGTTGGACTGTCTTGTGACGTCATCTGGGGTAGAATATTACGAAAGAACCGCTGAATCTCTTGCAGCTGGGATCGAACTTCGACATTACGAAACGCTTTCGCAACCCCTAAGCCACAGAGGCCGAAACAGTCTAGCACATTGATGAACTGAAATGATGCCAAGAGGAGAGACCCAGCAGAAGTGGAGGCAACAATAGCAACAATCGTTGTGCAGGTCTGTATCATTAAGGTAGTGATCTGGCAGACACTCGACACCAGCGAAAAACCAAGACAGACATATGAAAACTGCCTGTTACTGGTACCATCGCAACTCAAAAACAAGAGATAAATTAACATGAACTAACACACCAAACTTATTTCAGAGATACATGAAATCAATACAGCACGCTCACATTCTCTATTGTTTATTTCACTTTCTTTTTCTTTTAGAAAAATACAAACAAGATATGTTGATTCGTAGCGCCAATATATTATCAGTTGCTGCCAGGTACTGTGGTTAACAGTGCATGTGGTTGTGTTTAAAACATCAGAGACCCTGGTTTCTTTCACATCTAAGCAGTATTAATAGCAACTTAAAGACACCTAGATTGAATATAGCTTCATCATTAACCGATATCTAACTCAGATACGCGGGAAGTCTGGCGTCCTTGAATCAAGGAAGTCCCCACGTGGGTTCAGAGGCACCCATTTTTTTAAAGGGGGAGGGAGAGAGACATCTGCTGCTCTGTAACAAGCATGTCGTAGCAGGCGTCTAATTATGAGGTTTGCTAAAATCGGGTGTTGGACCTATCGCTGTTGATGTCGCAGCCTAGCTATAAAAACAAGACATTACAACATTACAACGTGCCAACCACTCATTTGAGTGTGAACACACAAACACATAAAAAAAGAAGAGATGAAGAAGCAGAATCAGACAAGAGATACCAAAGAGTTTTTCACAACAAAGGACTCTTTCCAGCGCCAGTAGCTGTGAGTGATGATTGTATCACCAAGGCGGCCGCCTTTACATCTGAGTACACACACGGCAGCCATGGAGGCTGAGTCAGTCTGGTAGCAATGGAGGTTGGGTCGGTCTGGTAGCCATGGAGGCGGGGTCGGTCTAGCAGCCATGGAGGCGGGGTCGGTCTGGTAGCCATGGAGGCGGGTTCGGTCTGGTAGCCTTGGAGGCGGGGTCGGTCTGGTAGCCATGGAGACTAGGTCGGTCTGGTAGCCATGGAGACTAGTTCGGTCTGGTAGCCATGGAGGCGGGGTCGGTCTGGTAGCCATGGAAGATAGGTCAGTCTGGTAGCCATGGAGGCGGGGTCGGTCTGGTAGCCATGGAGGCTGGGTCGGTCTGGTAGCCAAGGTATATTTTAAAAGTAGCCCCAGTGAGTGTTCAAACCCTAGAGTTTAGAGATGGCAGGAAGAGACAAACCACGTATTACTGCGGCTCCAGGTAAAGTGTATGCACATGCTGAATGAAAGAATGAGTGAATAAATGAGTGGATGAGTCTGCACTCAGAACATCATCACACGTGCTCTGTCTCATTTTTCTAATAGTCAACAAAGAGTTCAGGTATTCTTGGTGCCGTTTACAACGTAATCAACAGTCCACCTGTCTTTTCTTCCCAGCTCATAGAAAAAAGTGCAGACACTCTGCTCCTTCTCAACAGAACCAGTCTCTTCAGATATGGATACTATTTTCATTCTGTGTCCTGATCACAGAACGCTTTAGCGACATCCTCCCTGTCACACAGTAGCTCACCACCAAGAGGAGTGGTAACAGCTACTCTTTCAGCCTGCCAAATTACCCTGCACACACGCTGTGGTCCTGGACATGGACAGTCTTGATATGCTTCTAATCTGGGTTTTACCTAACGCTGAGCGCAGGAAGTATGTTCCTGTATTTTAAAGCATGCGGTTCGAATCAGTTATGTGACTTACTATTCTGGAGCCATGTGGCTTTTGGTGGACTCTTTTCCGCTTTAAAGAATTGTGGAGATCAGCTGTGCGATTCATTGCTCGATGGAAATAACTGGCCATTGTGTCACCCTCAATTATTTTGATGAAGAATACCCACAAGAATAATGAGTTTGAGTCTTTACAGAGGGATCCAAACAAAAATCAGTTAGAAATGGTGGTGCGGGAGTGTAAACCTATTTCACAGATGGTACTAGGGATAAGTCAAGCGTACCAACCGGGAAGTACTGCAGATACTATGATGCAGAAACCCAGGCTATCAAGATAGAAACTAAAGAAACTTCTAAATTCCAACCTTGGCTCACAGTCTGTGGTGATGCTAACAGATGCAAAATCCGTATTTCAAGCACTCCACTCTGGGAAACTACTAGAATTGCGAACACTGCTGTCAGAACTCGGCTGTCAGAGTAGAGTCGCAATGCTGTGGACACCGTCAATTGGCAGGGGAATGTGCCAGATGTACCAGTTACAAACCATCAAAAGAAACAGACCATTAAATCACCCAGAAAAACCATCAGCCCCAGCCCATGACGATTACTCTGTTATGGACCAATCAGAACAAATGATTATCCTGCGCCTCAGAACAGGGCACAACCGATTACCCAACCTCATGTACACAAATTTCAAGATAGGCGTATCGGCCATGTGTACTTTTGGAAAGTTGCCCCAGAGAGCAGAATATGTGAATACTCCAGGACTGCACCGAATATGACACATTAGGGCAAATCTTTTTGGCCAAAAAGAACAAAAGTGGGACGTAAATTCTACGGACCACTAAATAAAAATACTACAATGAGATTTAGGCAAAATTTCTGATAGAGACAACTTATCTCAGAAAAAGAAAAAAAAAAACAAGAAAAAGACTGTCCACTGTAAATCCATGTGATCTACGATGTCTTGCTTGCAGTGCTAGATTTGCATAAATAAAAGTACTTTTAGTACCAATGGTTTGAGTTGAATTCTGTCTCTATTCTATAGTTGTTGATTTCAAGCGGTACGATACATATGGCCTATGAAGACACCTTTTTATTTTTTAGGAGTTTCTAGTTAGACATGTTGATAGTGCTCTTGTTTAAATAGTGAGGTAAAGGTGACAGGATCGACTCCCGGAACGGTAACTATAGCTTTCGATTTTTATGTTGTCCAGTGTATTCTTCTATCTTTCTACTTCTTTTTATGAGTGCCGATAAATACACTGTCTGGTTTTTTTTTTTTTTTTTTATACACAACGCCTCGATTTAGACGCAAGCTGGAAAGAGATGAGAAAAGACACCATAATTTCAGATTCCTGAAAATTTACTGGAAGTTAACTCTCCTTCCAAACACTTCCTTTCACCTTGTCAGCACCATCCTGGTAGGTAATCGACTCTTCTCAGGAAGAAAAAGTGTGATTACATTTTTTTTTCTTAATCAAATTGCTTTTGTATTTGTGCATGAGGCATGAGGCAGTATATCAATTATTTTTGGACAAACCAACCAGTGTAGACAATTTGCAAATACAATTTGTTTTCCTCATGGAACGGATAATCATTTTCCCTTTATTTCTTAAGGGAAAATCCGTTGTGTATACGTCCTGTTTGGTATACCTACTGTTTGGTATTGTGACGTGACGCGGTGGATGAAATGTTTATAATGTTGAGTAGGAATTTTCCTTTCAACACATTCCCTCCACCAGATTAACCGAACTAAAATCTGAGCTATGTTGCTCTCAGACAAAGTCCTGGATACCCAAGAAAACAGCCATATTGGCTCGTTAAGTACATTAACATTAGCTGAACTTGGTACCCACAAGAGAAGAAAAGGAATTTTAGATGTCTATCATTATACTTAATGAATTATTAGACAGGGCAAATGATTCCTCCGTCATCTACCTCCTCCCGGTGTTATCATGAATAATTAAAGAATTATTATATTATTTGAGCTCCCACCAAATGTTATTCTATCCTAACAGTTTAATTAAACAGGTAAGACTGAATACACTTGGAATTTAACAAACGATGTAGTTTAAAACTTGACATACAGCTTTATTTACTACAATGAAATGACCAGTTTGTTGATTTACACAAACAGTGACTGGTTAACGTGATGAGTGATAAGCTTCAGCGAGAAAAACAGCTCCGGGGTTTAGAGTGGTATGATGATGATGGTAATATGTTAACGTAAAGGGGTTAACTTAACTTATAAGCCTCTGACAGCCGTGAGGAACTGTCAAGCTTGTCCAACTCTTCTTTGCCTGTTTTCTGCCTGTTTCAGCTTATTCTCCATTTCATCCCCACCTCGGTCTCCACATCGTTCCCACCTCGTTCTCCACCTCGTTCCCAGCTGGCCGAGTCTAACACTAAGTAGTCTCTTTCATGGACTGATCGTCACATGGGCGCTGGGAACTTTCCATCTACCGCCAAACCAGAATCCGACCGTAAAATACCTTTACGTTGACCTGTGTTTGTTGCTTGCTAGCTGCGATGTCACGGGAATTCCAAAGGTTCGGAGTATACTATCTATTGTCCAAATTAAACTCCTCCCTTTACTTAGTTCTACCCAACCCTCAAGACGATGACTCAAGCCACGCCTCTGAAGTACCTATCAGATCAAATTAGCTAACAAGTGGCCTGTCAGTCAATTCTGGACTGACATCCCTAGAGCAAACATTCTTAAGTGACCCAATCTAGTTTACAACGAATCTAACTAGCCGGTATGAAAAGACGGTCAGTGAAGCCATTGTGTTTCCTACGTGAACAAGATCAAACATTCCTAATTGCCAAACATCTGTTCTCTTGAGAATTACACTGACGTGTTACTTAAACCTCTCGTCGCCACAATGTCTAGAGTCCACTCAATTCCCCTGTTCAAAAGGGCCCCACTCAGGCTGTGTTAGGAGATAACATTCTGACACTGGCGTGAGAATCAAACCTAACATCCCTAGTCTGAACTAGCGGGCTGTATTACGTAGTGTTATGTAATGTTAAACAAAGCGCAGTGGCTTTGTCTCGGAGAAGGACTGGTAACAATTTAAATCAATTTGGTTTAAAGTAATATTAGGGTAAAGGGCAGAGTAAATATAATCCTCTCTCTTTAGAACCAGAAGAACTTATTACAAGTACTAACTTCTGGAACCACTGAGGTCGTCTCGTGACAGGTATACGTACTGTTTGGTATATGTACTGTTTGGTATCTGTACTGTTTGGTATACCTACTGTTTGGTGTACGTACTGTTTGGTATTTGTACTCTTTGGTATATGTACTGTTTGGTATTCGTACTGTTTAGTGTCGTACTTTTTGTAAACGTTCTGTTTGGTATACGTACTGTTTGACATAGGTGCTGTTTGGTATGTGTACTGTTTGGTATACGTACTGTTTGGTATACGAACTGTTTATTATGCGTACTGATTGGTATAGTACTGCTTAGTATACTTACTGTTTGGTATACGTCCTGTTTGGTATACATCCGGTTTAGTATACGCACTGTTTGGTTTACGTATTGTTTAGTATACGTACGGTTTGGTATACCTCTAGAGATCCAGTAGGCATACCGAGATACTGATGTATCTCTGATGATTACAGCACTTTCCCCATGCCTGCATCATTAAGTATTTGCACAGACATGCCAGACTCCCAGAGGTAGTTTTTGATGTGACATGAAACAACCAGGCAATTGATTTTCCATCTTTTACTGTCGATTAATGGTGTTAACTTTGGATCCCATCCAGTGTCTGTGGGGGAATTGACAGATTTAAAAAAAATACTGCAGCTTCACAAAGCTTTCTTCGTCTTCTTCTTCTTCTTCTTCTTCTTCTTCTTCTTCTTCTTCTTCTTCTTCTTCTTCTTCTTCTTCTTCTTCTTCTTCTTCTTCTTCTTCTTCTTCTTCTTCTTCTTCTTCTTCTTCTTCTTCTTCTTCTTTCTTCTTCTTCTTTTTTCTTCTTCTTCTTCTTCTTCTTCTTCTTCTTCTTCTTCTTCTTCTTCTTCTTCTTCTTCTTCTTCTTCTTCTTCTTCTTCTTCTTCTTCTTCTTCTTCTTCTTCTTCTTCTTCTTCTTCTTCTTCTTCTTCTTCTTCTTCTTCTTCTTTTTTTCTTCCTTTTCTTCTTCCTCCTTTTCATCCTCATCTTCCTTCTCCTCCTCGTGCTCCTCTTCTTTTCCCGCTTTTTCTTCACCATTTCATATTCATTGCTTCCTATATCCTATGCATCATGCTGAACGGCTCTCTTTTTTCATAGTTAGTAACTCATTAGTTTGCAAGTCTTCTTTATTCTTGTAAATCTTTTCTTTTCTATTTTCTCCTTCTTCTTCTTCTTGGTAATCGTTTCCATCCCCCTCCCCTCCCCCCCCCCCCACCCCCGCTTTTTCCCCACCCCCCCGCAGACTGCTTTATCTTGTGGACTATCAATCATCTCCCATACAGAATCCATGCCATGATGCCAAAATGTCCAACAGCTTCTAGCTTGGTCTCTTTCTTCCCGCCTACCATTTGAACTGTCCCGTTGACCTCTCGTATGTAAATGTTCGCATTCTCGTCATGTGATCACAGAATTTAAATTGTCAACGTGATACATGTTATAAGTTCATCTACTTTTCCTGCTTCCTTGAGAGTATAGAGAACATTGTCCCGGTCCATTGCTGTGCCGTGTACCTACTATTGCCTTGCCAGCTAGCCAGTCTGCTCATTCATTCCCTCTTACCCTAGCGTAGTCTGTCATAGACATAAAACTGATTCCTTTTTAGACTTTTAGACATGATTTTATTTAGAGACACTATCCATTGTCTTTGAACCCATCCTGTCTAGATCGTATTAGCTTTCATGAAAAAAAAAATCCGTGTCTAGCCTGTTCATTATTGTTATTACGCCATCACCTCTATTGTCATACTACTTTTAGTCAAGGCAAAAAAGCACAGCTATCTTCCTTTACAATTCTCCCTCCAAAGAGAACCGTGAAAACCCATGAGTTGAGTTGAGTCAAGAATTGACTTCACAGCAATCGGGGCATTCCCATGCATGCTCCGTCCTCTGCTTTAGCAGCCAGCGCAGAGTTTCAATACTGGTGGTACAGGTCACAGTCTGGTTACAAGTTCGTCTTGCCTTTCCTCTGAGTATAGAGAGCCGGTTAGACCCTCAGGTTGAAAGGCCATGAGCTGTCGAACGACACGACAGATCCATCAGTGTAAATAACTGTGCCTCCATCGGCAGAATTCTCATGAAGGAAGTCTTGCATTCCCTCTCGGCCACAAACGAGTTTTGTTGCCTGCGGTCTATGCCCACTGTTATGAATACTGAATAGGATGCACACCACTCTGCTGGCACTCGTACCCATTCCTCGCCATTTGCTATTTCAAGCTTTACGACAAAAATGGCCAATGAAAACACCCTTCCTGGGAACGCCTAGTTGATCATGTTTTTAGTGCATTTGTTTCCATAGCGAGGCGCACACGCCAGTTGGAGTGAACGGGTTCTATTTCCGGCACGCGGTGATAGCTTTCATTCGTATATTGTCTAGTGTGTTCTTCTATCTTTCTACTTCGTTACATGAGTGATGATCAATACATTGTCTATCTGTTTATTACATGTAATATTTATTCAGCCTTTAAGCCCTCCCCCCCCCCCCCCCCCCCCCCCCAAAAAAAAAAAAAACTCTGTTTATTTATATGTCCTCAAGTGAACACACCTGTTATATAATACTCTCGGCTTGACCCATCCAAGGTTGTCTTCTATTTTCACCTGCTATCGTTCTTCAGGAGGCAACGCATAGCCCTGCATGAGATATTCTTTGTGCATCTTAGTATGATGTGAATAGCCTCATGCTATATCCGATCTAGACTCTCTATCTGCGTACGGATAAGAATCACAATAGTCAGGGCATGCTCAATTATAGGAAGGATCCGACTATGGTATTAACAAATTAAAAGAATACTAACAGATTTATGCAGACATTATCCTTTTCGACGTCAAGCCTCCGCTTTCTTTCAGTATCAAATGATTTACACGCTAGTAAAAAAAAAATTACACTCCAGTCTAAACACACTCCTGTGTACTTCATTGTAATGTTTTCTCTCCCTTATCGCCGAGTGAATCTTTCGCCTCTGGGACCTAGTCCGGTCATGTTGATAAATTAGACATCCAGTATCCTAGCAACTGAAATCATTGTAATCTCTAGACATTCAGTGGAACCCCTTAAACAAACGTAGCCATCCTGTGTCACTTATGACTATCTCAACGTAGTTTTGCCTCGGCCTTAGTGTTAACATTTCTGTATTTTTTTTTCCTCTTGTCTGTAAAGGACAAGAAATACATCAGCGCAGTCAAATCGATAATAATACAACGTAAAGGAAGGAACAGGAAAACACCCGCAGAAATAGGACAAAACGTTTCGACCAAAGTCCCTATCAACAAATAAAACAACACAGATCATTAACGACAAAACAAAAAGTCCATATAGGTAAAACATCAGATAATAAGACAGGAATAGATAGTACGATACGAAACGCAAAAGGAGAAACGGGAAAGGATGGAACCATTTCATTATTCTATTTTTGTTTTATGTTACCTTTATGTTTGTTGTATGTTATGACTGCTATACGTTGATAAAGACGTTCGTCGAAACATTCGGTGGCAACTGCGAGTGTCTATTCCCTTTCATACGCTGATAATGCTCGGTGTGTGTGTGTGTGTATGTGTGTGTGTGTGTGTTAGTGTGTGGGTGGGTGCGTGCGTGTGTGTGTTAATTTACTTCTCAGTCGGTTATGTATTAGAGTGAAGTCTTTTCACACTCCAATTGTCGACTTAACCAGGGTTTTTTTAAAAAAAAACGTTCAGGTTGCTTTAGGGCAGTAGCAAGAAAGATCTGGTGTGATTCTCCGCAACTGGGTGGCGAACTGTTGCATGGCAAGGCAGACTGGCTCAAGTCCGGTGCGAACATGTGAACACTAAATTAATAATTTACTCTGGTCTAGACTGAAAAGAGCAACAAGACGTGAACATGGAATCTGACAGATCTCAATGCTTAGAGAAAAGCCAGTTCAATACAGACTTTTAACCAGATTGTAACTAGTGTTGTTAGTATTTGAATGCTGCGCTTGCTGCTGATGATGTAGAAGGCCAGCGGAAGCGCCATGGGTGTGTTGATGCCATTTCTCAACCCAGTTCATATTTCTAACACATGTTTGTAATAAATGTTAACTGAGTATCCTTTACAGGAAGTTGTGGAACCAACCCAATCATTTTTCAACTTTTGCGGTTCTTCTTTGCAATGGTTCATTTAGTACTGCTTTATCGCTTTTGAACTCTCGGCGCTCTGTACCATCGTTGGAATCAACGCAAAGTTGCCAGCAATTCTGCAGCTGGAATCTATCCGGGTATTACAAAGAGCGTTCGCAGCACGGAAGCTAGACACCAACTGTTTGTGATTAACTACTTTATAAATGAGTGGTAGCCGGGTCGAAGAGTCTGAGGAGCTGGCTTATGAGGCAGTCTCCGTAGTGTAGGGGCTAGACGATCTTCTGTGGATCTGAATGTCCTACGTTTAAATCCGAACGAATTGAGACTTCTTTCGTTTATTCTTCAAAAATGACCCTAGCTCCCAGATCGATTAAATGGGTACCGGATAAAGTCCTGGGAAGTAAAGGGAACCAGTGTGATGTTTAGCACATCATTGAACGACTGTCGATTGGTCTATAAAGTATAGGTCTTGCACTATATATCCAGTACGCCCGATGCTGTGGAAACGGGTCGTTTAGTTACTTTATCAATCAAGTAACAGTAGAGAATCAGCACATACAGCTTCCCACGCACTCACGTAAGTACATCTGCTCTCACACAATAACAAATGGAGGATATCTGACTAATGTTCATTATACGCTAAATGTACTTAGTAACAACATCACGTAGCTGAACCACTTACTAGCCAACATTCAGTCTCTAATTTCCAGCAGAGTTAAGCTTACATGCTCCCCTGTGGAGTTTATTCTTATTAAGGCCAGTTCCGTGACCGTAAAATATCAGATTTTGGCATTAATAAACGCCTATGTGGGGAAAAGTAAAACCATGCATACACTGCCTGTATGACAGGGAAATCTAGCACGCTTCAGGCTAACACAGGCGCCAGATAATGGGCCACTGACATTTTATTGTGAATGTAATTAGTGCTTGGCTTGTCTTCGGCAACAGATTTGATGAAGAATGTGTCTGACCATGTGCAACTGAGGTTGACACCCAGCGGTTTTTTTTATCCTTTCATTGGAACTAATAATCATTCGTCTGTTTATGCGATACAGTGGTGTGTGTATGTGTATGCTTGCATTAGTGAGTGTGGGTAATAACTCTTTCAGTATAAACCAAATCTATAAGTTTATTTATTACTCTGTCATCATTATCAGCATCATCATCATAGTTATCATCAGACTTATCGGAAACTAACATTGTTGCCACACAATGTCATGAGGACGAAGCGGTACAGTGCCCAAAAGCTAGCACTGGCCATTGTTATTCTGGAGGGATGTACGTCTCTCATCTCATCTTTATCATCAAGTACCTTGCGGTGTCGATGTGAAGTAGAGTTAACAAAAATGTGTCCATGTGTGCGGTTCGTAAGTATCAATTCCCAGAGACTCTGGTATTCCCTCAGTCTATGTTTCGTTTCAAAGTGGGAAACTGTTGTGAATGATATGTGAGGCAATAAAACACTGGGAACATTCTGGAAACTGCAACAGCAGATGCAAAGAAAAGATTTTCTTATGACAGTGGGAACAACTTGTAGAGACGATGGTGTGCGTGTGACAGCAGACAAGGAGAAAGGGGAGGTTTTTCTCTTTAGGTTTATGGCTCAGACAGATCATAATGATGTAGACATCAGGAATGCAGTTAGAGAGGAGTAATCTGGCACCTTGAAAAATATGCATTATGAAGACATGATACGAGTAGAAGATATCAAACACATTTTTTAAAAAGGCAAAAGACACTGCACAGGGCCTGACGGTGTTAGGTATGGCCACGTGAAGGCTTTGAGCGATGTAGACTTGGCAAAGATGACCGACTGCTTTATACAGAGCATTAAAACAGCATCAGTACCGCAAGGCTGGGTGCACAGCTATTTAATTCCACTGCCAAAACCTTTTAAGGATCATTTAATGCTCAGTTGCTTTAGAATCATTACCTTACAAAACACATTTAGGAAGGTCTTGGAGAATATAGTTATTGCAAAGCTGCAAGAATTTTTGGAAAGGGGGAAGCTTCTCCCAAGAGGTCTGGGAAGCTACAGGCCAGGAAAGGACACATGAGCAAATGCGGCCACTTTTCCTTTTGACGTCTATGAAGGGTTCCAAAACAGATTGGAAACTTTGGTATTAGGACTGGGTCTTGAGGATGCTTATAATAGAGTAAGATATCTTGATGACTGCAGTAAAGGAGAAGGAAGTCAGTCCATGGCTGGTGAATTAGGTTGCAGCTGTCCTGTATTCGCGTCGGGTTGCTCTCCAACTGGGCTCATGGACCTCAGAACACGCAATTTGGTCCCAGGACTGCCACATGGATCTGCAATCTCGCATGTGCTCTTTAACGTGTACACGAGGAAGATTGCAAGCATAGAAGCACCAGGAGTTGAAAGGATACAGGCTTCTTGCATACTTTCATATAGGTAGGGGGAAGAGTGGGAACAAACAGCTCGGTAGCTACAAGCAACAGTAGACAAAGTAACCGAGTGGTGTACAGAAATGAGAGCTGTCGTCCACCCGCAAAAGGCGACTGTTTTGTGGTGTTCTCTAGGCAACGGGGTCGTTAGAGCTTTAAGGACCATGTGGAGAGTGTTGTTACAAGATGCCAAAAAGGACTTAGTGCACTTAAGACTATCGCTGCAATTGGCATAGAGCAGAGAATGCTTTTCACACTATATCAGCACCTGATCCTGTCAGTGGTTGATTATTGCCTGCTACTGCTTACTATCTAAAAAAATCTGAATCGAAAAACTAGAGCGCATACAGAACGCAGCTATGCGGGTCATTCTGGGTTGCACCAGAAACACCTCAGTGTATACGATACATCCTTGGTTTGCCGACTGTTGCAGGTAGGCACATGGTGCTGCTGTCGAAGTCATATCTCAGGGTAGCTGCAGACACAGATCACCTTTTGCACGAAGCTCTGGGCGCATTTAGGGGTCAGCGGCTGATAAGAGGGAAAACACGGATGGCTCAGGCAGAAGACATAATCAGGCAGGTTTGCATCATTGAGAACATTAGGCGAGGAGAGGAGTGGGTCAAAGTGCCACCTGAACAGTCAGACTTGTGTAGGGTCATAATCACACTGAGCCGTTAATGCAGAGACTGGACAGCAGGTGCCACAGAGGTGGAAATTCATCAATTAATTCAAGATAATGCTCGCTCAGAAGATTTGATTATTTACACAGATGGTTCTGTGTCAAGAGGTAAAAGAAGTGCTTGGTGTTTCTTAGCAAAAGTTAATGGTCGACGTTTGGTGCAGGAGAGCCCATCTTATGATACCACAGCATACAGCTTCAGAATGATGTGGAAGAGGTCACTGCAGCTTTTCGCTGGCTATAGAATATTACAGGCACACATATCGTGATTGTAACTGGCTCAGAAAGCATGCTGAGGAAGGTCAGGACAGGCATGCTTCGTGCAGTGTGGCATGCTTCACTGTGGAGAATACGGGTGAGGAGGGTTGTCTGTCTTTTTTAACTTGTATACGCCGGTGTGTTGGGAAATGAACAGACGGACACACTGGCTGGTTCTACACAATTTGGTGGAATACCAATGCATGATAAGGCAGACGTGGTTAGTGCCTTGTGGGAGAGGGTGTACAGTTCGCAGGAGCAGATGGATCACCACAGTCTGGTGAGACTGATGCAGCGGGAAGTGACGAGAGTTTCTGACAGATGCTGGAGGCTCAGAGGAAAGGCAAGACGGACGTTTAATCAGAATGCTACTGGCACCATTGGTATCGAAACTCTTCACTGACTGCTGAAGATGGTGATGGAGCGCTTATAGGAATGCCCTGAATGATGTGATGTCGGTTATTGAATCAACTCAGCTCATATTTGTTTCTTAGTATTGGTGCAATTTGCTCAGTGAGTTGGTTTGCTCTATTACATTCGTCATCGATCTCCTCTTCTGATTTTTAAGCTGATGATTTTATGTTTCTTTAGTATTCGAAATTCTTGGTTTGCTTCAGAGGGTGTTCTGTAAGCTGCATATTTATTGTTTTGCCTACTTCGGTTACGACCTCTGTTTTGTTGGTGTTAATTTTCATGTTATACTTTTTACATACTTTGTTCAACTCATTCATATGGTCTTGCAGTTCTATTTCTGTAGTAGAATTTAGTGCATGGTCGAGCCCAAATAGTAATTCTCAGATAAAAAAAAAAGGTTGATATTAGGTATTCTTCTCCCTAGTGTACACAGTCCTTATCTGATTGGTTTCCTTACAGATGTTATATGTGTAGTTTATGAGCAGTAGGTTCGCAGTTTCCTCTGTTTGTTCTAAGAGTCTTTGATTAACGTCAATAGATTTCTCTATAAGTTGTCTGACCGTAAAGATTGCGTCTGAGCATCCCACTTTTACTGTAAATCCCAGATGCGCTTCGCCTGACATCGTAATCTTTTCTCGACAACAATGCAGAGTATTCTGATTATTTGCTCAAAAAGGAGATGCAATTGTACTGTGTGCAGACTATTTTACTGTCTTTGTTTTTCCACTTTGTTTTTTTTTTTTTTTTTTTTGGTACTTGTCCTAAAATAGCGCCTTTGACTTTTATTATAAATTTAGACACTATTCTTTACTTTGAAATTACCATTATTTAAACTGTGACCCATGTTATCACTTTTTACCACCACCGTATCTCTTAATTCCTGTAATTCTTTCTGACTTGCCGCTATCATGACAGTGTCATCAGCATAGGGTAGGTTGGTATTGTTTTGACCTGAAACCACAATTCCTGGCATATCCATCTTAGATCTCCTTAAATATACACTGTATAATGAAAACAAACCAGGTGACCCCCAGCAAAGCCTGTCATCCAAACCTGTACCATGCATCTATGATGTGGTCAAACTGTAACGCCGCCTGGTCAGCTGACATGTCACGCCCTTTTTTTGGAACAGCCAGTCTAGGTTCCGTGGTTACCTTTACCTTCATGGATGGCATTTTGATGCTTTCTTAATATCCTACTCCAAAGAGGGGAAATCCACAGGTCACTGGACGATCTAATATTTTAAGGAGTGGTAGATAGGCTGCATGCAGTCGCTAAGACCTAGTCTGTACTCTTTCGTGAGACGTAGGTGGGTTGAGGTTAGGGCCAGTTCTATATGTTTTGGAGTCGTTAAAAGCATCAGAAAGCTGGGATACCCAGTCTTACCACCTTTCAACATGTTGGGCTGTCCTGTGATGTCATCTGGGGTAGGATCTTACTTTGTGTGTGTGTGTGCTGACCTGTGTATAATTTAAGCATCCTTACTCCTATATTATTCAGGAAGAACGATATGCTAACGATATGGTTTCAGTCGCTAATAATGAAATACAACTGCAAGGAATAATGGATTTAATTGTAACGGAAAGACAACACAGGGGTGTTAGTTTGAACAGTAGAAAAACATTAGTAATGGTAATTACAAAGAAAACTGACCCTCCAAAATGCAACATCAAAGTAAATGAAAAAAAACTCAGGCAAGTTGATATATTTAAATACTAGGGTACCCTGATTACCTCAGATGTAACGTGTATTAAAGAAGCTAAATGTAGAATAGCTCAACGGCAGCATTATACAAAATTACGAATATTTTATATA
>CAJHNH020001464.1:67500-162500 GCA_905116865.2 Candidula unifasciata
TCCGACGGTGTGCCCCAGTTCTCTCCAACCCCACTTACAATTCACTGTTTTGTTTCTCCCCAGTCAGCGCTGTGTTATCCAGCGCCACTTATTCACATTTTAGACTTTTTCTTCCTAGTCAGCGCTATCTTATTCAACCTCACTAAGGCACATTTTAGACGTTTTCTTCCTAGTCAGCGCTGCGTTATCCAGCCTCACTAATGCACATTTTAGACGTTTTTTTCCTAGTCAGCGCTGTGTTTTCCAGCCTCACTAAGGCACATTTTAGACGTTTTCTTCCTAGTCAGCGCTATCTTATTCAACCTCACTAAGGAACATTTTAGACGTTTTCTTCCTAGTCAGCGCTGCGTTTTCCAGCCTCACTAATGCACATTTTAGACGTTTTTTTTTCCTAGTCAGCGCTGTGTTTTTCAGCCTCACTAAGGCACATTTTAGACGTTTTCTTCCTAGTCAGCGCTGTGTTATTCAACCTCACTAAGGCACATTTTAGACGTTTTATTCATAGTCAGTGCTGCTTTATCCAGCCTCACTAAGGCACATTTTAGACGTTATCTCCCTAGTCAGCGCTGTGTTTTTTAGCCTCACTAAGGCACATTTTAGACGTTATCTTCCTAGTCAGCGCTGTGTTATTCAGCCTCACTAAGGCACATTTTAGACGTTATCTTCCTAGTCAGCGCTGTGTTTTCCAGCCTCACTAAGGCACATTTTAGACGTTTTCTTCCTAGTCAGCGACGTGTATTCCAGCGCCACTTAGGCCACACTTTTGACCTTTCTTTTTGTACCCTATTCAGCTTTGGGCTGTCCATCTCCTTAATTTAACTACTTCTGCCGATTTTACTCTGCTACTATCACGTGTGTTTGAATTTCTGCAAATAATGTTGTATTCTAGATATTATTCCACAGTGCTTCGTTTCCTCTTCTTCACCTGCGTAACCCATGTTAAAACTATAGGAAGCATGCTTGTTTGAACAGCACCGTAGCGGTATTAAAAAATTGTAATGACTTAGGCCCAATAATGTGTGAGCCTTATATCACTTACCACTCTGAGCTGGAAAACCTGCTAAGTGTACAGGTATGTATACATTTATGTCTTGTATACAGTTGACCTATATTTACACGATTTCAGTACATTTCTCATCAGCCTGTACAAGATCACATTACACTTGTTCTTGCTGAGATACATTCGCGCCGTTATTGTAACTTGTATATTTCGGAAAAGAACTCCTTGATAAAGTCTTCCACTATTGCCGTGTCGGGGATGGTTGCCATCATGCCGTACATGCCTGCAGTTCCCTGTTTTGATAACTGTTTATTGCCCTGTCGACATTGAATAAGTATCACAATTTTATATTTAATAATAACTTTTTTTTTAATGCGGATTTAAAACTTTTTTTTTTATAGAACCAAAATCGTTCTTCTTCCTCTTCAATTTCTTCCTCTTCTAGTTCATGATTTTGTCTTCTTCTTTAAGGAAATAACCTCAAGCAGGCAAA
This sequence comes from Candidula unifasciata, assembly GCA_905116865.2. NCBI lineage: Eukaryota > Metazoa > Mollusca > Gastropoda > Stylommatophora > Geomitridae > Candidula > Candidula unifasciata. Next base: position 68,994 of record CAJHNH020001464.1, read on the forward strand.
CATGACATAAAATTTTATGCAGAGATCAAAATATAACTGGAGCTTTCAAGGTTTAGCATTAATAGTTTCAATTAGCTCTGTACTGGGTAACGCCTGGTGTAGAAGAATCCCATCTATTAGTCACCGCTGTGCATCTCGGCAGTATGGCAACACTGGTGCAGCCAATCCTCTCCGTTAGTTTGTATTCTGTTCACAATCTGGACCTTGGTGAGGTGAGGGCGTCTTGAGTGATCTTGCTTTTTTTACCGTTATAGAAAAAATGCCCCCCCCCCTTTACTCCTATCCCACTCCAGCATTACTGGCTTCAGTGTCAAGCATGTCCACAAAGTGACAATTACACAGTCAGTTTAACTGTAACTCAATATCAAGTAGTTAAAGATTACACATCACTGTATCACGATGCGGGCTACTTACTTTAACTATGGTAACACTCTCCTTAAGATCGCCAGCCAAGTCGTCACATGATATCTGATGATGAGGTAGAATCGTGCAGTGCACACAACTTGGGTTTTGTTGACGCTCCATTGTCCAGCCTAGATAAATAAAAAAGTGAAACCCAAGACTACACTCGTAATAGTAAACCGAGTAGGCCGTAACTTAGTGAGGTTAAGAAAAAGAAAGTTATTGTTCTATATGGCAAGTTACGGACTGTTTATTCGTCTAATTTAGTTATCAGAAGGGACAATCTTCCATAATGAAAGCAACCTGCAGAAAATAAGTGTGTGTGCATTTGTGTATATATATATATATATATATATATATATATATATATATATATATATATATATATATATATATATATATATATATATATATATTATTACCTATCAGCAGTGCCTTCTATAATGCAAAAATCGATTTCTTCGTTCACCATTAAGAAAGGCATTTAATAAATGTAATGTGGTTTACAGCTAAGCTGTGACGTAGTTTATGGCTAGGCTTAGACGTCTGCTCCTTCAAACACTGACATATCCAGCTCCAGTCTTTCAAATATACTTGTTAGTGGCTCTGAGTCTATTGTGTTCGTCCTCTCCTTTCAATGGGTTCCAAGACTCAGGAGGAAAATGCTAAAAAATCGCTACCCTACGGTGTCTATACTACAACGTAATAGGTAACAACGCCTCACCTTTTTTCTCCATGACATCAGCAACAGCCAGAATGTCAACATCGGGGTCGCTGGAGCCTATAGCAAAACAAGTCATGACAGGATTTCCTATTATCTTCAATCCCTAAAAGATACAAACATGGCACAAAAAATTAGTATTGACAACGTCCCTAGTATCAGTATATTTTACTCAATTTTGATCTTAATTCTCGCAGTGTTTTTTTTCTTTCCGAAAGTTGGAGGTCATCAAGATGATTAAATTATGACGGCTTATTACACTGAGCAACAACATTGACGAAAGTCATGGCATCCAAATGAAAATGGCAATTTCTGTTAAAACTCATTTCAAGGTGCTGAACATGAAATGACAATGAAAAAGGAAAATTGTCTACAGCTTCGATGAAATCTGAAAAACAAAATATTTATATATAATAGCGTTATATGTTTTATGTTTTACGGACACTCTTATGTTTTTTCCTCTACAAATGTCATAAAACAGCAACAAATGAGTTAGTTCACACTAAAACAAGTTGCCATGTGTTGTGTTCGCCATTAATTGCTTCGAACAGTCACTGAGCTAGTAACGAATAACAAGTATATCTTCTTCTTCCTCTTTCGTTCGCCTGAAATAAGTTGACTATATCAGCAATTTTGTCTCTTGTATAAATTTCACTGTTGTTGTTAATTCATTTAGTGGTCCATAGAGTTTACGTTCCAATGTTCTTGGGTTCTATATGTGTTACGTTCTTTCTGGCCAAAAGGTTTGCCTTAATGTGTCAAATTCGGTGCAGTCCTGGAGTACATGCTCTGCTGTCTGGGGCACCTTTCTACAGGTGCACATGGCTGATACGCCTATCTTGAATTTTGTGTAGATGTGGTTACGTAATCGGTTGTGCCCTGTTCTGAGGCGGAGGATAATGACTTGTTCTGATCTGTCCAAAATAAAATAGTTGTTTTGTGCTGGGGCTGGTGGTTTCCAGATTGATTTAATGATTCTTTTCTTTTGGTAGTATGTGACTGGTACATCCGGCTGCCCTTTTATCGCACCTTCTCCTGCCAGTTGATCAACTTTCTCATTTCCAGGCACTCCACAATGTGATGGTATCCACTGCATTACAACTCTTTGCCGAAGGCTAAGTTGTGTCAGCAGTGTTTGCTATTCTGGTAGTTTCATAGACTGGAGTGCTTCTAGTACTGATTTTGCATCTGTCAGCATTACTACATACTGGGAGCCAAGATTGGTATTTAGCAGTTTCTCTGTTGCTATCTTGATAGCCTGAGTTTCTGCATCATAGTTATGGCAGTACTTTCCGGTTGGTACGCTGGACTTATCCCTAGTACCATCTGGGAATTCTATGTACACTCCAGCACCACCATTTCTAACTGCTCTTTCTGCGGACCCATCTGTATAGACTCTGACTATAGTTCTTGTGAACAAGTATATGAAATGATGGACACATGTACAGATACAAGACCACTTCTACTTCCTAGATCGCTTTGTCTGACGTCGGTGTAGCTGTTCGTGATAATTTCTAATGAGTGTTCAACAGTAACAAGGCGTCATGGAAGTGTTCAAGTCTCCATGTTATCGTTTCTCGATTGCAGCAGTGTCCTGGTGAAAATGCTTGCAATGAAATAGATGAACATGCCATGGTTAGTATGGAATTAGTGCAAACAGGAATTGGTGAAGTGGATTTTTAAAGAGATATTACTATGATATTACAACCAAAGATGTTAAAGGTAGAAATTTCCTCAACCAGCTCCTTATAGTTTTCAGCTCTGATATTACCAAGAAATTTGGTTGCCGAACAGCTAATCGAATTAATCGATAGTAAAACATCCTGTCCCGAAAAGCCTGTGAATCTCAGGACACACATACATTTCTTATGACCCATCCTGACAAAGCTGGACATATCAGTTACCTTTATTATTGCTGGGCTCTCTCCAAACCATTGGAACTTCAAAAAACGGCACGATAAATGTTTCCCTTCTGTCCACTTTTTTTTACACAGGTACTGCAGGATAAGTAAGAGGTCCAGCTATTGTCCTAACCCTTGATTTTGCCCCTTTTTCAGTATTGCTGCGCCTGCAAATGTCACTTCCCCGCAAATATAACAAAAGTAGTCAGCACTGACAACAGACTTTCGAGACATCCCTACTGCTGGATTGAAGTCGTATTGAGGAAATTACTTATTCACACTCCAAGAGTTTGCTTTTAGCAATGATTGCATCCTTTTTATTGTGTGTGTGTGTGTATACATCCCTTAATTAGTGTGTGTGTGTGTGTGTTTGGATGATACCATTTACGCAATATGTTGCATTCTTCGGTTGAAAATACGGTGTTTAGAAATGCTAACATTCGGACTATATGCAGGCTGAGAGTTTAAAGATGACCATCTCTCAGTCTCCTAAAAAAAAAAAAGCCGGACAGTAAATAAATGTAGTGTCATTTTCGTGTTAAACACCCCATCATAAATACAAGCTGGTTGCTTTCATGTCAGTACCAGGATCTTGGTGTCCAGTGTTACAGGAATGAAATATGATCAGCTGCAGCTAGAAACTAGAAGTATAAATATATTTATACAAATCCTGAAGAAGATAAAGGAAATGATTAAGTACAACATTCATGATATTGTAATCACATACGAACAGGCTGAGACAAAAGAAATAACTAAGTACAACATTATTGTTATTGTAATCACACAAGAACAGGATAAGACAAAGGATATGATTAGGTACAGCATTAATAATATTGTGTATGTTGTCCATGAAGATGACGATGACCAATCTTTTTCATCAAGTATGAGTACGAAGATGACTGATGAGGCCGATGTGGCCCCGAAAAGTTCTTGGACAGTGAAGAAAGGAAATGAGTGTTGTGCCTGGGAGGTGATCTATTGCGTCGCCTTTCTGTCCATCCTTTTCCTAATCAGTCTTGCTGTTCTGTTTGCTTCAAATGTAGCTGCACCCTTGTGTAGAGCTGCACGCCATGCATTTCGGTCTTGAGAGGCAGCTCCCCAATCGGTGTCATTCAGTACAATATCATTCATGGATGAATGATATTGTTATCATATACGAAGAGGATAAGATAAAGGAAATAATTGAGTACAACATTAATGATATTGTATTCACATACGAATAGGATGCAATCAGCAAGACATCTGGTCTTGGGACGTTGATTTGGGCTATTCATATCACTGAGCCAAATGGCATGCTTGGATTAGTATCATCCACTTAGGGGGACTAAACCACAAACCTTTTATGATCTTCTTCACCTGCTATTTCATCACTTGCTTTGCCGAGTGTCGATGATGTTCAGGCATGTTTACAACATTCAGTCGAGAGCTCGCCCATGTGTATTCATTCATTACTTCTTCTTTCTTCTCAGCATTCTGTGTCCTTAGGTTCACTGTTGCAGATATTACCAGCCCCTATTCATCTCTAAGATTGACCTTCTCTTTCCAGCTGGTGACACCAAGTGCTAGTAAGGCTGCATGTAAATTATTTCTTCACCGTCATCCTGGGTTGCCTTGTGGTCTACCCTCATTGCACTCTTTTGTCTACGCAGCTTTTGTCCCTCTGTTATCTGTTATGCTTTATCTATTCCTGCCATTACCGTCTTTTAGCCCTCATTATATCGGTAATTAGTCATGATTTTACGCGTTTTATTATTTTGTTTTTTGCCTCCCGCTTCCGTTTATTGAGGGGCGGACACTCAACACTCAGGGGTAATTTAAGACGGACTTACAATCAGACTGTTAGTATTCTTCGGAAATGGAACTAAGTACTGGCTGCTGAAAACGTGGACTGGACGCTTATGGAAATGTAACAAGTAACTATGACATCTGTTTTTAACTCATCTTATCTTGGGGTATGTCTATTTATTGATTACTTATCGTTTTATATTTTGATACACTAATGTTCTTGATTACAAGTAGCATGCCAGCTGGCCTGGGGCATTGACTAATGATATCTTTATACAACTCTAGGGTATGGCTGTGGTGTAGCGGCTAGACGATCGACAGCAGATCGGAGGGTCGTGGGTTCTGGTTCTGACAAAGCGGGACTTTTTTTTAAATCAAAAATTACTTTGCCTTTCAAGTCGAAACAGCCTAAAATGACGACCAGTTAAATGGTTCAGCACATCTGTCACCTAGTGCCGACTGATTTATAAAATATAGGTCTAGCCCTATATGCCCAATATGCTTAAAGTCGTGGAAGAGGGACCTTTACTTTACTTATCCAAATCTTGTTCTGAATACTGCACTTCACATTTAATAAATTACAAAATGGAAGATCTTTAAACCCCTACCAATCACATCAAGGTAGCTAACAAATAAACCAAATGAAATCATTGTATGGCAGTCATGGTAGCACAGCAGCTAAATACATTTCTACTGGCCCTAAGATTCTGGGTTCTAATCCACAATGGGTGTATTAGGAAGATCATTGAATCCTGGCTATCATGACTTCTAGTCTAATATAGGTAGCAGGAAATGTCCTGGAAGAAAAGGCAGTCGGTGTAGGAATGATGACTGGTCGATAATATGGGGGGAGCACCGTTTACGAAATATGCGTCGGTACATGAAAATGGTTAATTGACTTGGCTTGACTTGACTGCGATTCACTTCATTACACTTCACTACAGTTTATTTAATTTCACTTTACTTTATACTGCTTACTCTATATTAGAGGAGCGTCTGGCCGAGCGGTTACAACGTCGCCATCTCATACGGGAGACCCGAGTTCGACCCCCGATGAGGTGATGGAGATTTTCTGTCAGTGGCAACATTAAACATCCTAACCTTCACAGTTTGTGTCGACAGCCCTACCCACGCGGCTCTAAATCCTTAAGCTCACGCCCCCTTTCTACACTCCACCATAAAAAGTAGTACAATACAGAAGACAGCAGTGACAGTTTTACAGTGACTCTATAATTTACAAAGTTTTTGTCTGGTCAGAACTTTTATGTGTCTAGACGATAGTGTTATTATTTGTGCTCTTGGTAGACATGGGAATCAAAGTCAATGTTGATGGCAAGTGTGACTAACAAGACCTGCCCATGTTCAAGGACAGTTTTCCGGAATTTGATCATGGGATTTCAGGGCCATTGACGCCATTGCATGTTTTTAACGTCATCACCACGAAGCAGGTCCTTTGCAGAACGTCGCTCTCATCACGGCCTACCTGAAAGAAACTCGGTGTCTCCCCAGTTCTCCTGCCTCCTGCATTTTCATATTCAATGAGTCACTTATACTCTCTGCCCATCTTAGTGTTTGCTGGCCCAAGCCGCTACTTTCTGGTACCATTCCTTCTGCTATTATTTAAGTACTTATTCTCAAATGCTTTATCTGTCTGCAATTCACCCCCACCCCCTTGTCACCGTATACCCTTCTAAATGTTTCCCCTCCATGCAATGCGTTCTAGCTACATATGCCCTACCATTCCCATGAAACAACCTCAGCCATACTACACAAGTATACGCGTGGACAATATATTACCTCAATTTCAGTAACAGCAGCTTTCAGTTGGTCTGTGATGTCCATCAACTGTCTTGCCCGAGACATGTATCCTTCCTCACCAAGCGAGTTTATTGCTGCCCAGGCCGCTGCGATGTTTCCACCTGAAAGAGGTAACTATAACTGGCAGGTGTTTGCATAGAGAACCCGTTTCGTACTAATTCTTCTGAGACGCCTGTTACGACATGCATTTTAAATTACAGTGATATTATTTTGTATTAGAGGTTGACTGTACAATCTAACAAATCATAAATAATAATTAGTAATAATGAGCTTGCCCATATACACATACAAACACACAGAGTTATATACGTATATGCATTCTCTCTCTCATTCTCTCTCTCTCTCTCTCTCTCTCTCTCTCTCTCTCTCTCTCTCTCTCTCTCTCTCTCTCTCTCTCTCTCTCGCTTGTTGAACCCCACAGGGACTTCAAACAAGTGTTAAACACCCGTTGACACAAAGTGCCAAGATGCGGATGAGGATCACCCTTGAAGAGGTCCCAGAAACCCCTTTCAGTCGTTAGGCCATATTTATGGCCCGGCTATATTTCTGTCCCCTGGCAAAAGCCAGGGTAGGGCTTCAAATACCGAAAAAACGCATCCCACAAGGGGACGACTATATGTATATGTGTTTTGATATACCAATGTTCATGATTACCAGTGGCATGCCAAATGCCTGCAGGACTTGAATAATGATATCGTTATACAGCAAAACATACATTTGTATACACCCACTCCCCGTGTGTGTTTCCCGGTCAATATTGTTGGAGAAACAAGAATATATCCACTGCCTCCCCCCCCCCCCCCCCCAAAAAAAAAGCATGTCGTATGAGTCGACTATTTCGAAGCTTTCTTCAAAGGCTGAGTGCATCTGCCTGAGATACAAGGAACTAAGTTTGTATATAAATAAGCCAGATCTACAAAACGGATTTGGACGCAACACTCAGGTTCTGGAACATGACTAAAGTCCAGAGGTGAACGAACAGCCAGAACTATTCGTCAGAGTTTACAACCGGTGAACACATAGAAGAAGAAGATATATATACACACACACATACACATAGTGCAGCTTTTCCTGATTTGACTGAAGGCCAAGCCACTTAGGCAGTGGATTATTTTTGTTTTAGTGCGACGCCCTCGACGGTCGGCTGGCTATTATGCTGAAAGACCAGAAATATTCGGAAGTAGGACGATTCTCTGTAGTGTAAACCTTTGATACCACTCTATGCTTGTCTATCACTCACCTGGTCGTGTTCCTGCCATAGAGGGGCTGCCGTAGAGACCACCTGGCCATGAACCGGAGGAAAAGATCTGGAACTTTCTCAAGTCATCTGACCTGTAGGCTATGACACTAGCTCCCTGCAGGATCAACAGTGAAATTTGAGGTTAGCATTTGTAGGTTTTGGGCTGCAGTTTACATTGGTTATATATGAAGAATATTTTTGTCATTTTATTTATCACTATACAAGTCTGTAACTTTAAAAAAATTATTATCGTTATGTAAGTTGCACCGTCCCCACGTGGGATGCAATTTTTCTTTATGTGAAGCCCCACCCTGGCTTTTGCCAGGGGCCCTAAATATAGCCGGGCCATAAATATGGCCTAACGGCTGAACGGGGTTTCTAGGACCTCTCCACGGGTGATCCTCATCCCTATAGTGGCACTTTATCACTGTAGATTTTCAGGTTTGGTTTGTATCGTTTTACATATAAATACAACTGCTGTTACTTTATGTTCAGCTTGCAAAGTTCTTAGTTACAATTATTATACTTTTATCATATCTATATTGGCTTTTCTAGATGATCTTTTTTTGTGTGTGTGTGTGTGTGTGTGTTGGGTTGGGGTAGCTATGTTTAGATTGCACAGCTACCGCAAAAAAAAATATTCGTATAGCTGTTATTGAAATGTTCATAATGCATGACTTATAAATGCAGTTAATATATATTTTTTTAAATGTTCAGTTTGGATGTTTTTGTACATGTAACTATTATTATTTTTTTAAGGTCAATTACTTTGTTTTTAAATAGCTGAAGGGTGGGGGCGGGAAAAAAAGGGGGAGGGGTGAACTGCTGACTTTGCAATGCTGACAACTATAAATAGTACCGTCAACTGAATGAGTTAATATCAACCCCATTAGAGCCGCACACTGAGCGATTTACACCATGTGACGCAAAGTGCCTTTCGCCATGTCTCGGATGAGAATCCACTGGTACAAATAGTAGAAACACCGTTCAACAGTAAGGTTGTACTATTAGGCCTATCGTAGGGTACAGATTCTTTTGAAGTCCAGCCGGGGTAAGGGTGAGATACCAAACAATCATGACCTGTGCTGGAACATTCTAGTTACCATCAACTCAACAGTTTCAGCCCTAAGGAACACACTACATTCGTTTGTAACACTTTATATTCTTCACATTTGCTTCTTCTTTCTGTTCTACTGCCGTGTTTTGTCAAAATATTCTGGTTCAATTGTTATTACAGATTTTTCTGATTCATAGCTGTAGATTTCTTTTTCATGAGACTGTAATAAAAAGGTACCTAAACTTTAGGATAGTTCAGAATGATAAATTATCTGGGCCTGAAGGTGTTCAAATATAGTCTAAAGCCATGAGGATGTGGAAAGCAAGGGTAAGCTACCACATTATTATTCCAGGAAACAAGTCATGGAAGTGAAAAACGAATAGAGTTTTATTCCAGTGATGTCTCTCTCTGCAAAGTGGATGTTTGCCAGATTAGAAGTCTGCAAAATGTACGAACTCTATAACCGCATCGATTGTTTCCATCGATAGTCAAAAACCCTGCACCCCGAATGTTGAATTAAGAATCGACATCGCAGCACTTGTGACATTTCCATAAGCACTCCGTCCTCCATCTTCAGCAGCAAGCGAAGAGTTCCAATTTCAATGGCACGACTAACTGTCTGATTGTACATCCGTCCCCTTGAGTGTTGAGCGTCGGCCAGATCCCTTGGTACCTCCTCGTAAACGCATTCTCCTCATACCGTAATGATCAATGTGTGCCTCCGTACTGTTCACTGGCTTCTAAAGGGCCCCCACAACATTTAGCTCAGCATACATCATTTTACCACCAAGTGGTGCAGTACCAGCCAGTCAATCTACCTGCTCATTTCCTAACACACCGTCATGCCTGATGAAAAAATCCAAAAGACGCCACTACCGGGGACCTCTAAAACGATGCTTGCCACTCTGCACGAAACAGGCACTCGAATTAAAAAGAGTCCAGCTAAATGAATAGGCTGTGAAGCAGACTGCCTTACCACTTCGCCATGGAGGAGACCTTTACCAGTTAAATCGTATGACTGAAAATCAGTATAGCGTCACATCATTATCATGCTGTGATCTTTGCTACGTCACCTAAGGCTCACATTCGGTGCCTCCTGTCCGTCCATTCCTGTGTAATTACAATTACACATTCTCTTAAAAAATAATAAGAAGAAAATATGTGACAGTCTCACACTCCGTGCATAACTAACTTTGACAGACTCACACTCCGTGCATAACTAACTTTGACAGACTCACACTCAGTGCATAACTAACTTTGACAGTCTCACACTCCGTGCATAACTAACCTTGACAGTCTCACACTCAGTGCATAACTAACCTTGACAGTCTCACACTCAGTGCATAACTAACTTTGACAGTCTCACACTCAGTGCGTAACTAACCTTGACAGTCTCACACTCAGTGCATAACTAACCTTGACAGTCTCACACTCAGTGCATAACTAACCTTGACAGACTCACACTCCGTGCATAACTAACCTTGACAGTCTCACACTCAGTGCATAACTAACCTTGACAGTCTCACACTCAGTGCATAACTAACTTTGACAGTCTCACACTCAGTGCATAACTAACCTTGACAGTCTCAAACTCAGTGCATAACTAACTTTGACAGTCTCACACTCAGTGCATAACTAACCTTGACAGTCTCACACTCAGTGCATAACTAACCTTGACAGTCTCACACTCAGTGCATAACTAACTATGACAGTCTCACACTCAGTGCATAACTAACTATGACAGTCTCACACTCAGTGCATAACTAACTTTGACAGTCTCACACTCCGTGCATAACTAACTATGACAGTCTCACACTCAGTGCATAACTAACCTTGACAGTCTCACACTCCGTGCATAACTAACCTTGACAGTCTCACACTCCGTGCATAACTAACTATGACAGTCTCACACTCAGTGCATAACTAACCTTGACAGTCTCACAATCCGTGCATAACTAACTATGACAGTCTCACACTCAGTGCATAACTAACCTTGACAGTCTCACACTCCGTGCATAACTAACCTTGACAGTCTCACACTCCGTGCATAACTAACCTTGACAGTCTCACACTCCGTGCATAACTAACTTTGACAGTCTCACACTCAGTGCATAACTAACTTTGACAGTCTCACACTCAGTGCATAACTAACTTTGACAGTCTCACACTCCGTGCATAACTAACTTTGACAGTCTCACACTCCGTGCATAACTAACTTTGACAGTCTCACACTCCGTGCATAACTAACTTTGACAGTCTCACACTCCGTGCATAACTAACCTTGACAGTCTCACACTCCGTGCATAACTAACCTTGACAGTCTCACACTCAGTGCATAACTAACTTTGACAGTCTCACACTCCGTGCATAACTAACTTTGACAGTCTCACACTCCGTGCATAACTAACTTTGACAGTCTCACACTCCGTGCATAACTAACTTTGACAGTCTCACACTCCGTGCATAACTAACCTTGACAGTCTCACACTCCGTGCATAACTAACTATGACAGTCTCACACTCCGTGCATAACTAACTTTGACAGTCTCACACTCCGTGCATAACTAACCTTGACAGTCTCACACTCCGTGCATAACTAACCTTGACAGTCTCACACTCCGTGCATAACTAACTTTGACAGTCTCACACTCCGTGCATAACTAACTATGACAGTCTCACACTCCGTGCATAACTAACTATGACAGTCTCACACTCCGTGCATAACTAACTATGACAGTCTCACACTCCGTGCATAACTAACTATGACAGTCTCACACTCCGTGCATAACTAACTTTGACAGTCTCACACTCCGTGCATAACTAACCTTGACAGTCTCACACTCCGTGCATAACTAACTATGACAGTCTCACACTCCGTGCATGACTAACCTTGACAGTCTCACACTCCGTGCATAACTAACCTTGACAGTCTCACACTCAGTGCATAACTAACCTTGACAGTCTCACACTCAGTGCATAACTAACCTTGACAGTCTCACACTCAGTGCATAACTAACCTTGACAGTGTAACCGTATTTATGAATGTCGGCAGAGATTGATGTAACTCCAGGACATCTGAAGTCCCACTTAGGTACAGGGTAGCCTAACTTCTCAACCCTGAATCAAAGATATACATTTATACTAAACGTTTGATGCACAGGTGAGCAACTGTGGTATTGCTTCAAAGACAACTGTTTCTTATCATGTGTATAATTTTCTCCTTATTTAATTCTTCTTGGTGTATATACCCTTCTAGTCGTGCTTCTCTGTCTACTCTCCCGGTCTCCTAATCCTTTATTTGCCTCCTTCTGTTCCTCTTTCTCCTCCTCTTTTTCATTGTCTCCCATCCCTCATATCTTCTTCTTCCTCCTCCTTCTCCTTCTCTTCTTCTTCTTCTTTTCTACTTCTTCTTCTTCCTCCTCCTCTTCTTCTTCCTCTTCTTCTTCTTCTTCTTCTTCTTCTTCTTCTTCTTCTTCTTCTTCTTCTTCTTCTTCTTCTTCTTCTTCTTCTTCTTATTCTTATTGTTATTATAATTATTATTATTATTCTCCTAGCGTACACAAAATTCCCCCACAAGCGTATACATGCATACACAAGATGTGAACCTTCAAAGAATGAAAAATCCATCATTGACTACGCCATAGTTAGGAAAAGTTCATTCAAGTTTGTGAGAGATGCCAGAGTTATGAGAGGACCAGAGATTGGAAGTGACCACTATCTGGTCACAATAAAGAGAACAACTGAAAGAACTGCTCCAACAAGGCAACACCGACAACTATGCAAGAAACCAAGCAACCAAGAAGGGATGAGGATTAAAGCATACAAGCTAAGAGAGCCAGATATTAAGGCTAGATACCAAGAGCTTATAGTGAAAGCAATAGGAACTGAAGAAGAATCATCAGAGGACACTGAAACCCTCTGGTGCAGATTCAAGAATATCCTCACAGCGGCTGCAGTAGAAGCATGTGGTAAAGTCCCGAGTGCAAGGCGGGGACATAGGACACCTTGGTGGACGGAAGAAGTCAAATTGAAAATAGGATAAAAGAAAAGGGCATGGAAGCAATACCTGGCAGCCAGGAACACAGCTGAAGAAATAGAAAAATATAAACAATATGTGGCACTCAGAACAGATACCAAAAATATTGTGCTTAAAGCAAAACAGAAATCATGGGAAGAGTTTGGAGAAAAGTTGGAAAAGAATGCAAGAGAAAACCAAAAACTGTTCTACAAGACCCTTAAGAACATGAGGAAGGAGAAAGAGTGCCCACTTAAATTCATAAAAGACAAGGAAGGGGCTCTGCTTACTTCTACAAATGATATCATGGAAAAAATACTTCTCAGAGCTCCTCGGCGTTGAGGGAAGTCATGACCCAGAAATAATGGACCTCACTGCTGAGAAGGAATTCAATCATGGGGAAGATAACATCAGGATGGAAGAATTAAAGGCAGCAATTGAGAAGATTAAGCTGGGAAAAGCAGCAGGTCATGATTGTATAACACCAGAGATGGTCAAATATATGGGAGTCGAAGGTGAGCGCCTTCTACTGAAGGTTCTCCAGGCAGCCTGGTGTAGCAAAACTATACCAAAAGATTGGGAGATTGCCATCATTATACTTATATTTAAAAAAGGTGATAACAGACAATGTGAAAACCACAGAGGCATATCCCTCCTCAGCGTTCCCGGTGAAAGTTACTCTAGAATTCTTGAGCAGAGACTTAGAAGTCTGGTAGAGCCACAGCTGGACGAGGCCCAATGCGGCTTCAGAGCAAACCGAAGTACTCAAGACCTTATCTTCACACTGAGACAGATGAATGAAAAAGCCCTGGAATATAAGAGTGAGATGCACTTATGTTTTTTTTTTTTTTTTTTTTTGGATTTGGAAAAGGCATTTGACAAGGTACCCTGGAACAAACTCTGGGACTGCTTGGCAGAGAAAAACATCCCAGCACCCCTGATCAGTGCAATACAGAGTTTCTACAAAAGGTGCATAAATTATGTAAGAACAGCAGACCAAAAGTCAGAAGAATTCAAGACTGCCAGCGGTGTTAGACAAGGTGATATTCTCTCACCTTACCTCTTCATTCTTATGATGGATGATGTCATCAAGACCTGTAAGGAGAAGACAAAGAAGTACTCTGTAGGGTACTGGAAGATGAGACCAATCTGTATATCAGAGCTGGCTTTTGCAGACGATGAGGCCCTGGTAGCTAAATCAGAGGCACACCTTCAGTCCAACTTACTATGTACCAGTCCTGACCTATGGGTGTGAGTCATGGGCAATGACAACAGCTCACAGAAGCCAGCTGCATGCCTCGGAAATGAGATACCTGAGAAAGCTGGTCTAAGTGACTAGAAGGGACAAAGTCCGCAATCAGACAATACGTCAAGATCTTGATACCCAGCCCTTACTAACCCGAGTAGATCAGTCACAGTTACGATGGTTTGGACATGTATGCAGAATGGGAGAAAATCGGCCACCATGGCAAGCATGGGAGGCTAAGAACCAGGGAACCAGACCTCCGGGACGACCCAGGGAGCGCTGGGAAGACAACATCCGACAGTCCCTAACTGACAGAGGACTGGAATGGAACAAAGCCAGAAAGAAAACTGCTGATAGAGACGTCTGGCGAACTCTCTGGCAAACCTCTACACCCCAAGGTAGAAGAGGAGCGACTAAGTAAAGTAAAGTAAAGTATTATTCTCCTTTGGTTTCTTTTTCTGATTATTATTAAATACTTTTACAACAACAACATCAACAACAAGTACTACTACCATGATTATTATTATTACTATTATTATTATTATTATTATATTCTCCTGCTTTCGTTTCTTTTTATGATTATTATTAAATAATTTTACAACATCACCAACAACATCAACAACAAGTACTACTACCATTACTGCTACTACTACTGCTGCTTTTACTACTAATAAAACTACTACTGCTGCTGCTGCTGCTGCTGCTCCTATTGCTGTTGCTACTAATATTTTCTGATCTCCTTGTCTCACATGTTGACGAGTCCTCCTGTACTTCCTCATTATCGTCTTTCGTTTCCTCTTTTAGCTTCTTTTCCCGATTCATCTGTCGGTTGTGCTAGTGGATGCTGTACACCTGTACTGTATACAAGAAAGCAATAACTAACTGTATGTAAACAGGCCTCACCAAGGCAGCATGAAGCCACCAAAGCATGCATCCACGTGACACGGAAGACCGTGCTTGGCAGCCATGTTGGATATCTCCTCCACTGGGTCCAGGACGCCATGACAGAATTGTGGCGCTGAGCAAGCCACCAACACAGTGTTGGAGTTCAGTGCCTGGTGCATTGACATCATGTTAGATTGTCTTTAAACAATAAGTGTTGGAGTTCAGTGCCTGGTGCATTGACATCATGTTAGATTGTCTTTAAACAATAAGTGTTGGAGTTCAGTGCCTGGTGCATTGACATCATGTTAGATTGTCTTTAAACAATAAGTGTTGGAGTGGTCAGTGCCTGGTGCATTGAACAATCATGTTAGATTGTCTTTAAACAATAAGTGTTGGAGTTCAGTGCCTGGTGCATTGACATCATGTTAGATTGTCTTTAAACAATAAGTGTTGGAGTTCAGTGCCTGGTGCATTGACATCATGTTAGATTGTCTTTAAACAATAAGTGTTGGAGTTCAGTGCCTGGTGCATTGACATCATGTTAGATTGTCTTTTAAACAATAAGTGTTGGAGTTCAGTGCCTGGTGCATTGACATCATGTTAGATTGTCTTTAAACAATAAGTGTTGGAGTTCAGTGCCTGGTGCATTGACATCATGTTAGATTGTCTTTAAAACAATAAGTGTTGGAGTTCAGTGCCTGGTGCATTGACATCATGTTAGATTGTCTTTAAAACAATAAGTGTTGGAGTTCAGTGCCTGGTGCATTGACATCATGTTAGATTGTCTTTAAACAATAAGTGTTGGAGTTCAGTGCCTGGTGCATTGACATCATGTTAGATTGTCTTTAAACAATAAGTGTTGGAGTTCAGTGCCTGGTGCATTGACATCATGTTAGATTGTCTTTAAACAATAAGTGTTGGAGTTCAGTGCCTGGTGCATTGACATCATGTTAGATTGTCTTTAAACAATAAGTGTTGGAGTTCAGTGCCTGGTGCATTGACATCATGTTAGATTGTCTTTAAACAATAAGTGTTGGAGTTCAGTGCCTGGTGCATTGACATCATGTTAGATTGTCTTTAAACAATAAGTGTTGGAGTTCAGTGCCTGGTGCATTGACATCATGTTAGATTGTCTTTAAACAATAAGTACACGTGCACTAGTGTGCACAATATATTCACCGGTAACATCGTCAATGCATAGCGATTACAGGAACAATTGGAACAACTCCTGTCATTGAATTCATAGACAAAACAAAGACTGAAATGATTTGGTCATTTAATGAGAATGAATTCATTGATGCAGCAAGGAGAGTGTACAACATACAAGTAGAAAAACAAAGATATATGGATTGAAGGAGTCACTCGATAGTAAACACTGGTTATAGAAGATTCTGCACACGAAACCCAGAACAAATGTCATTTTAGTTGTTCTACATGTCAACCATTGTGGCATAGCGGCTTGATGCCAGACTGTCGGCCAGATGTCAATAGTTCGAATATGTAACGTGGGGGATTTTCTTTTGTGGGGGGGGGGGGAAAGATTGAAAAAAAAGGGTGGGGGGTTAAAATTGACCTTGTCCATAATAGTATCCAGTTGATGTCACTGAATAAAAAATAATTATTATGATGAAACACTAAAAGGACACTGTTCAACACAATATTTTTACCAACGCTATGTTGCCAACATCAAACATTGACATTTTCTTGAGAAGACAAGTGGGAAAATGTCAGGACAGAAATTAAATGTTTACGCACTTTACTAAGTGTAAGAAGGAAAGATCGACTTAAGAACGATGATATAAGGAGTAGAGCCGGCACCACCAATACTGAACTTTATAAGCAGACAAGAAATCAAATTGTTTGGCAATGTACCAAGACTGGCATCAGACAGGGCACCACAGAGAGTAAGTTATACAGATACATTGGTAACATAGCCAGTGGTCGAGCACGCAGAACATGACCGCAGAAATATCAGTCCCTGAAAAGTATTTTATACGAAGCGAACAGAAGGACCCTTCCAGAGATCTCTTCCTCCTCTGATGCCACAAGGCATTCTAGGAGTACAGAAAAGAGGAACACATAAATGAGTTACTTTCATACATGAATTACTTTTAAAGTGGCAATATACATACTGGTAGTGACCGTTAAGCAAGCCAGATTTCTTAAATATGCTCTGACCAAATGTTAAAAGAAAGAGAGCACATTATGCTATGGAGGTAAATCAAGGGGGTCAGCCACACGTCAGACATTGCTTGGCACTTAAACCAGCTATAGTGATTTAACCACATCACACCCTGGATGCAGATTGGTCTATAAAGTCATATCTAGCATCATATGCCCCGATGTGACACTGGTGTAGAAGAGGGTCAATCTCTTATATTCGACGGAGCATCTCAGCATTATTGTTTTCAAGAGTTCAAAGACTCATAATTAAAAAAATCGTTTTCTTCTTCTTTGCGTTCGCCAGCTGTAAACTCCGGCGGAAAAGTTCTGGTTGTTCGTCCAATTCTGGACTCTAGTCCTGTTCCCGAAACTTCGGGTTGCGTGTACATCCATTTCACATGCCAGAGTTATTTGCATGCAGACTGTTGGTTCCTTGTCTCAGACAGATGTACTCCGAATTCTAAGGAACCTCCCAATTAGTCGACTCTTACGACATGCTTTCGCACAGGCAGTGGGTCTATTTTTATCACACAATGGAGTCCCGGAACCCACGCGGGAAATGAAAGTAATCAATACATTTCTAATTTCACTAACCTGTTCCATTGCTGAGACATCAGCGGTCATGTCATCCTTTACTGGGAGATACCGTACAGTGAGACCAAAATAATGAGCAGCCTTGGCGATGGCTGGATGCTGCGTTACTGGGCACACCTGAGAGAGATATCGCATGGTTACCTGGTGGTCCAGGTGTCTGTTTGGTGTTGGGAGTAGCAAATAAGTGATCGACTCTTTCGTTTACATATGCACTGATGATGATGAGTGGGATAATACTGGTGACGATGATGAAGATGATGAGTGGGATAATACTGGTGACGATGATGAAGATGATGAGTGGGATAATACTGGTGACGATGATGAAGATGATGAGTGGGATAATACTGGTGACGATGATGAAGATGATGATTGTGATGAAGATGACGCTGATTATGAAGTTATAATTCCTTCTTTGTTCTTGCCGATTCTGTTTTTCTCCTTTTTTTCCCTCTTATTTCTTCATTTTAGTATCATCAGAACCATCATTATCTTCTTCTTCTTTCTTCTTCTTCTTCTTCTTCTTCTTCTTCTTCTTCTTCTTCTTCTTCTTCTTCTTCTTCTTCTTCTTCTTCTTCTTCTTCTTCTTCTTCTTCTTCTTCTTCTTCTTCTTCTTCTTCTTCTTTTTCATCATCATCATCTTCATCGTCTTCTTCTTCTTCTTCTTCTTCTTCCAATTCTTTGTTTTCTGTTTCTTCTTCTTTTCTATTTCTACTTCTCTCTCTTTCTCTTTTCTGTTTTCCGTTCTATGACCTCTTCTCACTTTTAATCCTTCTATTATCACCATCATTATCATATCATTTAGCATTGTCTCTACCTTTCGGACTGGTGATGCAGTCAAACTGACCCACAATACTCCATCCTTGGTTGTTATTAATCAACTAGTGGTTTACCAACTCCTTACGCTAGTCCAGTGGTCCGCAAACTCTTTAGTCGAAAGAGTCAGAAATCAGCACAGGGCGATTAAAATTGATGTTCAAGAACCTGTCAAGAACCATTTTTTTTCGGAGTAATAGCCGATTTGTGGCCGACTGGACGAGCCACACTCAGGTCGGTAAAGAGCCGCATGGAGCTCGCGAGTCGCGATTTGCTGACCACTGCGTTGGTCTATTAGAGTAATGATTACAGTTTTGACTTTGCGGTTTGCTGAGGTAAATAGGGGATGACTCCAGTTAATAAAGACGTTAGATTGTTATTTGTACGCGTCTTTTCCATTCCTTTTGGTGAACTTTCTAGTTATATTTAATGGTTTTTTTTTTTTTTTTAGCATGTCTTGGCTTTGCACATCTCTCGCTTTCCTTGTGATTGTCCCCAAACTTTGCAGAATATTTAGTAAAGATTTTTACGCCATTTCAGCAGTGTTCAAATAGGTGAGTAGCGACTTAATTTTGTAGAGTTTTATTTTATAAATGCCAGTCTCTCTCTCTCTCTCTCTCTCTCTCTCTCTCTCTCTCTCTCTCTCTCTCTCTCTCTCTCTCACTCTCTCTCTCTCTCTCTCTCTCTCTTTCTCTCTTTCTCCCTCGCTCCCCCCCCCTCTCTCTCTCTCTCTCTCTCTCTCTCTCTCTCTGTGACTTTATTTCTCACCTACCTCCACCCTCTCTTACAGATTGGTTGTTCCCCTGTCCAGTGCCTGGTACGAAGCATGAAACTTCGTAGACCCATAGAATTCAAATTCTCCTCTTCCTTGAATGACCTCGTTAACGTGTTGGGCGGTGGGAGATTTTCTTGATGCTGTTGTTACAATGGTTACGTGATCTCCCCTTCCTCCGTGTTCATTATATTTCTTCAACATGTCTTTTTGTTCCAGTCGGTACAATGGCATTCCATTTGTTACTTTGACAGCTGTCTTCTCTGCTTTTTGGGTACAGAAAGCTTCAAATACGAAACTGTCAGATGTAAACAGTTGTCCTACGATGAGCAATAGAATCAAACTCTTCTAGACTGCCGCTCTTCTGAAAGTGAAATCAGACCAGCGATCCCGCTTCAACGTTAGGCGTTGCCAGTTGCTTCAACGTTAGGCGTTGCCAGTTGCTTCACCGTTAAGTGTTGCCAGTTGCTTCAACGTTAGGTGTTGCCAGTTGCTTCAACGTTAAGTGTTGCCAGTTGCTTCAACGTTAAGTGTTGCCAGTTGCTTCAACGTTAAGTGTTGCCAGTTGCTTCACCGTTAAGTGTTGCCAGTTGCTTCACCGTTAAGTGTTGCCAGTTGCTTCAACGTTAAGTGTTGCCAGTTGCTTCAACGTTAAGTGTTGCCAGTTGCTTCAACGTTAAGTGTTGCCAGTTGCTTCACCGTTAAGTGTTGCCAGTTGCTTCAACGTTAAGCGTTGCCAGTTGCTTCACCGTTAAGTGTTGCCAGTTGCTTCAAACACTAGCGTCACCATCCATGTCCCTCTCGACAGGAGCTGTATAATGGACACTTTAGACAAAACGCTGATCGATGACAACACAAATGTCAAAAATGACCTACACAAATGGAGTCGGCGTCCGTGGCTCGCGAACGAGCTTCGTAATACCGGAGTGCTAGGTTCGAGAAGCTGACCTTCAGAGAACAATGGCAAACTACCCGACATAAATTTGACTAGAAAAACCACAACAGCCAAAATAGCGGGTGTTGGCTCTGTAACGTCCTGTAAAGAATACGCAACTAACTTACTACACAAGATGATCAGTGCTCCTCCCCCCTCCCCCTTTTCCGCCAGACACACTACCCCCTCCACGACAGACAAGAATCCCTTTCTCCCAGAGGATTAAAGTCCCGACTCCTGTATGTGGACCCAGCACCATATTCGCTGGAGGCAAGTCATTTGCAAAATCTGCTCTCATCAGAGCTTGCTGCAAAGTCCTTCTATGTTCTGCCAATTTGACCAACTCATTGTATGAAAGGGTATCCCGAATGCAGCGTCCAACTGATCAGCGTTTGTTTTCTCTTGCGTAAATTTTTTTTTTTTTTTTTTAAGGGGTAATTTATTTAGTGACCAGATTTATTTATAAAAAGTAAAGTAAAGATCCTTTATCATGCCTTTAGGTGCATCGGGTTATTGGAAGAGCTCCCATCGGCACTAGGTGGGTAATGTGTCAGCTTTGTCCCCGGTTAATGAAAACATCCTCATAAATAGCATAACTCCATCAAAAGAGCTAACTAATGATTTTGTTTTATGGTAAATGTGATTAAGTTATGGCCCTTGGTGTACGAGACGCAGATGTTTATGTTGACGAGGAAATCGAAGCCTCTGTGTAGGTAAAGATAATCAATTTCGTAATTGATATCTCGGTTTATTTCTTTATTCAGTTCTACACTGCAAGATGTTTTGTATTCCGCGGATGGAATCCACTGAAGCATCTTTATCATCTGTCATCAACGTTCTTTTTATGATTTCTCTTGGGCGTGCTTCTTTCCTCAGTATATATGTTATAAATTATAGCTTATGCTTGATGATTCTCTGTTCGCTTCTCCCCATAATGTACCTAGTAAATCACTAAATTCTTTGTCCAAAGCCAACACATTCTGGCTTCCTACTGGACTAGCCGACAACTATCAGTGCGTGAATGGAGACAACTAATAATCTAATTCTCAGACTGCTGACCCATAGTAAACATCACGCCAACCATGTTTATTTAAAAGCGCATTGATTTGGTACCTATTTAAGGCAGCGTCGACAGCAAGCCTTAAGTCGGTTGTAGAAATATGTCTCTGTGGGGATGGGTTCGAAACGAATACCATTTAGCCTGAAGATTAGTGAATAACTAGATCGCTACCGTGGTTCCTGAATGTTTCGCTGAAAATTACAAATGTTTATTTCATATGAGCCATTGCTTTGTCAGATGCAATTTTTAGTTATTTTGAAGCCCTAAACATAGCCGGGAATGAAATATGGCCTAACGGCTGAACGGGCTTTCCGGGACCTCTCCACGTGTGATTCTCATCCGCATAATGGCGCTTTGTGTCATAAGGTGTTTATCGCTTGTGTGATGTCTTGGTGGGGTACAACTTACCTACGTACATACATACAAATGTTTATCTCAGCGCACCCGTATGCCTGCATGGCTAAGAATGTAAGAACTGGAGTACGTTGCAATTGGTATCCTCCTGGATTGCAAGACAGTAGGATTATCACCTCACTGATAATAAACCTAAATGTGCAAACTTCGGTAAGCCTCATTCAACTGTAACGTTATATTGAGGCTGGCTACTGACGGTTATAAAATAATCTGGTTCCGAAGCTTGCAGGAAATTATGGGAGTAAAGCATCATCATCAGTTTGAATTGGCCAAGTTGCAGAAACATGTCTCAACTCACAATTTCAGGTTTCTTGATCCAAGGATACAACTTTTGAGCTCTGTCCCTATAGACTTTGACGGCCATTAGAATGCTTTCAGTGCCACCGGAAGTCAGAAATCCGCATGTTGCCGGGTTGCCGTTCATCATAGAGCAGGTCATACTCACGATCTCTGTTTCCATTTGCCTGATGAAGACAATAGCGGCTACAGTTCGCAATCAGTTAACTTAACGAAATGCGATTTACTGTAGTAGTAATAGTAGTAGCAGCAGCAGCAGCAGTGGCAGTAGTAATAGTAGCAGCAGCAGCAGCAGCAGAAAGAAGTAGTGTTTATTAGTGGTAGTCGATGCTTTAGTTGCACTTTAAAAAGGTCACCCTAAAATCCCTCCTTCTTATATATAAGAAAAGCTTACCAAATGCCCCCCCTGTCCGTTTAAAAAAATAGTGCACAAATACTTAGTCCTGTCAAAATCCAGAAACACGCATGTTCAGTAAATGCATAAGGTAGTCCGTAGGGGTGCCGTCGTAAACAGTGGTCACCAGAACTGCAATTTGTCGTTGATAGAAGTCGTCAGTCACGGCGAACTAGTCGTACAATTCTATGTTATTGCATATGGCACTTAGCCTAATCTAACGAAAACCATTTTCGAATGTTAATGTCACAACAGCGCACACGGCACAGACTAAAAGGATGTTTTTATGTTTTGTAATCAATAGTACTTGGCTGGAAGAAAGGTAGAGACAAACTGCCATTTGCACAAGACGGTAGTCTGATAAATAAATATTAGGGAGACCTTATCAACAATCTTAACGCATCACTTCTACTTTTTAAAGTCCATTCTTTGCGGACTTAATCATGTCAATCAGCAACTCTCTGTCTCATTTATTTTAATCCATTCTGATCTTCTAGTTATAATTCGATTAAACAAGGTGAGCGCATTTCAAGAATCGCCATAAATCGAGTTTCATGTCATCTGCAGCCGATTTGGTAGCAGGCCACATCGTGTTGATTTTAACAATGGTATGAGCGTCGTACCGTTTAGAATGCAATAGTAAACTATGGAACGTAATATTGCCTAGAAAAATATTACAGCAGTTAACAAATACAGTAAAACCAACTTAACGTATTCGCTTAAAATGAACACCTCTGTTAACATGAACTAAATTCGGGTCCGAGCAGAGGATGTGTTTATTTTGTAATGCACTTTTTTTTTAACTCGGTCTTTGTGTCTCTTGAAATTCGTCTGACTGTACTGAGGTTTCCTATCTGATGTTTAGACAATGACCCGGAGTTAACTCTGTTTAACCTACGTTATGACATGAGTATGTAAAATACACAGAATGTAGACAAGAGAAATGATGACTAAAGCAATTCTCCACTGACCTCAAGCTGGGGTACACCATTGGGTTGAGGGCGTTTTCATGGAGGAATGCCTTCTGAAATAGCTTGACCAACTCATCGTGTTCTGGAGAAAGACCTGTTTGTTCTTGCAGACACAAGATAAAGGAAAGAGACATGCAGCAAAGACATTTCCACAGACACATTATAAATATTGTAACAATGAAAGACCGGAGCCTCGGTAACGTCATAACTAGAAGTTCGCCTGCCGACTAGAAAGTATACAGTTGGGGGACAGCACCGTCATGATATTGTCGTTATTATCTTTCTGGTACCGATTTCTATAGGAAAATTAAGGTGAAGCTGAATGTACCAAGGGATTAAACCCCCCCCCCCCTTTTTTTTACCCCCCCCCCCCCACACCATTGAATTGACCCTATTCAACCTGTATTCGAAGGTTATAAATGTGGTGTTCGATTATTTTTCTTCCTCTTTTTGGTATTCAAATACCATCAGGCGGTCTTTTGCTGTTGATGTGGTCAACACCACCTTGACAATCCTACTTCTCAGAATAGTTCAATACCTATTGTAAGGCTACTAAGGATGCAATTATTTATGTTGTATGACCTGATGAGATGCAGCAAAATATACCAATTAGTTGCTTGCTTGCTTGTTGTACCCCACCAGGACATCACACAAGCGATAAACACACAACAATATTGCGGACCCTCCTCCGTCATATGATGCTATATAACTGTTTTCAAATACCATCTGGCATTGTTGTGGGCAACATGACACATCTTTCCACGTCAGTTCCTGCTACCTATATAAACTGTATTGAATCAAGAACGTTAAATGAATTGCAAAACGTTCTGCTTTGATGCAAATTCTAACGCAAGATATTCATATAGATAGATAGGCGCCTGGCCACTACGCTACCTCCGCTTCCAATGTAACAGTAACTGTTTGAAGTTAATCAGGATTTCAGATTCATGGCAATTTTTCTTTTTTTTTTTTAAATCAGATGTTGAAGAACTCCATTCCCGTGTCAGGCACCACGTTCATATAGATCTTCGCGGCAACGGGTCGCCAATAATCACCCCCGTTGTTGTGGCAGTGCACATTTAGTTGCATATCATCTACTTCTACAGGATATCCCAAAACAGCCCTGATATGTGTCAGTTATTCATGGTTTTTCTATGCACATTTACGCCCAGTAGTTTGTAATTGCGAAATTCTTTTTGTCAATGGGAAAATCTGAACGTTAACTATCAAACCGTATTTGAAATCCACGCAAAGCGGTCTCTCCGTGAAGCAAATACAAAATGCTTATCAATGTCTCAGAAGAAAAGTAAAACAGAAGGTGGCACGACAAGACCAGCAGCATACAGTACCTGTAAACATTTCAAACACTTCCTTCTGTAGCTGAAAGTGATCATCTGCCAGTGTATATGTGTAAGCGAAGATTCTGCCTTCCATGTGGTTGGTCTCCTTCTCCTTCAGTGACTTCATTTTGGCTAAAATCTCTTCCCTGGTCATGCCTATATGAGACCACACAGTCAGTGTTAACTTCTATCTATGGCACAATACACAGATAATAAACATGGCGTTCAGGTGATTGGGAAAAATTATAATGAGAACAGCACGGACAGTCAAACGGGAAAAACCGCAGATCAGGTAGTTTGGCCATCTCGTTGAAACGCAGCAGGATCAAATACAGGCATTACATCTCATAAGATTAGCTACAAGAGCAAGAGGACGACTACGAAAATATAGATCGACAACATTAAAGACACTACGCTTTCACGGCGTGACACTAGCCAATGGCAGCCTGTGTGCACTACTTAGCAAATGATTCCTCTCCACGACGCCTAACGACAAAAGTGGTTTATGAGAATGATGATGAATGATAGGGGAAACTAGGAGAAGAGATAATGCTTCACGGAAATGTTGTGCGGAAAACATAAATTTCGAAGAGATTTTATTCTTTTGGGCAACTGTGAAAAAAGGGAAAACTGGAGTACATTGTGACAAAGGAGATATTTAGAGAGGAGGAGGGTCAGAGGGAGACCAATTTAAATCCCGTTGGACAACTTGTAAACATGTCATGGTAAAATACAAGGTCCGACAATTAAGTAATGAGACTAATTCCATACAAATTAAAATAATCAACAGTTGAAGATATAACCTGTATTTTATTCAAAGTTAAGCCCCTTATGATGCACTGATACAGTGAGTTGCAAGATCTAACAAACACTGGGACGACCTCTATAGCACTTTTCTTTCTATGGCACTTAAAGTCGATGTTACGGCCTTTTGGATGTCATCAAAGAAGCGTCCTTTCAATGGTAACTTTAATTTTTGGAATAGAAAATAATCACAGGGAGACAAATTTGGTTAGCAGGGTGGATGGTTGAGAACACACACTTGTTTTAGGGCCAACAATTCCTGCTTTGATGACGTCTCGTGGGTACTCAACCAGCTAATGTATTTGGTCACCATGCAACGAATGCAGTACAAACCTGCAAGCAACTTTTCTTCTTGAAAAAAAAAAATTGCACTAAAATTTTACGAAGGGTCTCTCTATTAACACCTGATTTATCTGCCATCATTCAGACAGTAAAACAAACGATCTTCTTGTATCCGTTATGTGACTTTTGCAATGAGTTTATAATTACAAACAGAAATTGGGCGTCCAGGTCTATTTGCATTAGTAATCATTTCTACACCACTTTTGAATCGTGAATACCACCTGGAAATCTGTGCACCAGATAAATAATTATCCGATAAACAATAATCCCCATAAGCTCGTCGCATCAATTCAGCTGTCTCAATGGCGCTTTTTCTGAGTTTTAAACAGACTCTAATGCTAGCTTTTCGCTCCATGCTGATTTCGTAACAATGCACATCTAACTAGGTCAATACATAGGGGATTTATTCGTCGTCTACTAATCAGATGCAAAGTTGCCAGATCATAGATGAAGGTTGCCTTTTTGGATTCCATGCTTTGCTTCATATATGGCACTTTTGTCTTGGCCGTAATAAAATGAGTCTTATTACTTAATTGTCGGACCTTGTATCTGTAGCCGGATTGTTAAAACGGTAAAAAGGATTAAGTGTCAACGAAAAGATAGGTCGGCCAGTATTGTTAGGTTTGTGAACCATTTGAAGCAGGTTTCGGCAAGATTTTTTTCTAATTTATTTATTTATTTATAATGATTTCTGTTTTTAATTCATCCTTTCCCCGATAATTCGTTTGCGTGGCCTTCCATAATAGTGCTGCAAGTTATTAATTTGTAATATCACGTATTTCCCTTTCCACCCGTTGTTTGTTGATGAATTGCTTTGGTCGACACTTCCAGCTGTATTTGTGCACTTTTTTTCTTTCCGCTGAGCTTTCAAGTAATAGACTACTTGGTATTTACTTCTTGATATCACCCCGACTTTAGCAGTCCTTTCTTTTCTTTTGCATGGACCTTGTTTGGAAATCAGTTCCCATGAGCAGCGATTCTTGAGGATTATTTTAATAGACCATAGTGCATACCATGAAAAGTTGGGTTCATCTAATAACTCACGAGAGACACCCGGTGTTGATGACCACTTGAGGGTAACATACCCTGAACAACGTAAAATTTATGCTTTGAAAAGTTCCACTTAATTTATTCGAGTTACTGTAAGCATGCTGATTGTTTGCTTTGAGGAAGTTTTTTTTTTTTTTTTAATTTACGTAAGTAAGGCAAAATGAAAACTAAATATTTGTTTACATTGAAAAAAAAAACATACAAGGACATTATTAATAAAGGGCTGCATACCAAATTCAACAACTTTCATCAAACGGTTTCTGTGTTAGATTTCTAAATTCGTCAGGAATTCAGGAACGCACTGTAATATGAGAGTGAATAGTCTACTGTGGAAGATTCGACTAACCTTTCTTTGGGATCCAAATTTTAGCAGGTTTCTCGCCAGTTCCTGAAGCTAACTTAGTTGTCTTGATGAAATTTGTTGCTTCTGATTTCAGAACTGACTCCAGACTTTCAGCGACCCAGGGAATCTGTTTGATTGCCACTAACACAGTTCTCAATGTCTCCCAAGCGCCATTCCGCAGATAGACACCAAGTAGCACGAGAAACACCACAGCAACAACCAGATGTTCAATCAACAGAATCATTGTTAAGCTGAAGAAATAAGGGGAAGTAATCAGTATTCTCTACAATCAACACTATAAATAACACCAGTTAAGTTTCCCTAATCTTCACCAGTTAAGTCTATTTAATGTTTTTTCTGCGTTCTCCAATAAAAAAGTGGCTGGTACGATGTGTTATTGTTTACAGCTAGGTAGTGATATCTGCACATTCAGGCTCACATATTAATTTCAAGAAATCCTTCATTCGTTTTTTTTTTTTTTTTTTGGTGGGTTTTTTTTTTAAGATTGCTGAGGACAGTGAGTCTATTCATCTGTCTCACTCCATGGGGTGATTATTAAAATCCTGTCATCCCGTTATGGGATGCAATTTTTCGTTTTTTTTTTTTTTTTAAGCCCTACTTTGGATCTTTCCAGGAGCCGCAATATAGCCCAGCCATAAATATGGTATAATGGCTGAACGCGGTTTCTGGGACCTTTCCACGGGTGATCCTCGTCCTCATGGTGGCAGTTTGTGTCATCGGGTGTTTATCGCTTGTGTGGTGTCCTGGTGGGGTAAAAGAAGATAGACACATTGATTGGGTGACTAAATCCACTCACATTTTTCCTGTCTGTGTTCATTTTTGTTAATATTATTGTTAGTTATGACAGTCAAAGCACTCCAGCCAGACCTATAGGTGCTTCGATTCCCTAATTCAGTAAGCCCACACTGCTTCTGCACTGATAAACTAGACTTCCTGTATCTTTAGCGAAATCTTCGAGTCTAGCAACTCCAGGTTGTACCCCATATCCACAGACCTGGACATAGATACGGTGTATATCAGTTACCAGTTTTTCGTCTTCGCCATAGGCATCTCAGATGATATAAATAACATGGCTCCTGTCCAGCGCCGGACCAGTTTTAGAAATAGCAATGCCTGCCAGATAATTCGCACTTATGTTGCCTCAAACTCTCGTATAGCCAGGTGCTAAAATCCAGGCCTATTAACTGCAACATAAATAAACACTGCACTAATTAAATATTACATAAATCAACACTGCACTTTTTACATGCCACATAAACAGACACTGTACTTTTTACCTGCCACATAAACAAACACTGCACTAATTAACTGCCATATAAACATAAACAAAACGCACTAATTAACTGCATAATAAACACTACACCTAACTGCCATATACACAAACAAATTACTGCCACTAAACAAACACTGCACTAATTAACTGCCATATAAACAAACACTGCGCTAATTAACTGCTATATAGATAAACAATACACTAATTAACTGCCATAAAAACAAATATTGCACTAATTAACTTCCATATAAACAAACACTGCACTAATTAACTGCCGTATAAACAAATACTGCACTAATTAACTGCCACATAAATAAACACTGCGGCTATCTTCCGAATAACGGTCCCAAATTATCGAGGCCGGAAATATACCCTAACAGGGCCTTAGTCACATGTAAATTTCGGACTTCCGGCGACTTAAATTGCGTACTTCCGGCGACTACCGCCACCGCCGAGAGTGTCTCCCGCGCGGAGCGGGGATAAACTAGATGGCTGGGATTCACGAGCAGCAGCTACCGCATTTCCTGCAGCTTCCTTCATTTTATTTTGAGTCCTAGCCATCTAGTTTAGCGCCACTCCGGGCCGCGCGTTCTTTCGGCAGTGGGCGATTGTCGCCGGAAGTTCGCAATTTACATGTGACTGAGGGCCTGTTAGGGTATATTTCCCGCCTCGATAATTTGGGACCGTTATTCGGAAGATAGCCAACACTGCACTTATTAACTGCCACATAAAAAAAACACTGCACTTATTAACTGTTACATAAACAAATATTGCACTTATTACCTGCCAGATCCATTTTAAAAAGACATTTCCTTGAGCAACTGCACCCACGTGAATATTGTACAATTATGCTACCAGTGAACATTATGCAGTTCACCAGTATCATTAAGGCGAACTTAGCTTCTAGATCGAGTCCTAAACGGATACCAATTAAAGGTGGGGGGGGGGGAGGGGGCGACTGCTTTATCCACACACACAAAAAGAATGTCTAGCCCTTTGTACATGCTCCGCCAATAGCTGAAAACGTTTCCTTCACTTAAGACAAACTGAAGCATAAAATAAATGGAAAGTATCGATAGTACAAATTTTCACACGCTACAAGACCGATGGGGTCTTTTATTTATTTAAAAAAAAAAAAAGTGAATGTCAGAGAATCGCTTCTGTGATGGAACGAGGGGAGGAGTGTGTACAGTTCAAAGGACACTGTTTTAAGAGAAAACAACCACTAGCCAGTTGGTAACTCTTTTTGCTTTTTTTTTTTTTTTTTTTACCCGGTTGTATCCCATTGTCGTAGCTTTTTGAATCTGTCTATTGCTTCTCGAATAGCTTCTAGAAAGAATTTGTTCTTTCCCGTTCCCAACCCCCCTCCCCCTTTCCCCATCCCGCATGGTTCAACTACGTCTTTTCGAAATTCCATGGTCTTTCTCTCGTCAGTCTCCCAATTGGACTTCTGTACATAGTCTTATCTATGGTCTGGTGTGGCTCTCTTCTTATGAAATGATAAAGCCACTTTATTGTGTCCTTTAATTTTATTCAGTAACGATTTAGCCCTAACCTTCTCTGAAGCTTGTAATATTCGTGACCTTGTACTTTTCTGGCAGTTATTTGTTGTCCTGTGATCTACAATGTGTCTTTGTTTGACACTGTTTGCATAAAGCAAATGCGACGATGCTATCAATCCTCTGCTGTTTTTGCTGGAAACTCTATATTGTATAGTTTTTAAAACATAATTTATGTATTTTCAAATTTATTGTTATTTCAGTTTCAACATATGCAAGTGAACGTTGAAGAACGACCAAAGACATAGAACGAAAATAAAATTCATTTGGAAGAAAAAAAATTCTGAGAAAAAGGAGGAAAATAAAATGGGATGAATTCACAAGAAGTAGAGAAATGAGAGAAATGTCTGGGCAACCACTCGTGTCATGGAGTGATCAAACCCACCCCAACACATTCGTGACGTTAACACCCCTAGCGGGCAGGTCACATTTCAAATATAGACCCGTCCGGTGGGTATATAGTCCATCATATCTATTTATATCTTTATCTGGCGAAATAGATATTTCTATATGTTCTAGAACTTTCGCCCGCTTCATTCTCTGCCAGACTTCCAAGTGATCACAAGGGTTTCACCTTTGTACTTAAATTTTGTCTTGAACAAAGTACTAGTTTAATCTTTGAAGGAATCCTGAGCTTGGGATGATATCTCCTTGGAGGCCGGGCAGTCACTCAGCAGTCCACAAAATTACCAACTACCACATCATCAACATGGCAGACAACAAAGTGGAAGCCAGAGTGTAGGCATCAGCTTACAGGCCGCCCATTTGTCATTATACCAGAGTACCCTCTTTAGGAGCTTGTTTGGACTCCCGTGCCTGAGAGGCAGTTGTTCCAGGCCGCCCATTTGTCATATACCAGAGTACCTTCTTCAGGAGCTTGTTGGGCTCTAGTGATTGAACTCTGTTTGTGACTGTGTTTACCCAAAGCAACCATCGAAGTAAAGATTTCCAAAAGAATCAGACTGCTCAAGTCATCATGAACCGATGAGTGCAGTGACGCCAACCAGGACAAGATAAGTAGCAAGAATCTGTGGTTTGATGACATTTTGTTCTACATTTACAGGTCCACTCTGAGTCACTATGATGAACCCACACCGACTCTAGGAGTCTCTTCAAAGATCCGTCAGTGTTGCTTTGGTTTTGATCTCTCATTATTCCAGTTGTTCTTGAAGGCTTTGCTTGAGTCTTATATGATATATATGTTGCATTGATTACATGTCTTTTGAAGTTTTCATTATTGACTTGACTGTCTATCATTCACTGTTCAGAACTGTCTAGAATATATGTATGTTTAACCATTAATCCTAATCTGCGTTAACATGGCTGTGATAGTACAATATCATAGCCTGGGGGGCTATCTTCTTGTAGTAGTGGGCCTCCAAGATGCGCCTTGGAATATTATATATTCTGTAGTGCCATAGCTTGAGTTGCCCTACTCCTGAAATATGTTGGGTGTATATTGGCCTCAGGATACCTTTAGACCAATACGAGCCGACACCTCAACATTATACTATTTCAGAGTGCTGTTGGTTCTTAAGGAGAAATCCTTAAACAGGCACGCCATACTAGCGGTATGTGACAACTAGTACTAACAGTTGTAAGGCAGAGAGGACGGCGATACAGAGAATCAGCAACAGGCATTAACATTGGAAATAAAATGATTAGGGAGCTGAGGATGTCCAAAAGAAACCCTAGGACGGACGTTGATAAAAGAGTTCAACTCTGCTGGACTAAATACCATCCATGATATTGATCTGATCGCACATACTAGAATGGAATGAAAGAATAGACTGCAAGGCCAATGCGATATACAGTTGCACAACATGATAATGATGAATATTTTTGCTGCAAGAGGTGAAGAGGGTTGGTTGGGGTGGGGCATCTGTGTGGCTGGCCTGTTGGGCTAGTTGCTATAAGACTGCATCTGCGTTCTTAGTTCTAGCTTTCTCTTTCTGTCGAGTCTGCCATCTTCTGTTAATATTCTCCCCATGTATTTGAATTCCTGTTTTTGTTTCATTGCGTTAAACGCAAGTGATATTATTTTTTCCTACCTATTCTTATTACCTCAGCAGTGTTTGATAGGTCAATCAACTTATACAAAAACGTCTCAGAACTCAACGATCAGCTCTCGTATAGCCAGAGCTTATGGTGTTAGCAGGGTTTTGTTAACAGACTGTAGATAAAGACAAAGGTAGAAAAACATATAATATGATCATACATAGGAAATATCAATAGTGTAAACCTATACGCATGCTCCAGTGGCTTTCATATACGACTCTGAAACACAGCTGTATTTACGAAACAAAGGAGTGAAAGGCTAATAAAGCTAATAACGGATGAAAAGATTGGGTATCGTTAGATAAAAGACTAAACAGAATAAAGCTCTAAAGAAAATGTTTTTTATTTTATTTTTGTTGTTACAAAACAAAGGCAAATAGATGACTATTGAAATGCAGGCACGGAGCAGAAACCAGAACAACGAACAAGCAACCACAGAATCGAACTGAGTCTCTGAAGCTGTGGATATGCTGAAGAGTAATCGGTATTTTATGGACACAGAAACAATCAATGAAGGTTTCATAAAGGGGGGGGGGGGGGAATTAATGAAAGAAATCAAATAGAAACAAGAAATAGTTCAGCTACATTATAAGACATAACAGGAGGGAAAAGTCGAAGATACAGTAGCAAGAGGAATACGGAGACTTCTAGAACTACTACTACTGCTACTACTGCTACTGCTGCTGCTGCTGCTGCTGCTATTATTATTATTATCATCGTCATCATCACTGCCTAACCCCAGTGTGTTTGATACTAAAAACCTGAACTAAAATTAATAAGAGAGATGGGAATTGTGAGGCAATTATTGTGTAATTCGCTGAGTGCTAACTGTAACCCACAGACCGATGGAATAATAGCCCATTTCGGAAAACAGTTCTCTTAGACTGAAGTTCACTGTGATTAACTAGTAAAATGAGAAAAAAATGAATTAGGACAGAAAAACCGCAGTCATGGTAATGGTTACATTTCTGTATTCCTTAACGTAATCACATAGCCGTTAGTGACCAAGGATAGGGAGGTGAAGCATTAGAATTTGACATATTGAGGCCACAACAAAGGAAGTGTGAGCTATCAGCGGTTTTCTTAGTTGTCTTTCCTTCAAGGAATGAAAGAAAGAAAAACTGAATGTTTGGGCTACTAAAAGGGCAGGGGTAACATTGCCGGGTATCAACTTTAACTACTATTTGATGCGCAGTTGTACCACCTCTTACGTAATGAACTTTATCTGTTTACATGTATTCCAATTAAAGCAGGTGCCCTCTCCACAAAGACGGTTTGCTACAATGGATTTCCACAAGGTTCTATGTCTCTCGTCTTGCCCGTAGGCTAGCACTCAGCTGTGCCTCAATCTCTTAATGATCTCCTCTACTGGTATTGTAAGACATGCCTTGTGAAGACCATTTATTCACCAGTGCTGATTGTAGATACAAGATTAGATGAACCAATATGTGTAGGTTTGGATGCCTTTGGAATCAAGTGTGGATCCAGTAAAAAATGAAGTATGAGCGGTAAAGTACGACCTGTGTACAAACACTGTGCTTCTGAGATAGTCGGATCTACAACTTCACCCTACCAGACCGCTGGCCCGGTTTTCCGGGAATTTCTTAACCTTACAATATACCGCTGGCCCTAAATTTCGGCTTTTTGCGTAGTACGGCGAAAAGATGCGTCACGAACTAAAAATAACCACCCAATCGTTATCAGTTTTCTTTGTTAGACATTGTAAATGTCTGCCCGCATGTGTTTGGAGTATATTTGTGTTGTTTTACGTGGAAAAATTCTGAAAATTCACAATGAAACGAGAGGCTGATGAACAAAGTTCGAGGCGTTTCACAGCCTAACAGGTGATCGATACTTTGGTTTATTCAGACTCTGCGGAGTGATAATTTCATAAACAAGACGTTCTTGGAGTGCTAATTTCATAAAGAATACGTTCTTGAAGTGACACTGTCAGTGAGAGCGCGAATGATGAAGAAAATCTTGAAAATTATAAATCTTGAAATAGATCGATAGAAGGAGAAGGGTGTTGTCGCTCAAACGGCAACATTTGGTGTTCACTTTCTGAAAAAAAGTTGATCCTGATGGGTGGATTCGCACACGAAGGTAAAACATTGGCGTTAGATAAAAAGGTAAGCCTATTTTCTACAATGTCTCCAAATCTCATCATATTCTAGCCACTCGTTTGCATGTAACTAATAATTTTGTATATCCTGTTGGTTTTTTTTCGCGGTAATGCCCAGGAGCTCAGGTTATAGGGACAGTTAGGTTCAGGGCCTCAGGTCTGGTAGGGTTCAGACACTTGCTGCCCAAGACTGAGCATCTATGTACTTGGTCGGTGTCTAGTATTTAGTATGTTGGCTCTAAAATCAATACTAATTAATAATTTTTCGTCATCAGTCAGCTGGTCCTTTACAGAACGTAGCTCTCTTTACGCCAGGCCGGAAAGTCTCTCTTTCTCAAGGCACTTCTCCAGCTCTATGTGCTTTCATAGCCATGTGTCTTTAATGTCTTGTCTGCCTCTACCTTGTTTTCCGGAAACTGCAACCTCCATCACCATTCTTTCCAGGCCACCATCACGTTTAACGTGGCTAAAACACCTTAGCTTTCAGGATAGGATACTGTTTATGAGCCAGTTCTTCTTAGTGTTCAGATCATGTACGCTGTCGGCATTTTATTTTTCTTCCAAAAATGCGTTCTAAGAATTTTATTGTATCATTTCAGAAACATTCCTAGAATTCTGTAAACCAAAAATACCCACATATCAAAGCAACGAATTTATTCAATAATTATCAGTTATTCTATACAGGCCAAGGTAAATGTGGTCAAGGCCCCTTGGGAACAAGCAACGGAATCAGTAGAGAAAAAACGATTTTTATAGCCTGGAGAGAATAAGGCACCTGGGTGTAACCAGAGGGTCTGGCAGGCTCAGTACACTCGAAAAGAAAAGCACGACAGACATATAACCAGATTGTGACCGGTACCATCAGTATTGGATCTCTGCGCTGGCTGCTGAAGATGAAGACGAAGCACGCGTGGGAATGCCACGAGTGCTGTGATGTCAATTCTTGACTCAGCTCAACTCAACTAACTCTATCAAGTTATTCCCCTAAAATATAAAATGGTTTTCTCACCGATTTTTTATGAGGATTTGCTTAAAACAGAACCAAAATGGCGAGAAATTTGTGCCACCCCCGGAATTGAACGTATATCTATCACCTTTCATGTGGCAAGCGACCCACAGTGCCACATCAGCTCCTCAGTTTCCTTATACAGTATGCTAGTAAATCTTAAACTACAAATATCTGTCGTCGAACCAGAGTCATCGACGTTAATATCTCAAGTCAGCTAAAAGTGCGCCATCTAGTTCCCTAGCTATCTAGTTCCCTAGCACCTGGGGGTCCCAGTCCCCCCCCCCCCCCCCACACACACACACACACACACACACACACACAAACATGTCGTAAATAGCTACTAATTAGAAGTTTGCTTGAATCTAATGTGTTGGGTCCAAATGGTGAAAAAATCTTAGTCTATCTGCAAACTGTAACATAATACGACTTTTGGAGGGGTGTGGGAGGGGGTGGGGGAGACGAATGTAAATAAAGAAAAAGACATTCTCTAGCCATTCCAAGATTATCGGTAACAAATATCTCGCTCAAGACGTGTCTTTACCTCCAACCATCAAGAACCCGCAGATACACAAACGGGCTACAGTGAAATCCAAACTTATTACCTTCCCTTGTTCACTAAGCCTTTTGTAATTGATTCTGTTTGTTCCAGTATGCACAAGTCGGAGTTTCAGCAGCAGAATAATCTCCTTTTTGGCAAATTGAAGCTCTTCTTCTTTTTTGCTTTGGCGACATAGGAAATCTGGTACATGCCAGAGTAGTACACTGACTAAGCGTGTACCTACAAGTCAGATAGTCGTAGATTCGAATCTACTTTAATATGGATAATATTTTTTTATAACTGATCTAGCGCTTCCAAATGAATCCTACTTAGAAAAAGTGTTAGGAAATGTCCTAGACAGTAAAAATGACCTGGCCTGGTGTTGCCCCCATAATCCATGGAGTACCGACAGGTCTAGAAGTGATTTGTGATTAAGAAATTTGTCGCCTTCAGTGCAGGCAAACAAGGAAGATTCCGAGATACTCTGTTCAACCTTCAAAGAAGTTATGATTATGGCATCCGTACCGGCTGCACCAGACATGTGTAGTCTGCAGTCCTATGCAGGTAAGAACGGCGTAAATGTCTTGAAAATTGTCTTCTGAGGACCCTTTAAGACCCCATGCAAGACTTCATATGGTCAGTATAACGACTACCCAATCTAGTTCTCAAAATATATTCCACTTCCTCTTTTTAGCCAAGTCAACATGTTAGAACCTTAAACCTAATTTTAACAGTACTGCAATTCGATCGAGATGTGAACACAGGATCGCTTAATCCCAAAAGAATGTTATCAAACAATACTTTGTGTATATCTTACCTTGCTCACACAATCCGGATATAATCTAACTTTTTTCCTTTCATCTAAAACACCCAAATTCAAAAACAAACAATAAAATAAATTGTATCGATGTGTGCACACAAAAACAACAGTAGTCAATTTGTGTGTGCGTTACTAGATATCAGGACAAACTTTAGCCCAATTGTTTAACAGTAGAGGTCTTCAACACATAGGGCCCATCCAGATATATGATAAAGAAATAGGGCCCTGTACAAGTAGTTAATGGATAGCGCAACAGCTAGGGCTGCATAGACAAATGAGCATTCTACGGGTAATGTATACAACATTCCGCATTTCTTTCCAGGACAGAGTCTGCCTCTCCAGCATTTCCTCCTTCATGACGAACGTCTCCCCCCCCCCCCCCCCCCCAACCAGGTACAGAAAGAATGTAGACTGGCTTCTTCTTATTTGAGTAATCGTTTCAGTGTGAGCCAGTTTCTCTCCAGACATTTTTATTACAAGTTTTATCCGTGGATGATGTTCTCACCATTCTATAATATATTTATATTTCTGCAGTTTCCACATTAAACTTGTCACAAATCAACTGACTGTCCGTAAGCTACTTCCGTGTAAGGATTTACTTCTGCCGCTCTTGTGTAGCATTCTTATGAGAAAAGCAATTACAGGTCCCTTCATACACCACTGCGAGTGAGTGAGTGAGTGAGTGAGTGAGTGAGTGAGTGAGTGAGTGAGTGAGTGAGTGAGTGAGTGAGTGAGTGAGTGAGTGAGTGAGTGAGTGAGTGAGTGAGTGAGTGAGTGAGTGAGTGAGTGAGTGAGTGAGTGAGTGAGTGAGTGAGTGAGTGAGTGAGTGAGTGAGTGAGTGAGTGAGTGAGTGAGTGAGTGAGTGAGTGAGTGAGTGAGTGAGTGAGTGAGTGAGTGAGGTGAGTGAAACGAGCAATTAACTGGTAACACATAGTGCCACCATTTGGTTATGAATCCCTCAACAAGACAAAGAAACTCTTCACCCGTCAGGTTATTTTAGGGCCACTACCGACAGTTATCAAGTAACCTGAAGTCTAGCCGGGATAGGGCTCTAATACAAAGAAAAACTAGGTACTAATCAGCTTTTTTTCACCTTATCTCGTCGGATGTCAGATTTGTTCGGGAATTTCCTGTTACACTCCTATAGTTCTTGGAGGGTTAGTCTTAGACGCTATTCATTTAAGACTGACCCTACAACACTACAGGCACTATATTCTAGGCGTGTGATGTGGTTGCTTGTTTTTCGCTGTTGCTATCGTTTATCATTTCCACTGTGAGTAACTGTCGCTCCCTCTCCCTCTGCCCTGTGTAGAATCGTTGTTGCTACTACATGACTTGGCCTTCAACACGAATTTCCTTGATCTATCAGTATTGCTGAACCTAACCATAACCACTGAGCAGTCGTTCACATAAAAGACAGTTGCTTACTTTCGTGAAGAAGAAAAGAAAGCTGCGCACTTTCTTGTGGGAGACAGTGTGTCGACCCGCTCGAACGAAGTCATGACACTGTTTAGCACCTCATGCGAACAAGGCGAACGAAGTCATGACACTGTCTGGCACCTTCTACATACAAGGCGAACGAAGTCATGACACTGTCTGGCACCTCGTGCATACAAGGCAAACGAAGTTATGACACTGTCTGGCACCTCCTACATACAAGGTGAACAAAGTCATGACACCCACTGGCACCTCCTACATAAAAGGCGTACGAAGACATGACACTGTCTGGCACTTCCTACATACAAGGCTAACGAAGGCATGTCGTGACACCTCTAGAGTATAGGACTGCCCCGGATAATTTACTACCAAATCTCTCACCCGATAAGATGGGGTGAAAAGCTTAATAGTATCACCAGCTTATTGCACTACGATTATTAAGATAAAATTGTATCTTTATAGATCAATTGGCGCTAGGTGGGTGATGTGTTCAACATACTGCGGACGCCTTTACTTTTCTGGATATTGTCTAATACCAATTTTAAATACAGCCGACCTTATCGAAGTTTGTAAGAGTTTTAATACTTTTAATGTAACAAGGTCTAGTACATCTGAAACCCTTTGATGTAAATTCGGGAGTAAGACTGTAGTGTGTGCTATCTTCCTCATTTTTCAAAACGTACATTACAGTATATGCAAAGGAGCAGAGACGAAGAAGCTGATGCTATTTTGGATGTATTATTTGAAGATGACTAAGTATTAATAGCAGAATCAGAAGAGAGTATCCTGAACCATCTCTGTTAACTCAACGCGAGTATCAGAGATACAATATTTACGAAAGCTAAGAAAAGACAAAGACAGTATAGATAGACAGTCAGAACCCGTACTAATCAAAGTAAACGACATAGAGATAAAGCATATAAGTGAGGTAAAAAAAAAATGTATGGTCAATTGTCACGTAAGGAGGAAAACTAGGTACCGAAATCAATAAACGATGTGCTAAGGCAAACCAAGTAATGAGCAAACGAACACCATTTGTAACACATACAAGTATAACTTTGTATAACCAGGAAAATCTCAAAACGTTTATGCTGCAAGTGTCAAACATGGACCTTTACTAAAACAAACAAACAAACAAACAAAATAGCCTAAAATTCAACAACAAAAAACGAGATTTCTTAGAAGGGCTGCTCTCTCTCTCTCTCTCTCTCTCTCTCTCTCTCTCTCTCTCTCTCTCTCTCTCTCTCTCTCTCTCTCTCTCTCTCTCTCTCTCTCTCTCTCTCTCTCTCTCTCTCTCTACCCCACCAGGACAAAACACAAGCGATAAACACCCGGTGAAACAAAGTGCCACCATGCGGATGAGGATCACCCCTGTAGAGGTCCCAGAAAACGCTTTCAGACGTTATGTCACATTTATGGCCTGACTATATTAGGGATCCCCGGCAAAAGCCAGGGTGGGGCTTTAAATAACAAAACATTGCATCCCACATGGTGACGACTCTTTTGACTAATGAACCACAGACCGCCATTCGCTCTATAAAATATCAGTCTATTGTTGTACGCACAATACCCCTGAAGGTGTGGACAAGGAAACTTTAATTCACCATTACCTGTCTACTCCAATGATTCCTAAGGAGAAGAAACAACAGCAACTGAATCTGGCTGTCGTTTGCATTTAGTGCAGAAATACACGCAATCTTTTCCTACGGGACCAAGGCACGCTTTCAATCCCAATACATCATTGTACTGTTAAATGTTCTTGTTTGCTTCCCTGTTCAGCTGTTGTTTGCTGCAGATAAATTATCTTTCTTGTTATCTTTACGCCAGTGCTA
Organism: Candidula unifasciata; assembly: GCA_905116865.2. NCBI lineage: Eukaryota > Metazoa > Mollusca > Gastropoda > Stylommatophora > Geomitridae > Candidula > Candidula unifasciata. The sequence continues at coordinate 109,023 of CAJHNH020001464.1, forward strand.
TCAGTGTTAACGATTACCAATATACTATGGCTGCTTCTCTGTTGTACTGAAAACAACATTGGCTTTTGTGTACAGATCTGGCCTACTACAACTTGTTTTTATGGGATCTAAACAGTTGTATCTGTTGCATAAACATTCGCTGCCCTGTGTTTCAGTCGTTGCTTCCCAGGGTGGATTGTGTGAACAGCCCTTCTAGATACAGTATGCTTAACACGCAGTGGTTATTCTTTGTCTAGGAGGGACACAACAAATATTACCTTCCACTACCTCCCCCACTCCCCCCCCCCCCCCCCTTTTTCCCCCCCTTCTACTTACAAATCATCTCGGCGCGTGTGGAGCCACGTGATCTAATCCTCGACTAACTGCATAATAAATGTAATTTACAAACATAAAAAAATGTGTTAAATGGAAAAAAAAAGTTCAGTTATTATGTAAACAAACAAACAACAACTGGATGGTTATGCATGGTGCGTTTATGTTAGTTGACAGAAAAGTCTGTCCACGTAAGTACTGTCGTCGACTTGTATGCAAAAGAACTGCACATCGGTTGGTTGAACAATAAGGTATTCTTTAGTACTGTGTCTACCATTGTTCTTGGTTTGTTTTGTTGTTGTTGACTTTTGTCTCTTCTGGTTTTTCCCGCCGCCCCTCTTATATATCTCATTCCACATGTTGTCATTGTCCGTCAATGTTCTTTCTATAAATGTCCATATCTAGCGCTGATAGCACAATGTGGGTACGAAAAGCGCACTTTGCAACTGCTTTTAAAATATTACTACATTTTACTGTTGAGTAAATTTTCCTTATTGTTGTTATGCAGTTCGAGAAGCCTAAAAATATATCCGTCCCCCCCCCCCCCTCCTTCCCCCGGTAAACACAGTCTCTCTCTCTCTCTCTCTCTCTCTCTCTCTCTCTCTCTCTCTCTCTCTCTCATCACACACACAAAATCTCACACACACAGCCACACACACACACACACACACACAAAGTTACCCGTGTGGGTTGCGGGGCCCTATTATAGGGAAAACAAGAATAGACCCACTGCCTACCCAAAAGCATGTCGTAAGAGTCGACTAATTGGGAGCTTCCTTCGAAGTCGGAATGCATCTGCCTGAGGGACAAGGAACCAACAGTCTGCATACAAATTTGTCAGATCTGTAAAACGGATGCACCCGCAACACTCAGGTTCTGGAACAGCAATGCAGTCCAGAAGTGGATGAACAACCAGAACTTTCTGCCGGAAACAGCTGGTGAACGAGAAAAAGAAGACACATAGTCACTCGCACTTACACACGCACACACACACACACATATCAGCCCTTCCACCCCTCCCTTTTTTATACAAGGTCCGACAATTAGGCAATGATACTATTTCTATAACAATAATCAACAGTTGAAGATGTAACCTGTATTTTATTTAAAGTGAGACCTTGTGCATTGATGCAGTGAGTGGCACAATCTACCAAACACCGAAACGACCTGAGCCTTTCTTCTGTTGCTATTGCCCTTAAAGTCGATGTTACTATGTGTGTGTGGTTTTGTGTGTGTGTGTGTGTGGGGGGGGGGGGATGTCATCAATATCGCCAAACAAACGTCCTTTCTAAGGCAACTTTGATTTTTAGGAATATAAAATAATCACAGGTAAACACATCTGGGGAATGGGGTGGGTGGTTGAGAACACACATTTATTTGTTGGCCACAAATTCCTGTACAACTACCACCCAGTGAGCCGGTTCATTATCAAGAAGAAGGAAAAAATCTACCGGTTGTTGAATACTCCGGTCGGACTCGGACAATACTTTTCAATCTTCATCATCATCAGTTCTCGTTATGCCTAGTGGCATATGAGGCTTCAGAGAGGACTTTCCATGCTTTTCTGTCCTGTGCAATCTTCAGTGCAGTTTTCCATGTCAAAGATGCCGCACTCAGGTCACTTTTTATCGTTCGTCTCCATTTTGTTTTTGGGCGCCCCTGTTTTCTCTTTCCCTCTGGTGTCCATGTGAGAGGTGTTTTGGCAGGTATATCAGGATTCATTCTCATAACGTGGCCAAGCTATTTCCATCTTCTCTCGGTTATCATACTGTCTAAAGTTTCTTGGTTTGTGACTTGAAGTAGTTTGGTGTTTGAGATTGTATCTGGCCAGCAAATTTTGATAATTCTACGTAGACATGTATGGTGGAAGGTGGACAGCTTGTGTGCATCCTTTTTGGTCATTCTCCAGCATTCCGCTCCATAAAGAAGAGCTGGCAAAATGATGCTCTTGTAGAGTCGGAGTTTCGTTCCTCTGCTGTAACTGTTGGATTTCCAGATTTGCCTCATCCTTCCAAAAGCAGCTCTAGCTTTGTTCAGACGTGACTGTATGTCCTCCTCGGTCCCTCCTGTTAGGGACACCACACTGCCAGGATATGTGAAATGTTCTACATTTTTAAGAGTTTAGTTTATTTATGGTCACTGGTTGTTGGTTTGGACTGCTTGTCATAATCTTTGTTTTCTTTGTATTTGTTTTCAGTCTCACCATTTCTGATGTGCTGTGTAGTCTGTTACTTTTTTCTTGTATTTGTTCATGTTTATGTGATAGGAGTGCTATATCATCTTCAAAATCAAGGTCCTCAAGCATGGTGAATGGAGTCCATCGTATGCCTCAATGTCCTGTCTACTGCGTTCTTTAGTATCCAATCAATCACAAGGTTGAAGAGAAGAGATGACATAACACATCCCTGTCTTACACCTGTTTTTTACTGGGAAAGATGTATTGTAATTTTTTATACTGCAGGAAAAGTCTTTATAGAAGAGAGCAATTATGTTGACTATTTTTTCTGGAATTCCATAGCGTCGTAAAATTTTCCAAAGACCGTCTCTATGAACACTGTCAAAAGGTTTCTCAAAGTCCACAAAATTAATTTTACTTCTCTGCCATTCATTGCATTTTTTTAGATGTTACGTATGGCGAAGATGTGCTCAGCTGTTACTCTGCCCCTTCTGAATCCCGCTTGTTCCACTCGTATGGATTTATCCACTCCTTTTTCAAGCCGCATTATGATGATTTTACAAAATATTTTGCTTGGTACTGAGTAGAATAATTCCCCTCCAATTATTGCAGTCTGTTAAGTCTCCTTTTTTGGGGATTTGGACTATTGTTCCTTCAGTCCAGTCATCAGGCAACACTTCTTTTTCAGAAATATCTCTGAACAATGGTTCTAGAATGCTAGCAGTTGTGTTGGGATCTACTTTGAGAAGTTCTGCTGGCAGTTTGTCTTTGCCTGGTGCTTTGTTGTTCTTTAAAGTGTGGATAGCTTTAAGGATTTCTTGTTTGCTTGGTGGTTCAGTAATAATGTCAATGTCTTGAGAGGCTGGTTGAATATCTGGGGGATTTTCAGGATCAGGTCTGTTCAAGAGGTCAAAGAACTGTTTAGTCCACTGCATGTCTTGTTTTTGTTCTGTGATGAGCAGTCTGCCTTGGTTATCTCTGATGGGTATGCTGTCATAATTGCTTCAGCTTCCGCAAATTTGTTGGATAACTTTGTGTAGAGTATGTAGATCATGTGCTTTAGCAGCATTTTCTGCTGTTTCTGCTAGATTTTCCATAAGTCTTCTCTTGTCAGCTCTGGCACTTTTCTTTGTCATTTTATTTAGTTCGCTATATTCTAACATAAGTTTGTCTTTCTGACGTTCTGATTTAGTGTGATTTATGAGGCTCTGTATTCTTTTTCGCTTGGCAATATAGTCCATAGTTTGACTGCTTATCCATTCTTTGTGGTGTTGTTTCCTGTTTTTTTTATGTTATTGCTGGTTGATTTGTATGTTTCTTTGATCAAGTTCCATCTGTCTTGAATGCTGATTGTAGTTTAAGTGTCTGGGTCGCTTGATAGAGTTTTAAATCTATTCTTGAGCTCTACTATAAATTTAGTGACAACGTCTTTTTCTCTTAAAAGGTTAACATTGTAGCATGCTGTCTGTGTCTTAACTTGCGTGTAAACTTTTTTGAGTTTAAGTCGTAGTAAAGCAACTACAAGGTGATGATCGCTTCCTACGTCTGCTCCCCAGTTGACACACACATCAAGTAGGGACCCACGCCACTTTCTGTTTACCATGAAATGGTCGATCTGGTTTACATCTCTTCCATTTGGGGATATCCATGTAAGTTTGTGTATATTTTTGTTAGGAAATAGTGTTCCTCCTATAACAAGTCTACTCGCCGTGCAGAAGTCACTCAGTCTTTCCAAGCTATCAATAATTGTACCACATCCTTGATTTCCCATTGATAGTTCTCTATTCAAGTTGTTGTTACCAACTTTTGCATTTAGATCTCCCATAATGAATAGAATATCATGGGCTGGTACTTTATCTACTACCTCTTGCAGTCTCCTAAAGAATGTTTCTTTATCTTCGTCCTCAGCTTCATTAGTCGGTGTGTAGCATTGGATAATTGTAAGTTTGGCATGTTTTCCATTGAATCGTGCTGTCATAATTCTTTCATTAATTGGATGCCACTCGATAAGATGTTTGTGCATACTTTACTTTAAAATGAGTGCCACGCCTGCAAGTTTATGTTAGCTTTTGCTCCATGCTGACTACGTAACAATGCCCCTTTGACTAGGTCAACAAAATAGCGACTTGCTTGTTGTATGCTTATCGGGCGGCGATAAAACTTTGCCAGATCATAGATGACGGTTGTCTCTTTAGATTCCATGCTTTGCTTCAAATATGACATTTTTGTCTCGGCCAAAATAAAATAAGTCCTATTACCTAATTGTTGGACCTAGTATAATTTGTAAGTGGCTTGACCCTAGCCCAACTACCCAGTGATCCCCTCCCCCCACCCCTCCTTCTATGTTTTTGTCGGCGGCGACGGCCCTCTCTTCAGGACTGTCAATCGATTGTGAACGTATTTCTAGTAGCCATCTTTCTAGAATACAAGATAGCCCAAACCGTCTAAGACAACCAGTCAACGGAGTGATTGATGAGAAGTGGCTAGACGTAAGCCAGAAAGCAAGTGTTGGATAGCCACCCAATGGCGTCAGAAGATGTCATACAACCAGCATAATTACGAAAACCAAACAAGAATAAACTACACATCGTCATAGCAAGACCAACTAGAGTGGAGAGAGAGCGAGAGACAGAGTCACAGCTGGGCCCGCTGGCCGGCACGAGCTGAACAAGAGAAGCCTGGTGTTACAGATCACATGAAGAGTGTCGCCCGACGGTTTGTACTTTCTTATCTGTTGCTGAGGATTTAACTTGGACGTGGATTCGAAGTGCTGGTTGTGTTTTATTGTTTCATATCTTAGGATATTCATTTTTACGTGAGTATTTTGTGTTGCTTATATTGTGTTCACATCTATCTATCTATCTATCTATCTATCTATCTATCTATCTATCTATCTATCTATCTATCTATCTATCTATCTATCTATCTATCTATCTATCTATCTATCTATCTATCTATCTATCTATCTATCTATCTATCTATCTATCTATCTATCTATCTATCTATCTATCTATCTATCTATCTCTATCTATCTATCTATCTATCTATCTATCTATCTATCTGTCTATCTATCTGCCTATCCTGCCTGCCTATCTATCTATCTGCCTGCCTATCTATCTGCCTGCCTGCCTATCTGCCTGCCTATCTATCTATCTATCTATCTATCTATCTATCTATCTATCTATCTATCTATCTATCTATCTATCTATCTATCTATCTATCTATCTATCTATCTATCTATCTATCTATCTATCTATCTATCTATCTATCTATCTATCTATCTATCTATCTATCTATCTGTCTGTCTGTCTGTCTATCTGTCTGTCTGTCTATCTGTCTGTCTATCTGTCTGTCTATCTGTCTGTCTATCTGTCTGTCTATCTGTCTGCCTGCCTGTCTGTCTGTCTGCCTGCCTGCCTGCCTGCCTGCCTGCCTGCCTGTCTGTCTGTCTGTCTGTCTGTCTGTCTGTCTGTCTGTCTGTCTGTCTTTGTCTATGTCTTTTCTATCTCTCTCACATGCGCCCACACACATGAATAGATCAACTACAGCGTACATTTTAGCCCTGATGGGTAAACCGCTGGTTTTACTCAGCCTAACCTGTTTTGTGAGTGTAGACAGTTGCAGGTGGCTTATTAGAGTATCTGATATATAACTACAACAAACAGTCCATGTTTGCAACTAGATATTTTTTTCAGCTTTTAGGGCTTTCTTGACGTTATGCTATTGTGCGTAGTACCGGCACCTTTTTTGGTAATAATTTCAGTGTCACTGCTGTAGACACTTTGTGATGTGTGCTGGTAACTTTTTTTTTTAGACTCTTCCTTGTGACTACTGGTTTTATTTTTATTTTGTGCAACCAAAGTCAAAAATTGATTGATGATATTCTTAAACAAAACCTAATCTTACACGGGTATACTTCATCATCATCATGTGCCTTGCCAGTTTGTGTAGTCGCTCATGCATCTCTACAGATCACAATCCCTGGTTAATTGGAACAGCTCTATTGATGATATCCCTTCATGCCATCGTTTCAGACCATCTAGCATCAACTCTCTTGGTCTGCCTCTACCCCTCTTTCCACTGATCTTTCTAGTTGTCACTGTGTTTTCCAGTGTCTCTCTTCTCATTACGGGGCCAAAGAACAGTGTTTGTCTCCTTCTTATTGATACATATCGAGATCTACTTTCATTACCTTCTTTCAAACAATCGTTGTTAGTTTCTCTGGCCGTTTAAGGTATTCGTAACATTCGTCTCAGAAACCACATCTATGTTCCTTTTACATTTTTCTTTATTTGTTCACTGAAATTCCAAGATTCGATGCCATACAGCTGAACAAGTTCAATGAAACATTTCAACACCCATCTTTCTGACATTAAATGAGATCGACTCATTACATAAGATATTTTTCATTTTCTAAAATGATCCCTTTGCTTGACCTATTCTGCTTTTAATCTCTGTCACACATTTTTCCATCAGATGGTGTGATTGTTCCCAGATATTTGAATTTATTGACATGGTTAAGTTTTTTTTTTTTTTTTTTTTCATTAATTGAGATATCACACCGTGGTGTTATCTTTTTCTCGGATATAACAATTACTTCCGTTTTATTATTATTCAAGGAAAGCCCTTTCTCAGGACTCTTCATCCACACAATATCCACCAATTGTTGTAAATCAGTTGCGTTTTCAGCTATCAAAACTGTATCGTCTCCATAACGCAAATTGTTTATATTGGATCCTCCCATTTTTACTACTGCTTTTCCCCCCCCCCCCCCCCCCCCCAAGTTTCCTCACTTTTAATCACCTAGTGGATTGATTCGTTTTAATTGGCTATAGATCAAGTGCACAAACTGACATGTGAAGTAGAAAGTAAAAAACTACCGTGTTGTGCAGAGATACACTCGTATTTCCGACAGGTGCACTCCAGTGTCAAAGGAATAGGACTATATGAATAACACAATACGACATATAATTACCACGACTGTGAAATGCTCCTTTGGCTGTACTAAACGTCCTAATGTTCATACTTACTTTTGCGTTCCGACGCTTATCTTCTTTTCAAAATTGATCTTGGCTGCAAACTCAACCAAGCTTAACATGGGTAGCGCGTTCAAGTCTTCAAATTAAATACAAGCATGGCAATGTTGAAATCACCCACAGAGTGTCGTTTGGTGTATACAATAATCAGATGGATCACAATAGTCTGGTGAGATTGATGCAGAGGAGAGTGACGAGAAGTTCTGGCAGATGCTCGAGGCTCAGAGGAAAGGCAAGACGGACGTTTAATCAGAATGCTACTGGCACCATTAGTATCGGAACTCTTCGCTGACTGCTGACGATGGGGACGGAGCGTTTATGGGAATGTCCCGAGCGCTGTGATGTCGATTCTTGAATCAAATCGATCAAATCAATAAATTAGGCGTACTGGGCATATAGGGCTAGACCTGTATTGTATAGACCAATCATCACTTGGTAGGTGATGTGGTCAGTGTCACGCTGGCCGCCGTTACTTCCCCTGACTGCACCTGGCACCCACTCAAGGCTGAGTCGACCTGGGAGCCAAGGTCCCGTCATGACTGGAACCCACGACCTTCAGATCCGCAGACAAGCGTCTAGCAGCTATATCACGGGGACTCCCCCTGGGTCCTCTACTCAATGCTAAACTCCTGTCAAAGTGGAAGCACCCGCTGTGGCGCAGTAAGTGGTGTATTTGACGGCCAATCCGATGGTCAATGTTTTAAACACCCAGCGAGCCTGATTTTCTTGAATTAACCGGAGTTCTCAGTCTGATCCAGCTTTATAAATCATTAGCAGCAGCAGCATCACACTGTGCCGTTACATGTCAGACACGGCTCGCAGTTTATTATTTGATTCGGTTCTATCCCAGGAAATTGCTTCAGTGTCATAGTTGGAATTCAGTCCAGCATCTGCGTCATTACATGCATAGGACAGCAGCTTAAACCTAACTGGCGTAGCCGAAACAGGGTGCCCTAATTATAACTTCTTTGGAGGCTGAACACAGTGGGATCTGGGATCGACTCTATTGATCTGCCATCCAGACTGATATTTTTTAATCTTATGATGGTATGGTAAACCTGTAGGAGAGGACACGTCCTTCGATTAATCCAGCATCTCTGGCCTAACATTGGTACCAGTTTATGCCCTAGACAGTAAATAAGCATTCATCTCATTGATCACATTGCCCAGGGTGTACCAGATGGTCTGTAAATATACGAGTCTAACATTATATGCGCGAGCGCAATTGTTCCTCGCAATTTTTAAACACTTTTTAAAACTGATCTGAGCTGAGATGCCAGGAGGGAAAAAAACAGCAACTAACCATCTGAGACCAAGTGGCAAATGATTTTATCCGACAGTCTTTGAGAACAAGACCGTATGCCAAATTTATTCAGAGACAGAATATTCAATCGCATAGTAATCTCTTTAGAATGCAACCACAGTGACTACCGGCGATGGCACTACGCTAGAAACAATTTGCTGCTAAAGCAATAGGCTTGGCTTGGTTTGTTTTGCGAAATGATCGTTACTTTTACCCAAAGAGGAAACTTAAGGTTATAATTGTGTCTAGGTTATGTGCGCCATATAAAATTGCTTAGCATTGCTCGATACCAAGTAGCCATTGAAAACACTCTTGTAGTGTTGATGCGATCAGATGAGACAAACCCAAATACTGTCCAGACTGTCGACGAAGTCGTCTACCGGCAGCTATATGGCGACTCAGTCGTCAAAGATAGTACAAGGGCGCACAAGGAGAAGTTGAATTTATAACACTGAAGAAATTTTACGTGCACACATTTAGTGCTACCCATCGAGCAGTAGTGGACCGCAGACTGATTCTTCCCACGCCGCTCAACTGTGAAAGTTGAAATTGAGGATGATTACAACCAAAAGGCTTATGATGATGTGAACGCTGATAAAGTCAGTGTAGCTAAGCCTGACAAAAAGACAGTTATAAGAAATGGTAGACTATCACGAACACTGCAAAGATAAACCTAACGGCTGGGACCTTGGGCTCACAGACTGCATCAATACTTTAGATTCTCTGGTGGGAATAAAGGTGCAACATTTGCTTCCGGCTTATTTCTCTGGAGAAATGAATTCTTTGCATATATACTGGCCGTTCTCATTTCCATGATTTGATATATTACATTAGAATACTTTTGGGATTTTTGCCATTCTCTGTCATTTTTGTCCTGGGCATTTGTAACTTTCAACTCGCCGTTTTTGTTCGTGTTCTCGCATTTGTAATTTGGTCTAAGGTCAGTTCATGTTTAATTCACTTTTTGTTTTGAATTCTTCGAGACATACTTTGTCTGTACCAAAAGGGTTGTACAGTTTCTCATCCCTGACCTACGAAGTCATCTGCAGTCGAGTCACTAGCAGACTGCTCTGTGTTGATTTAAACAACGATGTGAACGTTATACCTTTTAGAAAGCAACAGCAAATTACTGAATACAAATTCTCACTATGTTCGAATGAACGATGAGGTTGTTCTGCGACATCTTGACGAGGACATGCAACAAACTTTCCAGTAGAGGACATGCAACAAACTTTCCAGTAGAGGACATGCAACAAACTTTCCAGTAGAGGACATGCAACAAATTTTCCAGTAGATGACATGCAACAAACTTTCCATTAGAGGACATGCAACAAACTTTCCAGTAGAGGACATGCAACAAACTTTCCAGTAGAGGACATGCAACAAACTTTCCAGTAGAGGACATGCAACAAACTTTCCATTAGAGGACATGCAACAAAATTTCCAGTAGAGGACATGCAACAAACTTTCCAGTAGAGGACATGCAACAAACTTTCCAGTAGAGGACATGCAACAAACTTTCCATTAGAGGACATGTAACAAACTTTCCAGTAGAGGACATGCAACAAACTTTCCAGTAGAGGACATGCAACACAATTTCCAGTAGAGGACATGCAACAAACTTTCCAGTAGAGGACATGCAACAAACTTTCCAGTAGAAGACATGCAACAAACTTTCCAGTAGAGGACATGCAACAAACTTTCCAGTAGAGGACATGCAACAAACTTTCCAGTAGAGGACATGCAACAAACTTTCCAGTAGAGGACATGCAACAAATTTTTCAGTAGAGGACATGCAACAAACTTTCCAGTAGAGGACGTGCAACAAACTTTCCAGTAAAGGACATGCAACAAATTTTTCAGTAGAGGACATGCAACAAACTTTCCAGTAGAGGACATGCAACAAGCTTCCCAGTAAAGGACATGCAACAAATTTTTCAGTATAGGACATGCAACAAACTTTTCAGTAGAGGACATGCAACAAACTTTCCAGTATACCACATCTTGATATCTTCTTCTTCTTTGTGGCCGTCGGCTGTAAACTCCCGCGGAACGTTTTGGTTGTTCGTCAATCTCTAGACTTTACTTATTGTTCCATAAATTGACTTTTGCATGCTGGGAAGGTCACGGGTAGATCATTTCTCCAGGCAATGCCGGCATAGTGGGTAATCAACAGGCAAGAATGTTGGATCTGCACCACTGCATGATGAACTGATACATGACAAGACTGATGTGGCTAAGTCCTTTAGGGAACAAGCAGAGAAATCAGTAGAGAAATAGGATTATTATAACCTGGAGAGAATGAGGCACCTGGGTGTAACGATAGGGTCTGACCCTCTCATTACACGCAGATGAAAGGCAAGAAGACATATAACCAGATTGTGACCAGTACCGTCAGTACTGGAACTCTGCACTTGCTGCTGAAGATAAGAACGGAGTACGCATGGGAATGCTCCGAGTGCTGTGATGTCAATTCTTGACCCAACTCAACTCAACTTTTGCGTGCGCATCTGTTGTACAGATCTGGGTTATTCGTACGCAGACTGTTGGTTTCTTACCTTTCAGGTAAAGCACTCGGACCTCGAAAGAAACATCCCTAACCATTCGACTGTTACGACGAGAGTCTTAGAGGGCAGTGGATCTGTTCTGTTGAGTTTTTTTCACATCCAAACATGAGACTAAGGAGCCTACACGGGGATGTAAAAATCCAAAGTTCCTGCAGCAAAACGTTGCCCTCATTTGGAATCTGCAGAAACAAATTCGTGAAGTCTCTATAATGGTTATGTTCATATTTTCTAATGTTTTATCTCGGTCAATAAGGTGCCGTCTCCCCAGTGAAGGTTAGCTGCAATTAATCTCTAACAGATATGATTTTGCACATCAGGAGCGGACAAACGATGCTCAGTCAAGTAATTTTAACTGGCTCGCAAGGCTGGCGTAAAATTACTATATAATCTGGTCTCTGAGCTACACAATAGCAGAACACAAAAAATATTCTTTCCTATACACACACACACATATATATATATACACACACACACACACACACACACACACACACACAAATGCAAATATCAGCATAAATGAAAGCGAGATATAAACCATGATAACCTAAAAAGGATGTCGCCATATCTTTGATTCTGTTAGTTAAACGCCTGGTGTAGACAAACTCAGACTGAAGATTGTCTCCTTTTTTAAGAAATGTTTGTGATTAATCTTGTCATCCCTTTTTGGGATGCAACTTTTAGTTTTCTGAAGCCCTACTGTAGCTCTTGCCGGGGGTCGCAATATATTTTCTGTGACCTCTCCACGGGTGATCCTCATCCACATGGTGGCACTTTGTGTCATCGGGTGTTTATCGCTTGTGTGATGTCCTAGTGTTTGTTGGCGGACTTTGATAATTAAATATCAGGAGACGACGGTTCCTTTTCTCTAATCAGTAAGTTTATAGATAAATAGGGTGCGGTAGACAGCTAAGTTTGTGGTCAGTAAATACGTAGAAAGGTATTAATGTATGCAAATAAGCAGGTAGATATTTTATTATGGAAGTCATTTTATAGTCTGTTAGTGTAGTCAGCGAGAGGAGATGACAATACCTAATAGATTAGCTACCTGAATATATCCCAAGAGCTAACTAACAGCGGTTTAATTAAACTGGGTAATCCAGATCGTAAAAAAATCAAACATCGCTGGAGAGGACTTCATGTTACCAGAGATAAATCAACCAGCTAATAAATATCTTCCCTCTAAGATAAATTGGGTAACGTTAGAAAAATAAACGTTGGAGATGAGGTCTGGAAATACTGAGTGGTTAAGACCAGGTATGGGGTAGAGGACAGGGAGAACACCAAAGCATATGAGATATTGGTTGCTTAAAAAAAAAAAAAAACAGGAAGAACAAGGAATAACTTGAAGATGATGTTTATGATAATGATGATGATGATGCTGATGATGATGAGGGGGGAAGAGATGATGATATGATTATTAAAGAGGAAGAGAAGTAGATGATGATATTGATTACGATAATGAGGAATTTATTATGAATAATAATAATAATATGAAGAATGAAAAAAGAGGAATGAGACCTAAAACGGGCTGATGAACTGAATAAAAATTGGTAAAACAAATTACGAAATATCCTTTCACCATTCCTTTTCTTTTGCTGGAGATCAACTACATGATATAACAACGAGGTTATAAATCATGGATACTATTGGGAGAAAAGCCTTTAAAGGAAGGTGAATCGACTTTACTGCGATGTACAGAGGTTTATTTTCTCTGTCTCTTTGCAAAGAGACTGTTTACCCACGCACAAAGCACGAAATCCGTAGCTAACGGCAGCTAACTCCAGGGATCTCTGAGATAGATGCACTCACAACCGAAGGATGGTGTCCAAATCAAATCAACAGGTTAAGCGTAAAATGCAAACTGCTTAACCATTGATTTCTGCTGTTTAGTTGATTACACTGGCTCCCAAACTGTATATTTGGCAGCCAAGAGCTTCCATTACCACACATCTATAGTTTGAAGTCAGAAAGGCCGATGTGGTGTTGACAATATCACTGACTGATTGACGATTTCCCCCTGTGGGTTTCGGGACCCTATGTTATGGGGGGGGGGGGGGGTTACATATCAATTGCCCCCGCCACTTTTTCCAACTAGCTTGTTGTAAAAGATGACTAATCAAGGGTGTTTGCTTCCCAGTCGGACTGAAATCTGCCTGAGAGGCGAGCAACAAATAGTCTGCAAATAAATGAGCCAAATCTGTAAAGGTGCGTCGTTTTACAGACTAGTTGACATTGAATTTAGTCACAGTATCCATGGCGTTGCCTAGTTATTTGTGTGTGAGTGTGTGTGTGTCTGTGTGTGTCTGTGTGTGTGTGTCTGTGTGTGTGTCTGTGTGTGTGTCTGTGTGTGTCTATGTGTGTGTGTCTGTTTGTTTTTTTTGTGTTTGTTTTTTTCATGTGTGTCTGTTTTTGTGTGTCTTGTGTTTTGTCTGTGTTTTGTGTGTTTGTGTTTCTGTGTGTGTTTTGTCTTTTGTGTTGTGTCTGTTTTGTTTGTTTCCGTTGTCTGTGTGTGTCTGCGTGTGTTTGTGTCTTTGTGTCTGTGTGTGTCTGTGTGTGTGTATGTCTGTGTGTGTCTGCGTGTGTTTGTGTGTCTGTGTGTGTGTCTGTGTTTGTGTGTTTTGTTTGTGTGTCTCTGTGTGTGTCTGTGTGTGTGTGTTTGTCTGTGTGTGTGTCTGTGTGTGTGAGTTTGTGTGTGTGTGTGCGTGAGTGCGTGTGGCGTGCGTTCGTGGGTATGGATTGGTGGGTATGGATGCGTGGGTGGGTGGATGGGTTGGTGTAAGTGTGTGAGAAAGAAAGAGAGAGAGAGAGAGAGAGAGAGAGAGAGAGAGTAAAAGATATATATCCTAAAGTTTGGCATCGATGTGATTTGAACCCAGGACCATCTTGAATCCGAACACCCTCCTCCTCCCCCAGAGGTTTAAGTAGAGCTCCCTCCTCATTGTCTATGTTTTCTGTCAGAGTGTTAAGTCTGTAGTAAGTTATAATAATATTATGATAATGGCAATTGTGATTATTATTATAGAAAAACATAATAGACTGAATGTGTAACAATATATACAAAATTAAATTGGAAATATCTACAGAAATACTTAAAAGAGGACTTTTATCAATGTTTGGGGAAGTGGGCGCTTAGCACTCCTGATATATTTTCCAGAAGGTGACTTCTCCACCCCCTCCCTCTCGCCACCTTGAAATTTGTCTAGGGAGAAGAGAAGGAGGCTCTGCCTGCATGAGATCCTGATTTCCGACTCTCCTGTATGCAATGAGTGTTAGGTTACAGGGTGTAATTTTCATTTAAATGAATCAATATGTGGCGGGTATAGAAGTGGAACTATCACCACTGTGAAAAAGATTGCATCGGTTGTCAAAGGATTAGGAGTATTGAAAGTGAAGTATCATTGTATCCCGAGAGAACTCCTCGAACCAGAACCGAGTGAATTGTCTCTTACACAGGGTTGAAAGTGCAGAATATTCATGATTTTGCTGATATAATTTAGGTACTCTTAGTCTCTCTCCACTATCTACCTCTCTCTCTCTCTCTCTCTCTCTCTCTCTCTCTCTCTCTCTCTCTCTCTTTCTGTTTGTCTCCCTCTTTCTCTGCTCTCTCACATACAGGCGTGCACACACACTATCCTCTAAGTATTATCAAAACTGGTTTACTGGTTTACTGAGTAAGGCGTGTGTTTATCGCTTTCAATGTCTCTCCTAGATACACACAATTCCAAAGCATTAGTGACAACTCCAATGTCAACAAACATAACATAGGTTTTATGCTCAAACTCTAGTACAGCTTGTCTCAATTATGTTCACTACCGGAGCCCCTTCTGCAATTAATATTTTAGCGGATCCCCTAACTCTGGGTCAAGGCTGATTAGAATAAACCTTTGACAAGCAGAGAATTAGGGGCTAGGTTGTAGAGACAATTTTTAATAAAGAGATTTCTAAAGAAATGCACAATTTCCGTGCAGTCAAATAATATATTTGTAAACATTTAAATATACCATGTTAGTCAATTTATTCTCAACTACCGACAATACTCATCTTCAAAACTAAATCATACGTGCAAGTTATTTCAAATTTAAATAAATCAGGCCATCTGCATTGCACTAGATGATACATTGTTGGTGACAGCAGCAATGTGGTCCTTGAAATAATGAATAAATGTTTCAACGAGATTCCTGTGGTCGAATTTTCTTAGCGTGGGGATTGCGCTTCACAGAGATACATGGTTGAGAAATGCAGCAATAATAGGGTGGTTTTCAGCAAGTTTTTGAATTCATCTTGTATATGCACCCAACAAATTGGTAATAAGTGGAAGACCTCCCGACACAATGTTAGGACACAAAGACGGTCACTTGAATAAGGGATTCGTAGAAGCAAATTACCATCGACCTCTCTAAGTGGTTTGCGAAAATGTCCTGACCACCCGTTTTTTTTTTGTGCTAAACTGGGACATCTTTTCGATGCAGTTTTTCTTTGTTGGTTTTTTTATTTTAACTGGGGCCCGTAAGCAACCGAAAAATATATATTCAACAAATAGACAACATTAGTATGACATTTAAATTCAGTGGCAAAGATATTCTGAATTCATGCGAAACATTGACATTAGGCAGACAAGCTATAAAACAATAAAGGCAAAGGAAACGTAACTGTAGATGAAATGCACAAACGTATCCAGGGGTGTGAGCACAACCAAATAAGGCAGTCCTCGTCGAGACAGCTGAAAACTAAACTGATTAGAGAAATTAAACATTAAGAGTTTAAGAATGTTCTGACATTTAATGAAAAGTAGGGAATTCGAAAACATAGCGACAGGTGGCAACCGTGAGGGACATGGCCACGGACGGACAAGCACACAGACCTGATCAGTGATTCTGCACTCACATGACCCTCTAAGTTTATTGGCATCAGGAGTGCTTAGGCAATGAAAACATGAACGCAGAGAGGGAGAGGGAGGGTTGGAATCCAGTGGGGAAGGGGAAGCTCAATATTCCTAACCGTTGTTCAGTTACACAATAGTAATCCTAATAATAATTGTAAGAATAATAATAATGAGGCAATTGATGAATAAATAAAATTAGATATTTCAAATAGTTTATGTATCAACAAAATCTTAAGACAACTTCAACGCATGTTTGGAGGAGATGAAGATGACTTAGGCAAATATTGGGACGAGAATCAACGGGAGAGCTGACGCAAGCAAATATTTAGGGAGAAAGGAGTGTGTGTGTGGGGGGGGGGGTGCCGCTGACTCAAGCAAATATAATTAGGGAGAAAGGAGCTGTGTGTGTGTGGGGGGGGTTTGCCGCTGACTCAAGCAAATATTTAGGGGAGAAAGGAGTGTGTGTGTCTTCTATCTTGTGTGGGGGGGGGGGTGCCGCTGACGCAAGCAAAATATTAGGGAGAAAGGAGTGTGTCTGTGTGTGGGGGGGGGGGGTGCCGCTGACGCAAGCAAATATTTAGGGAGAAAGGAGTGTGTGTGTGGGTGTGTGGGGAGGGGGTGCCGCTGACTCAAGCAAATATTTAGAGGTAAGTGGGGGCGTTGACGCTCACAAATATTGGGAGGCGAAGGGATAAGGTAGGGAGTTCTTCAGTCGTGGGACCTAGCTGCTCTCTCAGATTTTGGGGTTGGGCCTGTTCTAGATGTCTGGGGTAGGCCTGAAAGCCGACGATTACCACCCTAGAAAGTACGTTTGATGACTATGACGTCACTGGACGTTCCAGTTTGAACGCATCTTTAGATTACTCGCCTGAATCCACTACCTTGTGACCTGTAAGCAGAACGTAAAAATATTTATAAAGACAATGCTGATGTCCTTGGGTAGAACACACCAGGAGACGCGTGCCAGAACCTGGACGCCACTGTCTCTTCAGGCCCCATAGAAAAATGGGTAACGGGACTTATAGAGGCCCTGCCCTACCATTTAGTTTAAATTTTGAATCTCAGAATGGTCAAACCAGCTGGTTTCCCAATGAGGTGGGGAAGCAGTGATTTTGTCCAATGTTCAAATTGTGGAAGACTTCATTATGCAAGAGTGACTTGTTAGTTACCCTCGATGTGATCTCATGCAAAAATATACCACAATTCAACACTGTCGTCTGGCACTACTTAAAGGGGCCATCCAACATTGTTATTGTTATTGCTATTATTAATATTATTATTATTATTAATATTACTTGTATTATCATCATCATTATTATTAATGTTGTTGTGTTGAAGCCCCACAACGCTTAGGCTGCTTTAGAGCCCTTTCCTCGGGCGGAGAATGTGTGTAGAGGCTGAATGTTTGCTCTCAGTCGACGCCCCTGCACTAGGATGTTATTTAGTAATTGCTGAAATATGAGACTCAATTTCACATTCTTATCGTAATAGCGGCCAGAATCATTGAGCTTTGGTTTGTAACATCTTGTATTGATGTAATGTACAAAGGTTTGACAGCACGTTCAGTGTCACTCTCAGTCATTACTTTCTTCCTACTTCTCTCTCTCTCTCTCTCTCTCTCTCTCTCTCTCTCTCTCTCTCTCTCTCTTTCTGTCTTTCTTTCTTTTACTCTCCATGCTCTCCGTCTTTCTGTCTCGTTTCTTTCTTTCTCTCTCTCCCTCCCTCCATCTATCTCCTTCCTCTGTCTGTCTGTCTCTCCTCTGTCGGTCTATATGTTTGTCTCTCTCTACCCTCTCCCCTACTCACTCTGTGTGTGTGTCTCTCCTTGTATCTTTCTTTCTCTCTCCCTCCCCTCTTCTGTCTGTCTGGTTGTCTGTTTTCTTTTTCTTCTTCTATTTCTCCCCTTCTCTCTATGCCTGTCTCTTTCTCTGGTGAATCCTTTTTCTCCCTCCTTCTCTTCCTTCTCTCCCTGTTTGTTTCTCTCTCTCTCTCTCTCTCTCTCTCTCTCTCTCTCTCTCTCTCTCTCTCTCTCTCTCTCTCTCAGCTATCTCTGCCTGACTCTCTTTCTTTATTTTGATTCGATCCCAGTATCTTCCCCAAACAGACAGTGCAATATTTTAGGGCGTGGTAGACAGGCTGCATGCAGTCGTGGGACCTAGGCTGCACTCTCTCGTGGGACGTAGGTGGGTTGGGGTTAGGCCCAGTTCTAGATGTGTTGGGGTAGTTATAAGCATCAGAAAGCCGGGAAACCCGCTATTACCACCCTAAAAAGTATTGGACTGTACTATGACGTCATCTTAGAGAGAGATATTGGGAACGCATCTTTAGATTACCTCAGGACCTGAATCCACGACCTTGTGACCTGTAAGCGAGCGTCTAGTCGTTATATCACGGCAGCTCCCGATGTCTCAGAAGAAACAAGTTAAATATATACGATGGCAACAGCGATTCTGAACTAACTCTTTTCCTCTACAGGTATGGTCAATACGAGTGCCCCAATTATATCTTCTTTCTGGGTTGAACGGGTCATCTTATATTTGCCATGCTGACTTACCATCTAGTTTAAAATTTTGAATCTCAGAATGGTCAAACCATCTGGTAGCAGCCCGAAGCGGGGAATGAGGTGGGGAAGCAGTGATTTTGAAATCTAATGTTCAAATTGTGGAAGACTTCATTATGCAAGAGTTACTTGTTAGTTACCCTCGCAATGTGTGATCTCATGCAAAAATATACCACAATTCAACACTGTCGTCTGGCACTACTTAAAGGGGCCTTCGAATTCAGTCATTGACTGGCCGCAGCAGCCGGTATAACTTAAGTTTCCAGAAAAGGAAGTCTATTGAAGACCCGAGGGAATGAACGCTCGTTTTCTTGTCATCGTCTATTCCTGGTGGGTTCTGTGTATTAGAATACTATCTCGTAGTCATGTGATATGAAAAATATATCAATAGTTGACTGCCGGAACCGTAACTCCAGAAGAATGTTTCTCAGATAAAGACGGTACGCCCTTTAAAGAAATAACATGTGTGTATATATATATATATATATATATATATATATATATATATATATATATATATATATATATATATATATATATATATATAATTTTAAAAACAATTAATTAATATACAATTCATATGTCTTCCTTTAAAAAACAGAACCTTTGCCCTCTTACTCTTTATCTCGATTGTTCCCTGATTTTCATGATTTATTCGCTGATTTTTACCGTTACAACATTGGTAATATTATGATTCATCTTTTCTTTAACGCAACACTGATTCACACACAAATGGCAACACCGTTTATACAGACAGAGATTACACTCAATGAAGGTTTAAAAAAAAAGTCACCATAGAATATTTTAAATGGTAACAATGAGAACGGAGCTCGGATCAGTGAAAGGTAGAAATGGGGGGGGGGGGGGGGGGTTGAAACACAAGAATGTGTGTAGGAACAGAAAGGGTCGGAGAGCAAGGACGAAGATGAAGAGGTGGAAGAAGATCAGGGAGAAGGAAAGTGGAGAGAGAAGAGGGAGATAGAGATAGAGAAGAAGGGAGGACTGATTGAATATTATGTTATTGGACGAAATATAACCGGGGAGGTAGGGGGCGCTGATTGGGTGGGGTTGTGGTAGAGAACGGCGGGAACAGTTGTGGTGGTGTTGGCTGAGAAATATGTGCATCATGTAACCTTGTATGAACAGTAGTAGGTCGGGTGGTACTAGTAATAGTAGTGGTAGTAGCAGCAGAGGCAGCAACAGCAGCAGCATATAAAGTTGTAATAGTAGCAGTTGTAGAGGTCGTGTATTTTATAATTACATTGCAATTATAAACCTACAAACAACGACATTTCTACATCACTACTAACACCAGCCACCACCACACCACTATTAATTACTACAGCTGCTACTACTACTACTTTTACTGTTGCAATGGAACCTCGTTCTGAATCGGATCCTTTTCCGAACAATTCGCTTTTTAAATGCGATTCTCGCTTTTAAAACCTCTCGGTTTACGAAAAAATCCCATGCTTCTAAAAGCAAGTCTCGAAAAAAACGTACTACTCGGAAAGAAATAGGACGAGCACAAGCTGTGCAGCGAAAGACCGAACATTACGTGATCAATCGTGTACAGTGAAGAGATTTTATCTTTCTTTAAACCGTCAGCCTGAAAGTAAGTGTGAAGTCAAATCACTTCAAATAAATATCACTTAAATATTTCGGTCATTGGTGGTAGGGTCGAATCAGCACAGGGTGGATGTTAAACAGTTTTGGTTCCAGTGTCGACCTTGCCTAACTTGAGTACCAGGAATTGTTCATTTTCATTTTAGAGATCATCTCTATCGCACATCGGACATGACCATAAGTGCTCCGATCTCCTAAACATGTCTCCAAGTGTTTTAAGACTAACAACTCCCATTCTGTTCTGTTTGATATAACGACTGGTGACTCCCGTATGGTTTTTCTGTCTGGCTGCTCCAGTTGGTACACCCAGGTTATGCAGTCTATTCAGCGAGAAGTCATTTTCCGCGAAACTGAAACACCGTCTCTTGTATGGCATTGACGACGTCTCTCTTGTCCATAGATGGCCCATTCCTATTAGTCGCACCAGAAAATGTCCTGGGTAGTAAAAGTGTTCGGCCTGGTGTTGAGTGCATACATAAGCCTTGCATTATTTACCCGATGCACTATAGGAAGATAAAAAGTTGTTTGAACTTTAAGAGAAATGTAAAGAATTGTTTTCACGACTTTGCCCATCAAACTTATGTTACTAGACTTATATTTGTATACACAGAGAGCCATTCCATCGGCTATGTGATCACACCCGTCGCCTTTACTTCCCATGGTACTGCTTGTTATCTATTTGTGCATGCATCGACCTGGAAGCCCAGGTGAATTTCTAACTAATCCACCTCTGGGCGGATCTGGAAACTGCTTCATACTTGTTGTTTCATCACAGTCACATTACGCTCCAAAGTATCCGAGCAAGTTTAAGACTTGTGTAGAGTTCTCATCACTCCAGGTCGTGAGTGCAGGGACTGGCCGGCTGTTATAGCAGAATCAGAGATTCAACAAATGATTTATGACAATTCCACCCCAGGTGATGTTATTATCTATAAAGATGGCTCTGTGTTGAGAGGTTGACGAATTGCATGTTGGTTCATTGCAAATTAACGTCACTCAGTGCAGCATTGCCTGACATATATCACAATGTCTGGTTTGAGAATGGAGCTGGAGGCAGTCACTGCTGCCTTCCGCTGGACTGAGATTCAGCTGTACACACATGTCGTAGTTTATGTCGAGAAAGGTGGAGATGGGCATGCTCCGTGCAAAGTGGCAAGATTCGCAAAATTTAGAGGTCCTGGTTAGAAAGCGTCCTTTGGATATATTCTCCAAGTGATGCTTATGTATCGTGAAACGAGCGGGCAGATAGAATGGCTGATACATAGTGGTAAACGGATGTATGGCAAACTAGATGTTGTGTGGGTCCTTTGGAAGCGAGTCAAAACTACCGAGGCCCACGTAGATCATTACTATCTGGGGAGAATAGGGATGCGGTGAATTAACTGGAGATCTGGCTGAAGCTGAACACTCAAAAGGAAGGCGAGACGGATTTACAAAAAGTTACTGATACTATAGGAATTAGAATTCTTTGCCTGCTGCTGAAGATGGGGCGGAGTGTATGGAAGTGTCCCGAATGCTGTGATGTCGATTCTCAAATCACAAATCAACATTTACCATTCAGCAGATTGTACAGGAAAATAACCAAAGGCAGGATTCCTTGAAAAAGCAGAGTTCTACCTCGACCGCCGGGAATAGAACAATCGTCACACCTTATCATGGAAAGGAATGAGGGAGACAAAAATGACAAAAGACATTGTGGTACAGATAGCAGCCAAGTTCTGTAATGGTAGCAGAACCAGCTAAATAATGATGATGAGGATAAGACGACCATTTTGATTTTCCTAAAATGATTTTGATGTAAGGCTGATGTTCATGATGTTCATGATGATGTTGATAATAATAATAAAGTCGATATTTAGTCTCAATAATATTTCCTTTCATTCGTAACGTTAACCGAAAAAGAATCATGAACGAACAGATTTCCACACATAAATTATTAAACAGTACCGGCTATCAAAGGAAATGCACACACACAATGGCGTACCCCGTTCGACAATCTAATTAAAGAGTTGAGCGCTGCCTGCAAGTCAAATTAGGTTTTTGCCTTTGAAAATCAATCGCAGTCGCAGGTGCTATTGACGTTTTCGAACTCAATAGGTTTGCGATCAGTGGCAATTTGCATGTGTTTATTTATTCTTTTTACAGTTTACAGCTTTCGATTAAAAAAAGTTATTTAAACAAAGGCCTTGTGCTCCTTAAGGGTCATATATATATATATATATATATATATATATATATATATATATATATATATATATATATATATATATGTGTGTGTGTGTGTGTGTGTGTGTGTGTGTGTGTGTGAGAAGTTATAAATTGAATATCTATTTCTAAAAAAAAAAATTCTTTTATTCATTGATTTTGATTTAATACAAACACAATTAAATGATCCTGGCTCCCGGGTCGATCCAGCCTGAAATGTGTACCAGGAACAGTCCTAGTAAGTAAAAGGCTGCCAGCGTGATGCTGACTACATCACCCACCATGTGCCCACTGGTCTGTAAAATATATGTCCAGCCCTATATGCCCCATACGTCTGAAAAGCGTGGAAAAGGGTCCTTTACTTTACTATCAGACACGGGAGTCGCCCTGGCTTTGGCGGCTAGATGCCCACCTGTGTATTGAAAGGTCGTGGGTTCGCGACCTGACGGAGCCGACCTTTTTTCCAAAAATGACTTTGACTCCGAAGTAGACCCAGCCTTGAGTGGGTACCAGATAGAGTCGTGGGAAGTAAAGGCGACCGGCGTGATGCTGACTACATCACCCACCCAGTGCCAATTGGTCTATAAAAATACACATCTATTCCTACATTCCCACTGCCCGTAGAGGCATACAAACGATACCTTTACTTTACCAACAAACACAATTTCCACAATTAACAATCAGTTCTTTAATCGCCTCCCATTTCTTATGTTTGTATAATTTTTTTTATTTGCACGTGACTGCGAGTGTTGCCGGGACGAGTGTCCTAATATAAACTTCTCTGGGGCTGAACGGGGTATCTGTGCTCTGCGTTGTTGGTCTCCCATCCATACAGAGATTCCTTCACCTCGGCAATGTCCTGCCCCTTTGGGTAGCAGTTCGGTGGGACTGGCCGGGGGTAGAGGAGGAGAACCTTCCGATCGATCAATCGGTCATGGCTTGTAGATCGATATCGTCGCGTTACGTTTTATCCAATATAACTCAGCCTCTCTCTACGGAGGAGCTGGTCACCGACGAGAGTGTGGTGGTAAGCGTGAATGCCTTATCTCTAGTGACAATTCCCTGGGGTCCCCTTCCACTTGTACTCGAGAGCCAATGGGCGGTTGCCAAAATTAAACCGTGAATATTCCGAGGATAAGTCAAACTGCTTAACCACTTGGCCACTAATAGCCGGGATTTTTTGGGGGACAAGAGGCAAAAGTTGACTAGTCCGAAGGATGACAGCAGATTTTTCAGAAACCTTGGATATAGAGACAAAATTTTTTATAAAACAGTAGACTATGCAAGGGACCGAACTCTATAATTAACTTGCAATATGATGATGATGAAGACAATAACTGGCACGAATTTACCTGTCGATCTGACAACACGGTTACTGTGGGATCAAATGTCTCCGTGACAGATTTAACTGTCGATCTGACAACACGGTTTACTGAGGGATCAAATGTCTCCATGACGGATTTAACTGTCGATCTGACAACACGGTTACTGTGGGATCAAATGTCTCCGTGACGGATTTAACTATCGATCTGACAATGCGGTTACTGTGTGATCAAATGTCTCCTTTACAGATTTAACTGTCGATCTGACAAAACAGTTGTTATGGGATCAAAGGTTTTCATGTTGACTATAATAACCTTCTAGTGACGTTTGGTGTTTGAGACTATATCAAGCAGAAATGCAGCCCTTGATTTTCGTGAACTTTCCTCAGTGCGGTGCAGTCATGTATCCAGACGGGTCTGTTGTTCGCCATGTGAAAAGCTCGTGTGCATTTACGGCCCAAAATATAGGGGAAGTAGTGAGTGACTTTCTACCCCACTAGGACATCACACAAGCGATAAACACCCGATGACACAACGTGCCACCATGTGGATGAGGATCACCGTGGAGAGGTCCCAGAAACCGCGTTCAGACATTTGGCCATTTTTATGGCCTGCCTATATTGCGGCCCCTGGCAAAAGCCAGAGTGGGGCTTCAAATAACAAAAAATTACATCCTGAAAAGGACGTAAGGACTTGAAGCTATAGCATAAACAAGGAAGTAGTGTTTTGCAGGTAAGGCTACTGTAATGGGCTGACCAACCGTGTACCAGGCAGATAACCTGAATGCTCTAAGGGAAGTAAAACGTTTGAGAGAATCAGGTGACTGAATTTGCAAGCATGTCCAGGCTGCAAGAACAGAACTTGTGTCGTCAGCCGCCATATGCCGCGGGATTAACTGAGGAGAAAAACAAGCATTCACGGACGGAATATTTCGATGTGCTGTGAGAATAATCTGTCGACTAACTAATATCTAACATCATGTGAAAAATGTTCTTTACTCGTACGAATCTTAAAGTTACACGAACATTGACACTGATTGAACAGTTTTCAGTACATGAATTATTGAACAGAACCAGAGATCAAAGAATTGGAAACACGCAATGGCATACCACATTTCACAACCTAATTAAGGAAATGAAAGCAGCCTGCAAGTCGAGTTTTCTCCCCTTTTTTCATAAATCAATCGTCTTCCCCTTGTCGCAGTTGCGGGTGCTACTGACATGCTTTAGGCAATGGATTTAACGATTTACGAAAATGTAGTTTTTTTTTTTTTTTTTACCTGTTGAATTAAAAAAAAATTGTTAACGGTAATTGTTAATCTTTATCATCAATTTTTGTATGCATATTTCTTCACTCTATTTCTTCTTCGCATTCACAATCTGCAAACTCTGACCGAAAGTTCTGGTTGTTCATCCACTTCTGGACTGCAGTCCTCTTCCAGAACATTTTGTTGCGTGTGCATCCGTTTTACAGATCTGACTCATTTGAATGCAGACTGCTGGTTCCTTGTCTCTTAATAGGGTTCCGGAACGCGCACGTTCTCTTCATTCTACTCTACTTGTGCAATTGTCTGAATGTCATAGATGGCATGCAATCCCTTGTCTATGGTCTCTCTCATCATCGTTCGTCTTAGGATTTCTCTTGGACATCCTCGCTTCCTCGTCCTTTGTTCCCCATTGCAATGTCTGTTTTTGGTAATTCTCTTTCGCTTTTGATCAGGTATTTTAATAAAGAGGGTGTTTAAAAAGAAATTAAACAAATGCTATAAACTTTTATTAAAAACGCTGTTGCATAGAATGAAAAATAATATTGATTCCAATCTGACTGATAAATCTATCGATCGATTGTTCACATCACTGACTGAGTGACTTAATTTGATCTCTGGTTATTTTCAACATACCTTTAAGAAAGACAGTAAAACATCCGTAACACTATTTCTAAGAAAGGGGAAAAAAAACAAGAGTTCTCTTTAAACGAATTAATTTTCACCGGCGACTGATAGCAATAAATCCCAACATTTTGTTTACGTTAGCCGAGTCTTATTCTTAAGCGAATTCATAATATGCAGTTTTGCTGTAATGCCTTTACACCTCATAGAGATCACATCTCTAGGATTTCATGTCAGTGGATCCCACTATTTGCAACGTTGTTGGCACCTTCCCATCTAACCAGGTGTCAGTGTTATTTTGTGCTCTGCGGAGGCATGAGATTCACAGCCCATGGCAAATGGCGAGTTTGACTAGAAGGTCCCGCCAGCGTTAAGAGTTTTCAACAGTTAGAGCATAGGAATTGACAGGACCCTTGTTGCCATCAAATGTATTTACTATGCTTCCTCTCAGTTGCTCAGCTCTCATCTTTTCTGCAATCACTTCTTCCTCCATTCTCATTGTATCCTGACCTGCCTCCTCCACGTAACACGGTCAGGGGCTTTTTGTTCCCACGAATCTACCTAAATACCTATACTATTCATGTCCCCCTAGCACCCATCTTTTATGGTAATGCAGGACACACTTGGCATCTTCGAACCTTCTGTAACTCCTCATAGAGTGAATCATCTATCAGGGTGGCAATTTGTTTTGTTTCTCTGTCGGGGGCAGATATAAAATCTTGACCTGCTCAGTTCATTGCGACAGTCATACGGCCCCAAATTCTCGTACTCAAAGACCCCCTGCTTATTTCGCAAAAGTGGTTAACACAAGCAAGCAGCAATGGCAGTTTTTGTTTTAATCCATGCATTGTTGTTTTCAAATTCCCACCTGCTGGACTTTGGCGTGTTGGTTTGACAACCAGTGAGCCAAAAATCCCCTTTACGAATTCCAGTCCAGCAGGAGCAGATCTGTGATACAAAGTTAAGCCATGTATGCTACACCAAGCAACTCCTTGTCTTTTGTGGGTGGCGTTATAAAAGATACCCTCAATGATTTACAGCTAAAAGCGAGCTGCATGTTCAGGGCATATGGATGTCTCTCTGTGCCTCTGCAGATCTCTATACCTCTTTTTCCACCATCGCATCTGTCTCTATTTTGTCCTTTCCTTTCAATCTCTCCCTCCCTCTCTCTCTCTCTCTCTCTCTCTCTCTCTCTCTCTCTCTCTCTCTCTCTCTCTCTCTCTCTCTCTCTCTCTCTCTCTCTCATATACTTTCTTTCCAATCATCGGTATTTTTTCCTAACTTCCTGTTTATATTTCCTAATCATTCGTTCTCTTTTCTTCCCCCCCCCCCCACACCCTGTATGTTTTTGTGTCCTTTCCTATCTATCTCCCCCCCCCCCCCCCCCCCCCCTTTTACCGCCAATGTTAACACCGAATACTTCACGTCAACTGTTGAGCTTGCAAGCTGTTACACAATGCAAATACTAAATGTTAGCAACACTAATCCTGCATGACAAAGTCGAAAGTTATTTACTGCATTGTGATATTTATACTTTCCCAGATGTGATAGTTTAACTATGCATATATGACTAAGTAGTTGAGAGAATAATACATTGACAGTACGTCAAGATTATCTAAGTGCAATCTGGTCATCTTTCAACGAAATGAATTTTGAGATGATGTCATTATATCAAGGGCACACATGTTAGTCCCTATTTCAGATAGGTTAAACTGAAGCGTCACTTAATGGGTGGCTTAACAATTTTAGTTTGCCACATCCTACAGAAATGTGATTTCTTGAAACAAGGATCTGGCACTCAAGCAGGGTCAACCAAGGAAGCTATCACCGTCTCCTGGAGGTGAAGTCTTTAACTATAACTTCCGGCGTCTCCTAATGTTCTAACCACTGAACCTTACACATATAACGCTTTCATCTCAAAAAGTTTCGCAGAGGAATCCGAAGTGAGTCAATATTCGTTTTCAGTGGGTAATGTCGTTATCATCATGTGGCAGTTTATTTGCAGAACGTCGCTCCCATGGATGCCTGCCATAAAGAAACTCAGTTTTCCCCAGATCTCCGGCACTTTCCCACCCAGGGTGTCACTTATACTGTGTGGACATCTTTGTAATGGTCGGCCCCTACCCCTTTTCTCCTGGCATCCTACTTTCTCTGTTATTCTTTCCAATCCGTCATGACGCTTAATGTGGCTAAAATATTTCAGTTTCCAAGACAAGATGCTGTTCAAAAGCAAATTTTCCTTGACGTTAGGATCTTTTAGGGTTCGAGTATTTCTCTTCTTCTTGATCCATGCTGGTTTCCCAATCATTCAATATATTTCATCTGAAAAACCCTTACTTACTTCCCTAATGACTATGTGATAGTTTACGACTCCCATCCGTTTGATTCATTTGGAATGCTATTACAAAACGTAAACGGATAAAATCGACAATTTTGCGTTAACTGACGCGTTTATGTGACAGAAACAGATAAAAAACATACTTTGGAGTAAGGTTAGGGGAGTAAAGGTTATTCTGCAATACCCTCCTTCCTTCGGTGTTTACATGTTGTAAACTTGTGTGGAACTTTTTGGCTGTTGGTCAAGTTCTCAACTTTGTTCTTGTTCCAGAACTTGAGTTTTGTGCCCACATCCTTAATACAGGTCTACCTTATGTGTATGCAGACTCTTGGTTCCTTTCCTTCAGGGCAGATGAACTCTTGACCTCGAAGGAATTTCCAAAATACTCGCCTTTTGCAACACTCTTGTTAAAAGACAATGGATCCATTCCTTCCCCGTATAAATGGGGCCACAGAACCCACACGAACAATTCAGCGATGTAAGTAGGAGGTGGGTGATGGACAGTCTCTGAGTACACATGATGAACGAGGAGCGGAAAGTGATGACCTTGTGAAGCCAAGATTTATGGCAGAGACTTATTAGTTGGCCTATCTATAAACAGTGGTGCAGATTCTTCTTGCAGGCGCCACTTGTCCTAGCAGCGAAGAGGCACAGAAAACAACAGTAAGGTGCCTTTTCCACTCCAAAAGCGAAAGAGCTACATCCAGAATGTCAGTCCAAACCCAGTAATGGCTACAACCAATAGTTACTTCAGTGTACCCAGCTATCCTGGGCGGAAAGATTACACAGAATATAGGTTACTATTCTTATCATTCGTAACAATTAAACATTATTAATTCTTTTTGTGAAAGTCTTAAGGACAAAAGGGTTGCAGAGGAAGAATGTGGTGTTAACAGAAATGCTTGTAGAAAAAATAGTGAATAGTCTGAAGATTTTTGCCATATATTCATAGCATATTATGATGTTTCCAGTTACTTCAATCCTTAAAATGAGAAGGCGTCTTTCTCTCTCTCTCTCTACCTCTCTCTCTCTCTCTCTCCCTCTCTCTCTCTCTTTCTCTATAATCTCTATATCTCTCTGTATAATCTCCCTTTCTAGTTCTAATCTCTCTCTTTCTCTTTCTAATTTCTCTTTAATCTCCAATCTTCTCCACTCTCCAATTTTTTCTCTGTAATTTCTCTCGAATCTCTATCGAATCTCTCTTCCTCTCTCGTTCTAATCTCTCTTTTTCTGTCTCTGATCTATCTCTGTCTTTCTCTAATCTCCCTCTCTCTAATCTCTTTCTCTCTAATCTCTCTCTCCCTCTTTCTCTCTCTCTTTCTCTCTCTCTCTCTCTCTCTCTCTCTCTCTCTCTCTCTCTCTCTCTCTTCTTCGTCTCTAAGGTCACTTTACAATTGAGATGCCTGATTGTTACTTTAAAGCACCTACACGATTGTCTATAACTGGGAATTTAATATGTCACACACTTCACATAGTCTAAACCTGTCACTTTAACAGTTTACACACATTGTCTAATTTTGTCATGTCACACCACACAAACGTAGTCTAAACTCTTCTATAACATGTCACAGACCTCTAAACGTATCACTTAACAGATCACAGAGTGTCAGTCTTTTAGAGACAAGTCTAGATTTCACCTTCTCCTTGATTACCCATGAGACTACCCAATTACTGACAAAGTCACCCAGCTGTCAATGTTGTTTTTATTTCAGTCCTCTTGAGTCCTATATTAATTCTAGCTACTGCTGGCTCTCCCGATACATCTTTTTCACTCTCTTTTTAGCAATAACTCGTTGCCCCTTTTCGATGTGCTTTATTAATTGGTGTGAGACTAAACTTGTGGTTCACATCCTCTGAATTGCGTTTTACAAATCAATGGATTTATTCCTCTGCGAGAACCGCCGAGGTGTTGCAGCTAGACGCTCGTCTGCAAATCCATAAGTCACTGGTTCGATTCTGCCGGGGGTCGGATTTTTCAAACATGACTCTTGCTTTCCATGTCGACCAAGCCTGAAATGGATACTAGTAGAAGCACTTGGAAGTAAAGGCGGCTGGTATGATGCTAATCACACCATCCACTGAGTCCCCGATTGGTCTGGAAACATTGAGGGCAAGCACCACTTGCCCGAGAGCCGCCGTGGTGTAGCGGCTAGATGCTTGCCTGCGGATCAGAAGGTCGTGGGTTCAGGTGCTGAAAGAGCTGCACTTTTTCCAAAACGGCCTCGGCTGTCAGATGGATCCAGCCTTGAGTGGGTACCAGGTACAGTCCAAAAAACTGGGTGTCGTAGGGTCACTAGCTAATTGATATTTGCATTTGTAAGCTTGTCTCTTTACCCACGTTTTTAGTCTGCTTCTTCTCTTTTTCCACTATACAGCCAAATTTTGTCTGCGATATCCACTGTCAACTACTCTCCGTGATACTCAATGTCAGTTATCCGTCATGATACCCACTGTCAAATATCCTAGATAATACACAACGTCACCTTTATTTGCGATACCCACTGTCATCAATCCTCCATGATACCCACTGTCTACTGTCTTCTATGATACAACTGTCTACTGTCTTCTATGATACCACTGTCTACTGTCTTCTTTGATACCACTGTCTACTGTCTTCTTTGATACCACTGTCTACTGGTGTTGATCATACACTGTCAAATATCTGCCATGATATCCACTGTCACATATCCTCCGTGATACCTACTATCAACTTTCATCCATGATACCCACTATCGAGTATCCTTCATGATACCCACAGCTAACTTTCGTTCATGGTACCCACTGTCAACTTTCCTTCATTTATTCACTGTCACTTTTCATTCATAACATCCACTGTCATAGGCCTGAATGACATCCACTGTCCCCCTGAAACCCACTATCAATGGGCCTCTGTGATGAGTGATTCTCCCTGTCAACGGGCATCAGTGATACCCACTGTCAACGGGCATCGGTGATAAGTGATACCCAATATCAACGGGACTCCACGAGACCCACTGTAAACGGGACTCAGTGTTTGGTAATACCCACTATTACGAGCCTCCGTGATAGGTGATATCCACTGTCACTGGGCCTCTGTAATACCCTCTGTTAAATGGTTTTAATGATAGTTACTGTCAACAAGTCTCTATGATTCCTACTGTCAACAGGTTTCAGTTATAACAACTGTCAACAGACCTTAATGTTACCCACTCTCAACAGGTCTTTATGATACCCACTATCAACGGGCCTCAGTGCTACTGACAGTCAACAAGCCTCTATGATAAAGACCCATCTAGTATTCTCCCTGTTATCTCCTATTTCTGGGTTACGAATTCTGTCATGGCTTTTAACTGCTATGTGTTTATAAACAGAGTGAAAAACCTTTCGCTAGAACAAAAATGAAACAGTTAAATCACAGGTATGTATGACTTATAATTCACTCACACACACTCACACTTACACTCACAAACACACATACTCCACACACTCACACACACTCACACACGAACAGACACAAAGCCATTTATATAATAGTTTAAATGTGTGTGATTTGCGAATAATAAATATTTTAACCACGTTTTAATCTAGCACACAATTTATGTCTGTTTTTATCTGTCTACACGCTTGTACAAATAACTGATAAACGGACTCACGTCTCATATAACCAGTGCACTTATAGTAAAACCCAGCGTGTCTATCCCAGTGACCATGACTTCATAATGCTGTAAATCCTCTTCTAAAGCCAGTCCTGCGCCAAATGAGTCATTTGACCTGCAGTATTACCCTTATTTACACTCTAAAGTCTTCCATTCCCTGCACAATGTAATTTTGTTACATTAAATGTCCTATTTACTGCACTTAAATTCACATAGTGAGCTTGGTTACAGTTCGAGAATTGGATGCAAATGCATATTATCCAACTTGTACAGTGTTATATTCAGTAGTAAAGTATTTGCTTAATGGAGCTATTTATCACATCCTATAACAGCTGTCATCTTCCTGTAGATAATAATACCGTCCAATCAACTGAGGATCTCGTGTTGACAACTCTGATGTATTTTTTTTTTAAAGTGGTGATTTATGCGTCGAGACACAAACGATGTGAATAGTTGTAAACAAAGCGACTTTAATCATCAGAGGTTCAGTCTCTGGTTGTTTTTCTTCGTCGCTTTAACAGGCTGTAAACTCCGGTGACATGTTTTGTTGGCTCATTTACTTTTGTTCAAAAGCTAAGCTTTGCGTGTATTTTCGTTTTACAGATCATGCTTATCTGTATGACTGTTGTTTCCTCGCCTCCTAGGTACTCTTGGAAGAAAACTAGCACCCCAGACTTGGCTGTAGCAACTGGGGATGCAGATAAAGTTATCAACCGAGACGACAACAGATGGGAGGCAGTGATCACAGGCTCATAATCCTGTCTATTAACAAAATTCAAGAAGAAAAAGAACCCTCCCAGCTGGAACTACATAAAGCCTAACTGGAGCCTCTTCACTTCCCAGTTGGGCAACATGTTGAAGAGAGTCTTCTTCAAAAGATTAGAACCAAATGCCAAACGTAAGATCTTTAACACAGCTATTCTAAATGCAGCCAAGGGTCACATACCACGAGGCAGCAGGAAAAACCTTAAACCATACTAGGCGCCTGATTTGGACACTTTGCATTCCAAACTTAGTACCAGGAGGGAAAATATGAAGAAGGATCCGACAGACAATTAATTTAATACTTCATAACAGAGTAAAAGCAGCCTTCGTCAGAGAGAGAAATACATAGATAAGGGAAATCTGGCTTAAAAAGACGGTCTCATTTATCCTCGAGAAAGACACTTCACGTCTGGGGAATCTCACAAAAAGTCTGAATGGAGACAGGAGACAAAGAGCCAGAGTTATACTCCAAACAGATGATGAAGCTTTACTGGCAGCAGATGTACTCGCTGCAAAACACCAGAAGGAAAGTGAGATTCATATTCCCAAGCAAAGAATAAAATAGGTACGAAACCAGACTAAGGCTCTTCTAGCAGACTCTGGCACAAAAGCAACCTAGGCCTGCATGTCAGAAAAGTTCACTATAGAGCTGGAAGCTGGAATTGGAGAGCTGAACATGAAAAATGTCCTAGGGTTGACGGCATTACAAACGAATTTCTATCTTATTTTGGACCTGTTGCCAAGAAGTTTCTCCTCTGCATTTACAACCAAAGCTGGTAGAAAGGTACAGTGCCGTCAGCCTGGAAGGAAGCCCTCATCCAACATATCTTTAAAAAGGGTGGTGACAGAGAAGACCCAAAAAGCTACAGACCCATCAGCCTTCTTAGCTGTATAGGAAAATTAATGGAAACATTAGTTAACAAAAGACCAATGTGATTATTGGAGACAAACCCGGTAATCCCCACCACACAGACTTGATACAGACAGCATAGAAACAAAGAGGACCAGCTGACATATCTGGCACAGGACATTGAGAATGCCTTCCAGGAAAATAATAAAGTTCTTGCTGTCTTCTTTGACCTCTCTCATGATTTCGATGCAGTTTGGAAAGAAGGCCTATAACTAAAACTGCTACAAGGAGTTGTGCACAACATGCACAAGTGAATTAAAGACTTCCTTTTTCAACGCAGAGCTAGATTTAGAATTGGTGGACACATCGGCAGTATTGACAAAGCTAAGAAAAGGTGTTCCTCAAGGCAGTGCGATAGCATCAACCCCGCTCCTGGTTTACATAAATAATATCACAGTAGTCTGCCACCAGCACTTTTTTAAATACCCTACATGCTGATGACTTTGCAGTTTGGACAGGCTCCGAATTAACTACCACAGCGTCATATCTGTTACAGGAAGCTTTGACCCAAAAGTGGGGTCTAAAGTTAAAAAAATCAAAAAGTACAGCATCACTTCTTTCTCCCTCAAAAAGGAAAAAAAATCCAAATCTTAATTTTTAAAACCCAGCTTATACCACAGACTGACACTCCTACTTTTCTTTGCGTTACACTTGGCTCGCATCTAACATGAAATTCACAAGTAGAAGCAGTACAAGAAATAAAAGTATTTAAGAAACTTGCAGTGATTAAAACAAACAAAGTAACTAGCAGGTACCATATGGGGCGCCAACTCCAGAATCCTGACATTAGTATATAATGAAGCAGTCAGGCCAATCATGGTATATGCCTTCACTGCATGAACTACAGCAGCCAAGACAACAATGGAAACACCGGACAAGGTTCAGAATATGGGACTGAGGATTGTTCTTGGAGCCATGAAAACTAACGCCATCAGAGAAATAGAGAGGATAGCAGATACTGAACCACTTGAACTTAGAAGACAATGAAAAACTCTTCTACAGTATAAAAAATTAAAAAGACTTCAAAGTCACCAACTGAATTTTGAATTTCAAGAGAGAACAAAAAACAGACTTAAGCGTCAAAGCCCAACCACCTTGCTAGAAAACTGTAGAGACAGTACCAAGATCTGCTTAAAAGAGAAGCTGTGCGATAAGATTAGGCCAGAACCATGGACACGTAAGCCGGAGAAGGGATACGTAGTCCTAAAAGTTCCAGGGATCACGTTACAAGATACGCAGACAGAGATACAACAGAGACTCATGGCTTTTGCTATGCTTGAAGAGAAGTATCCCAACACCATTTGGACACAGGTTTTCACTGACGGCTCTGCTACAGATGCAGTCAGAAAGGGGCGGCTGTAGAATATACATTAAACACAATAGCAGCAGAGCAGAAACTCCCTGTCTCTACAAGCAGGTGACATCTGCACTAACTACAGAGCTAAGGCAACTGTTCTCCTTTCTGCAGTCATGCATCTTATCACTCAAGAACACTGACGGCACAGAATTGTTATACTTAGTGACTCACTGTCTGTTCTTCAAACACTGTCAATCAAAAAAGAAAAAATAACACAAATCAGGCTAATTTCACATCTAAGGGCCAACAGTGGCTTGCTTTCCAAGGAAGCGGAACTGATCCTGCAGTGGATACCAGCCCACTGTGGTATTCAAGGAAATGAGAGAGCAGATGAGTTGGCTAAAGCTGGGAGTAATGTTCCATAACCTCATCTGCAAACACAGCTACAAGAAAACCAACACAGCCAAAAGCAGTTTTTCAAGAAAAGTAGCAAAGGCAGAATTTACATTACAGACCAGAGAGTGACAGCGTAAACAAGCTCAACAGGAAAAAACAAACATTAATTTCAGGCTTCAAAAAGGATACTATGGACTTCTAGCCACAGGATAGGCAGAAAAGAATCACTGCCTCTGACCGTGGAGCAGAAAGATAGATCTATGAGTACATACTGCTGTAATTCCCTAACTAGTCTTAGCATAGGCTGTGGATCGAGCCCAAGATAGTTACATTGCAAGAGAAGTGGTAGGGGACCGGCGGCGACCTTTAACGCACATTCCTTTTTGTGACCCAGACGGGACTGAATGTTTAGCATGACAGATGTCGAATGCAGAAGAAGATTCTGACCATACAAATAATTTGTCCTCACTTGGCATGCAATCGATATGTAACCTCCCAACCCCAATATCGTAGTACTTCCTCAGAGATTATTGGGAAACTACTGAATCTAAAATAGCCTAATAAACAACAACAACAACAATAGCATCATGTGGTTGGTTCTGTGAAGTCCTGTAAAGGATACGCAATCAACTTTCACAACTGGTTTCTTAGTCTTTACTTGCCCCTGTCAGTTGACAGTCGATGGTCGAGGTTTCAGTTCCCGGAAAACGGGTTTCTCCTTGATGACTCTGTTCCTGTGTCAGTGGAAATAACAAAAATATCTTTCACTTTCCCAAGAAATACTTCAAACATCCCAGGAAAAAAATCGTGAAGCTCAAACAAGCGAAGTAAATTCATACGACAGCTGTTAGATGTGTAGACACCAACAGTCTCCCATCAGAATTGCATCTCACTGTTGATGCAAACAATTAATCGCGAATGCTAACATTTGTACGCTAAGTGTTGCATAAATACAGATTCCGGTGACCGGTGGCGATGTAGCGTCTGGACGCTGGCCTGTGAATCGGAAGGTCGTGGAGCCAAAAACTTTTATTAAAAAACTTCATTTTGGCTCGCAGGTCAACCCATCGTTAAATCGGTACTATTTACATTCATGGGAAGTGACGGCGGATGACGTGATGTTGACCACATCATTCACTGAGTTCCGGTTGGTTTATAAATAATAGGTTTAACCTTATATGCTCAATAAGCCGTAAGGCGTGGCAAAGGGTCCTCCACTTTTCATTACTCCAGGATCAGGCTTTACTGGTTTGTTGGTTGAGAGGTCCTCTGAAAGACTGAGTTTTAACATTTAGTCTCGTGCTTAGCTTAACGCTCTTACAAGGGACTAAATGTTAAAACTCAGTCTTACCGAGGACCAACCTCTTCCATTCTTCCCTCTCTAAAAGTCAAAGCAGGAATTTTTATGTTATTGATATGAGCTCCCGTATCGACCCAGCCAAATATTGTCTCCATGACAAGCTATGGGGACAAATAGGCCCTTATGGTGCAGACCACATCAATGCTGAACCAGCCATTGCTTCGTTAAAATATTGGGCTAATGCTAAATAATCGCCATTACGTAAAAAAAAAATGTGTTAAATATGCAAGTCATTAATCTGTTCCTAAAAGGAGGACGAATATTAAAAAGGACGACACTATCGAACAAATTGTTCTCAACTTTTTTTTAACTATAAAATTGTAAAACATTCCCAGCCCCGAATTATGCCTATCTATTCTTTAACAACACAATTTCACTCAGAAATCGTTGCAAATATATTCTAATTACATATTAACCACTGTAGTTATTATTATTGCCTTATCACTGTAGCAGAGGTTTACTCGTCCTGTTGATGTAAATATGTTTAGGCCTACATACATACATATAAATGTTTTGAAAACGAAATGTACCTTTTAAATTTAAAAAGAAAACGGTAGCTAGTATTTGAGTAGGTCACCTCCCATTATGACATCGGGTAATGTCACTTCTGGTGATTGATGTCTTGATGAATCATCAGCATTTGCAGATGATTCACAATCACTCGCTTTTTGAAAGAAATGATGGAGTGTTGTTCGTTTTGTTCCATTTTTTTTTTTAAAGCATGTTCTGAAAATGTCCAAACAATTCATTGTCATCAGATGATACTCTGATAACTTATAACGATTTTTAGATGCCATGTCCTGATGAAAATCTGCATTTTTGCCCAAGTGGACAGCTACTCCTTAATTTCAGCACTTGTAACTGACCCATTATCTTCTTATTTTTCCTCTAACGACTCACCAGCCACGGTCGGAGAAGGACAGATATTGATATTTCGGACGTATATCAAACGAAGATCTCTAAAAACAGTATGCATTCAAGTTTGTAAAAAAATTAATATTAGCGTTGACGAACACTGCAGTTTTACTGTATGTCGGGTTGCATACACGTATGTATTCTTTTTAACCAACAGGCACTTTTGGGTCACCTGTTTGACATTAATACAGTCACCTTTACTTTCCATTGTATTTCCTTTTACCCAGTTTAAGCTAGGTCGATCTTCGAGCTTAGGTCATTTTGGTCAATTTATAAAATTGGTTCCCATGCGTAATCGTAATCAAGTGTCAAGTCCCCTCATCAGTCTTGACTTCAGGAAACCTTACCACTTGAGCAATGCAATGATGTCCGTTACATTTAGTCTGCATTTTTTTTTTTCTTTGCGAATGGAACTTCTGTTTCGGTAAAGTTTATAACATCCTCAGGCCTCTGTAAGAGAACGGCATCTGCGCCAGTATTGATCTGATTTTCCATCGGATCTGTCGGACTCGTCTGTCGAGTTTATCCCATAGTGATCTATGGGGTTCATGTCTGATGACGTGACTGATCACAGAATGGTCCGGATGTTGCTGAAAGCGAAGAACTGGCTCGTCAATGCAGCCAGAATTGGATACGCATCAGAGCGAAGAATTTCTACGACGTATCATTGGTCTCTAGGAGGGTCTTCGGTTTGTACAATGTCGCTTCTACCGGTGAAGCTGTACCCTCTTCATATTGGTACACCACCACCATCACGCGGAGGAGTCACATCTGAGCAGTCATGGGTGTAGCGCTCATGGACTCTGCAATAAACCCTTCGTCTACCGTGACCATGGAGCACAAAGAATGATTCGCACTAAATAAAACCCTTCTCAGGTCATGCCTAAAGACTAGCGTCATGCAACCGGTTCCTGGCCGTTTAAAGTTAAATGCGACGAGCTGCTGGTATTGACTGGACTGCGGACGACGCAAATGTAGATCAATTCCTAAGGTGACGGAGAAATATTAATGGGTCTTCTGATTGTGTTGTAACTCGGATATTCAAGAGCGTAGCCGATTTACCACTAAGCCAGTTTCTTCAAATCACCTCCAATGGCGAATAATGGTATTGCATGACATTGTAAGCCGCTACACATTGTAAACTGGCTAGCCTGTAAACGTCCATTTATTTTGAGTTGCAGTTCTGTCGTGAGGAGTGCCATACTCGTGCATTGGGCATTTCACAGACATGATTTGAGAAGCGTGACTCTTTCATAGGGATTCCATATAATTATCAGTGAGTTTAAATCTATATATATATATAAATCAATGTTTGTGTGGTTGTGTGTTTGTTTATAGCCTATAGGCTCGGAAACTACTGAACCGATTTAGCTGAAATTTTCAGGATATGTTTGTTTTGATACCGGATGTTCACCCATCATGGTTTGAAATTCAACCTGTCATTGTTAGAGATAGTGTGCGACAATTTTTGGAAAAAATCTTCGAAACTAATATTTCCATTTTTGGTGACATTTAATTACAGCCACATTAGTTGATGCGCATGTGCGATCGATTTTTACCGTGCATGCGCAGTAGTGGCGCTCCATCGTCAACATTCGGCCGCGACATATAAGTTAAATTAAAAGGAAAATAATTGCCATCGGTTTTTAGTTGTGTTATCTAGAAATATATAAAAAGGTAAGAGCATTTATTTCAGTAACATTAGTCAGTATGTACATGTTTTTGCTTAATTTCAAACAAGTGTGGACCACTTCTTAAATCCCGCAATGATAAATGTATACACATTATCATTAATCATTATCTGTTATCTTTCTCATACTCATACTCATGAGTACAACAGTTTTTGTTGTCTTTCTTCTGTTACTCAAAAGAATTGTATAAATTTACATGACATTCCGTTTCAGGTCAGTGTTAGAATCTAGAAATATCTCAACAGGTGAGCGCATTTATTTCAGTGACATCAGTCATTATGTACATTTTTTTTTTAACTTCAAATACATGTGGGGACCGAATTTTACATGCAGCTTCAAAATATTATAAATAATGAAAGAAAGGGCAACCTAAAAATGTTGATGGGCGACATGAATGCTAAGATAGGATCAGACAACACAGGTTATGAAGAAATTATGGGAAGACGTGGTCTAGGAGTAATGAATGAAAATGGAGAATTGTTCACAAATTTTTGTGCAGGAAACCAGTATGTTATTGGTGGAAGTATTTTTCCCCCATAAAAGAATACACAAGGCAACATGGGAATCACCAGACCATAAGACAACTAATCAAATTGACCACCTATGTATTAACAAAAAGTTTAGAGCATCCCTTTACGATGTTAGGGCTTTCAGAGGTGCTGATGTATTTACTGACCATTTCCTGGTGGTAAGTAAAATCAAGTTGAAATTAAAAAGATATATAACATCTTATAATCATAGAAACCAATATAATGTAGGCTTTCTTAGGGATAAAGAAGTTAAGGAACAGTTCTCAGTTACGGTCTCTAATAAGTACCAGGTGTTGCAGCAGTTAGCTGAAGATGTCAACACAGAAGTCTGCTGGGATCAGATTAAATGAATCTGGAATGAATCTTGTGTAGAAGTTCTTGGCAAGAAAGAAAGGAAACATAAAGCTTGGATAACACCAGAAACCATTAAACTGATTGAAGATATGAAAAGTAAAAACGCAGACTTATTAAACAATAGCAAAACTAGAGCTGCTAAAGCTAGAGCTCAGGAGGAATACACAGAAGCCAACAAGGAAGTTAGGAGGCATATAAGGGTAGATAAAGTGAAATATCTAAATGATCTAGCACAAGAAGCGGAGACAGCAGCAGCAAAAGGAAACCTCAGAGAACTTTACAGCAACACAAGAAGATTGGTTGGTAAATATAGTCAGCCAACTGGATCAATCAAAAACAGTCAAGGAAAGGTACTTACTAACGCTAAAGATCAAATGGACAGATGGGTTGAATATTTTGAAATGCTTCTAAATAGACCAGGCTTAGAG
Organism: Candidula unifasciata; assembly: GCA_905116865.2. Classification (NCBI taxonomy): domain Eukaryota; kingdom Metazoa; phylum Mollusca; class Gastropoda; order Stylommatophora; family Geomitridae; genus Candidula; species Candidula unifasciata. The sequence goes on from CAJHNH020001464.1 coordinate 149,519, forward strand.
GTTCCCCCAGATATCCAGCCTTTAGAAATGGAACTGGATATCAACTGTGAGATACCATCCAAAGAGGAAATTAGAAAAGCTATCTATCTTCTCAAGGAAGGAAAGGCGACAGGCCCAGATGGTATCCCAGCTGAAGCCATCAGAGCCAACATAAACACATCAACAGAATTGCTACATAGATTATTCAGTAAAGTCTGGGAGACCGAAGAAATACCAGCAGACTGGAGAGAAGGATATCTTGTGAAACTGCCCAAAAAGGCTATCTGCAGGAGTGTGGAAACTATAGAGGAATTATATTGCTGTCAGTTCCTGGAAAAATATTAAGTAGAATTATTTTGGAAAGATTAAAAGATGCTATTGATAAAATGCTAAGAGATAAGCAGGCAGGTTTTCGGTCAAACAGATCCTGTACTGACCGGATAGCCACATTACTTATTATAATAGAGCAAAGCATTGAACTGAACTCACCACTTTACATTGGATTTATAGACTATGAAAAAGCATTTGACAGCATTGAGAGGGAATCTCACTGCTCACGTCCGTTTATCAGAAACGGTCGAGCAACGGAAAGCAAGACTATAAGCTGTTCGAATGCGCACTACTTTATCCAGGCGAACACTGCATGTTGATTTGAATCTTGGTGCATTCCATTACAACAGCAACTATGATTACAGTCTTCATCTACAGGTGCTTTTTGGCAAAATGGATAAATTGTGCGTACATTACAGTGCCTTCACATTTAAGAATGAAACGCCGAATATGTGCTGCGTTGGTGGAAAAGTTAAATTGCCAGTATTACATTCACCACCTGAACCATTATCATCATTGATAGTAGGTGACACAGGCCAGTCGAAATATTTCTTGGCAAAGATAAGTACATTTGCAAATATGTCAAGAAAGGAGGCGATATGGCAGTCTTTGGAGTGGGTCATGCAGCTGCATCTATCGATGAAATCAAGCAATATCAGCTAGGGCGCTACATTAGTAGCAATGAAGCAGTATGGCGCATTTTCTCATTTCCAATTCATGAACGACATCCAGCAGTTGTTCATTTAGCAGTGCACCTTGACAATGGACAGCGCGTGTACTTCACTACAGAAAATGCACATGCACGAGCATTGTTATCACCGTCAACCACGTTAACTGATTTTTTTTCATTGTGTAGAGATGATATGTTTGCAAAGACACTACTTTACTCTGAACTGCCAACATACTACACGTGGAATGCATCAGCTAAAAAGTTTCAACGTTGCAAGCAAGGTCAAGCAGAGGAAGGACATCCTAATTTATATTCTACGGATGTTTTAGGCCATCTTTCAACTGTTCATCCCAATAATGCAGAATGCTTTTACTTGCAATTACTTTTAATCAACAAACGTGGACCGACATCCTTCCAGGACTTGAGAACAGTTTATGGTAAAGTATGTGCTACTTACCGTGAAGCTTGCCGAAAAATTAAATCTTCTTGAAAATGATGTACATTGGGACACTTCACTCGCTGATGCTTCGAATACTGCTCGACAACAGCAAATACACACATTATTGGGAACAAAATACAAAGACTACATGAATGAAGACATCCTAGATCGCTGGTGTGAAACGAAGCAAGATCAGGACCTTCAATTCACACCAAATGTATATAATGAGGCATTGGTTTGCATTGAGGACATATGTTTGGCAATAACTAATAAAGCACTGGCTCAGCTGTGACTGGCTTCACCAGAACGATCTGCAAACAACCTTTTCGACCGTGAGTTGCAACGAGAGACACACTTTGGTGTCACCGAATTAGGTACATTTTTTTCAAACAAATCTTCCAAATTGGTCCCAGAACAACGTATAGCATATGATACAATTATGCATGCCGTTACAAGACAACACGGAGGATTGTATTTCATAGATGCACCCGGAGGCACAGGCAAGATCTTTCTCATTTCGCTTATTTTGGCATCCTTACGGTCACAAAATAATATTGCACTGGCAATCGCATCTTCTGGATTTGCCGCCACTGTTTTGGATGGTGGCCGAACAGGGCATTCAGCACTGAAGTTGCCTTTAAATATGCATATCACTGAGACACCAACATGCAATATCAACAATGATTCTGCAATAGGTAAAGTACTCAAAGTATGTCAACTCATTATATGGGACGAAGTTTTCCCTAATTTTCACACAGAATTACATAAATCATCAGTGGCTCAGTGAACGTGCTATCTTAGCAGCTAAAAACAAGGATGTGTATGCCATGAATCTGAACATCCAAGACAAATTACCAGGCGGAGTGACAACATATAAGACTATCGATACTGCAATGAATAAGGATGAAGTTGTCAATTATCAACTGAGTTCTTGAATTCACTTGATTTGCCAGGCATGCCACCCCACGTTTTAACCTTGAAAATTGGCGTGCCTATCATTCTTCTCAGAAACATCAATCCGCTACGTCTTTGTGATGGTTCCAGGCTTTCAGTTAAAAAGCTGATGCCCAATATCATCGAAGGTACACATTTAAATGGGAAATTTAAGGGCGAGAATATACTATTGCCACGCATCCCAATGATTTCAACAGACATGCCATTTGAATTCAGACACTTGCAGTTTCCAGTGCGACTCGCCTTAGCAATGACCATAAACAAATCACAGGGACAATCGCTACAAGTGTGTGGACTACATTTGGAACATGGACAGCTATATGTGGCCTGTTCACACGTCGGAAAACCTTCTGATTTATTTGTGTACGCGCCAGACGGAAGAACAAAGAACATTGTTTACCCTAAAGCACTTCAGTAAACAAAATTACAATGTCATTTTAAATTACCTGTTTTTTTCCTAAAGATATTAAATCGGCACAAAGATCCAATATAATTACATTTTGTTATGGCGATTTTCCTTTCAATTCAATTTCCATTGTAGCAACGCGTGCAGGGTAGTTTACAGCAATTAGCAAATGTGTTCATTGCGTAATTATGGTGTATTTTTCCTGTTTTCATTGCTTTTCACTAGGGTAATTTTTCCAACTACTTCGATGAGGGAAAAACTAGTAGGTGAACTGGGGGATGGGTGGTTAAAATAAACTGTTTTCTGAGATAGATTCAAGTTACAGTAACTGCCTTACCCACTCAAAGTATTATTAGCTGTGGTTTAGCTGTTACACTGTACATCGCTTGTGAAGACAGATTTCTATGTTCTCTTTTTTCCATTTAGCCAAACTATGCCACACCAACGCTTGGTCGGGTACAGCTAGTTGTAAATAAAAATCGCACGATTCCTGTGAATCTATTATGTTATTGTCGAAAATGCATAGGTTTGACTATTATTATTTTTTCCACGCTCATTATTTTCATGTAAGTAAGGTTCAGGTCAAGACGTGAAACTGATAAGCAGGTGAACATTTCAGGCTATTTTTCCGTGTCCGAGTAGCAAGCTCTGCTTTCATTATGAACATCTAATATGCTGCGTTTCTCTTTGTGAACAGTATCTAATGCTAACTGTTACAATGACGTCAAACAGTGCGCCAAACCTTCAAGCAAAATTACTGACATGAAAACATTACCTCCTCGGCCGCCTGCACAATCGGTTCTATCGACCCTCTTTGCCACATTGATTGCTATCATATTTCAGCTAAAATCCCCCCGTGTGGTAGTTAGATAATTACGGAGATAAACAGAGTTGACGGTTCTATTTGTAGTTGTTGACGGAGAGCAACCGTCGGTAATCATATTTGTATCGTTAGAAGCTGGCGGTTTGGGGCGCTTACTGGCTTCTTCTTCTCACGCTCTTAAAATATCAGATGACATGTTGTGTTGCACGTATCGCTCTTCTTTCGACCCAGGACATCCGACTCAGCAAGCCCTTTATTAGTCGTATTTAACAATTCAGGAAGAGAACTGATTACCCACATCAGAAAAAGACAATTTACATTCTTTTGTCATGTGATAAGATGGAGAAAGCTGGATTACATCGTGACAGTAGTAAAGATGGATGAAAGAAGAGGCCGAGGGAGGCCGAGAGAAAAGATGCTGGGCAGTTTGGCATCATAGCATGGAGGATCATCTATGTCAGAGTTGATTGAAAGTACACTAGGCAGAAGGTTGTGGATAGACATGACTACCAACGCCACACGGCATGGACTTTATAAAAAAGTATCAGACCAATATGCTAATTAATGGTTCACTAGTCTGTTTTTTGTTGTTTTTTTTTTCCAAACATGGGACGTCAACATTTACAATAAAAGTTGACGATCCCATAAACAAACAGCCTGACCATTTCGTCTTGGTGACCAACTACAAATAAGTTTAAAAGAAACTGTCTAATTAATGGACCCTTTCTGCGCCATGAGCGTATTGGCCGTATGACGCTAGGCTCGTTCTATATAGACTGCTCGGCTTGTAATGTTGCCAACATCTCACCGGCCGCCTCTACTATCCAGGACATTTCCTGCTATTCATTCTTAAAATAAATCCACCTGGGAGCAGGATCAGTTTTGATAACGAAAATCATCCGAAATGGATAACGAAAATCATCCGATATGGATAACGAAAATCCTCCGAAATGGGGATTAGGAACCAAGATCTTGGGGCTGGCAGTTAGGGTTGGAGTTAAGGTTATTGGGTAGAGTTAGGGCTAGGGTTGGGGCATGACTGGCTCCAGCTGACGGGTCGTGCTGCTGACCGGGTCACTATGCGTTAACGCAGCGGTTCTCAAACAAGAAATAAACTATTTTCAAAAGTGGCGAGGAAAGACAACTTAAATTTTGACTTTTCAGAATCTACATGCTATCTTTAATAATAACACAATTTTTAGCCAACTTTTCTTGATTATTGCCGCGGCACCCCGGCATACGCTCGTGGCACCCCCAGGGTGCCTCGGCATTCAGTTTGAGAACCCCTGACTGAACGCCTTGTTAGCCTGACCCGGTGACAGCAGCAGCATGGCCCGTCAGCTGGAGCTGGTCGTGGTTAGGGTTAGTCAGTGTCTCTGATGCGGCCGGGGCTCATAAAGATCCTACTGTAACCCCAACCCTAACAGCCCTAGATTATTGGACTTTCTCGGCAACTGCTGAATCCTTTATTTGGGCGAATAAAAAATAAAGTACTGTCCCCTTTAGGCAAATATTTCGGCCCGTTTACTTCCTAAATGCGTTCCGGGGTGGGGGTGGGGGGGGGGCGGGAATAATAACTCCAGGGTCTCGAACTCTCCTGCAATGCTTGTGACAATAGGACCAACGAGACATTGTTGTAGTTACTGGCACTGAAGTTATGATGATCGCCGCTAGTGAATGGTAGCCAGCAACCTGCACCAGAAGGCTACGGTAGCCAGGAATGACATACCACTTCAGCCCCTGCTACAGACCTCGTCCTAAACAACGTTTGTGTCACTATGCTACTATTAACAATTATTTTGCACATTTTGCAAATGTCAACCGAAACAAAACATAAAAACGTATTTTTTTTTTTTTTATTATTATTAAATCGCCTACACGCTTTACTAAAGCCCTATAACCGAAAAGCGGTCAAAATCCACCATCTCTCATTTCTTTTTTCTATCGCAGGCACAAGTCCACTGAGTGGAAAGCACTTTATCACTAGTGGCGGAGAATGCCACATTCAGTAGTAATAAACAGAGATGGAGTAAAGTAGATTAGTATCACAGAACGTCTACCGGACGCCAGCTCTTACTGAGTGGTCGGGAGGGCTTAATTAGAGTAGCGAAGTATATTTGAGAGACCGTGCTTGTTTGAGTTTGCAGGGCTGCGTTTCTGATCACACACTATGTATGTATGTACGTATGTTTATGTATGTATATATGTATGTATGTATGTATATGTAAATGTATATATGTACATGCATACCTAAATACATATATATATATATATATATATATATATATATATATATATATATATATATATATGTGTGTGTGTGTGTATGTACTATGTATGTATGTGTGAATGTGTGTGTAGTGTGTGCATGTGTGTGTATGGTGTGCGTGCGCGTGCTTGCGTGCGTATGTGTGTGAGTACGTGCGTGTGAGCGTGTATTTCTGCAATGGCACAGACAGACCGAGAGAGAGAGAGAGAGAGAGAAAGAGAGAGAGAGAGAGAGAGAGAGAGAGAGAGAGGAGGAGGAGGAAGAGAAACAGTGACAGTAAGAAGTTAATGTCAAAACGACTACTTCTGTGATTGTATAGAAAGGAAAACTTTCCCAGTAAGAGAAGAAAATACTTTAGTCACTTAGAGAAAGGAATTCCCCCAGCCACCACACAGAGGGAATATTGATTACATAAGTAAGTGACTGAGATTCACCTTGAGGAATCTGTCTGTTTGAAAGAAATCCAACAATAGAAATCTACTGTCTACGAGCGGTAAGATAAAAAAAAATAATCATAAGGGTAAGCGTGGTTGTAATTACTTCCTGGTTACATACCTCCAGTTCCAGTTGACTGCCTATTCATTTGGTCACAGTTCAGTTGAAGTCACTGGTGAATGTATTTTTAAAGTGAGCTCCTGTGTGAGGAAATAATTAACGGAAGTTAGTTAACTTCTACAAAATAGGATGGATATCAGCAGCCTGAGTCGTGCAGGGATAAATAATCAGGATCTTTGTCTTGTTTCGTCTCGTTGATACCACCAGGATGTAGCCCAGTGTCGTCTCGCTGATACCAGGGTGTAGCCCAATGTCGTGGTTGTGTTGTCTCGCTGATACCACCAGGATGTAGCCCAGTGTCATGGTTGTGTCGTCTCGCTGATACCACCAGGATGTAGCCCAGTGTCGTGGTTGTGTCGTCTCGCTGATACCACCAGTGTGTAGCCCAATGTCGTAATTGTGCCGTCTCGCTGATACCACCAGTGTGTAGCCCAATGTCGTGGTTGTGCCGTCTCGCTGATACCACCAGTGTGTAGCCCAGTGTCGTGGTTGTGCCGTCTCGCTGATACCACCAGTGTGTAGCCCAGTGTCATGGTTGTGCCGTCTCGCTGATACCACCAGTGTGTAGCCCAGTGTCGTGGTTGTGTCGTCTCGCTGATACCACCAGTGTGTAGCCCAGTGTCGTGGTTGTGCCGTCTCGCTGATACCAGGGTTTAGCCCAGTGTCATGGTTTCTGTATTTGTCTTGTGCCCCTGTGGATTTTTTTTAAAACAAATTTCAGCTACGCCATTTATCCATCTCTTTCTTAGTCTTCCCCTCGCCTTTCTCACAGATGTTCTGCTGTAAAATTTTCTATGTGTTGATTGTTCTGGCTGCATCCTCGTTAGATTGCCGAACTATTTCACTCTTTATCTGTCAATATAATTCAGTCACTGTCTCATTCCAACCTTCTGTGGTACTGATGACTCTTTCCCTTCTTGAGTTGTTAATCACCTTACGGAAACAGCGCATTTCACAGGTAGTTATTTTCTGTTTTGTGCCTTACTCATTGTCCATGTCTGGCACTGACAGAATAAAGATCGCATGGAGATGCTATTAATAATTTGCTGTTTTGCTGGAAGGAAGACATTTGGATGTCTAAGCAATGGAACTAATCAGCATCACTTTATTTAATTTTTAAAATATTTTTTCACATTGATCTATGTAAACTCACCCCACCAAGGGCGGCCCCCTTCCTCCACAATTGCAGGCGTCTTCTTGTTTGTTTCATTCCGTAATACTGCCTTTTAGGTTCATATTTTCTCATATTATTTCTGGATACATGATGACCCCAGCTCTTTGAAAGCTCTGTTGTCTTGTCGGTTTTAAAGACACTGGTCGAAACTTTCAAGTTTATATTCCCCCATCGGTACTGAACGGAAGAGAGAATCATCTACATCAAGTGCCTTGCCAGATGGCGTAGGCGTTCATACATCGCTACAGATCTCGGTCTTTGTCGTTCTGGGTCTATTCCACTGATTTAATTTCTCCATGCCACAGTCTTTAGCCATCCACCATCATTTCTCTTGGTCTGCCTGTGCCTCTTCTACCAATGATTTTTCCAGTCGTCACGATATGTTCCGGTGCTCCTCTTCGCATCACATGACCTAACAACTTTGCCTCCTTCTCGTTGAGTCATTTCCAGACAATCATTGTTAGTGACCAGTCCGTGTCAATGATTTCGGTGATAGGCCTACATTGTGGTTTTCGTTGGCACAATAATATAGCAACTTTGGGATGACCCATTTGTTGATGTTGAAACTGCGATTATCTGACCACCTAATTACGTGAGCTAACATTTCAAGCCATAAATTATATACTATTACGCCCGTTTACGTGGATGTAAGATAGAAGGAGCCACAGCAAATCCAGACACAGGATAGGGGAACAGCAAGACAAACAGTCGGATGATCAGTGGCAGAAATAGAAAAGGAAAGAAAGACAAGAAGATGTAGAAGTAGGAAAAAAGAGAAAAAGAAAGGAAAGTGAATGTGCAAGAGCTGAAGGAGGTTATTGAAAGGGTGAAGGAACAACAGAAGGATAGATGGGAAAGCAAACAGGTTGGTTTGTAGAAGGACAATCCGCAGAAGGTAAAGACACACAAAACTGACGAAGAGGTGGAGATTTAACAAAAGGATGTAATTTGATTGAGTGGGCCGGATTTAATCACTTGATTAATTTCCCCTGTTTTCCCCACCTCCCCCATCCCTTTTTCTCCTTTGTTTACAACCTAAGGACATCCAGCACAACGTTAATTATTTAGAATCTCTACCATACATTTCACGTACGAGTAACAACGCATGAATTAACAAACTTGTCCTCGCCTTCATTAAAAATAATAACACTTTGATTAAGCATGACGAACATTCACACAGTGTCATTTTATTTCACATTATTTTATCTTCTTCTCCTCCTTCACTTACCTCATTAAAGTGGGCGTGTGTGCGCGCGCACCTGCGTGTTGGGAAGAGGTAGTAAAGATCTTCAGCGTGCGCCTTCAAACGCGTTGTACAACATGCTCTTATTTCTTTAATCTAAAGTTGAGAAGTTCGAAACTTCGAGTACCAGGTTTTATTCACTTGTCTTTCCACAGAACAAATAACTGCCTATCGGGAGCGTCGCGTAACCTCACGAACTCCTTATCTCCATAGGTAATCCTAGCAAAAGCTGCACTTGTGAACCGATCGACGCATTCCCTGAAGCCAGCCCATGTCCTTTAGAGCACGAGGCAAACAACATAACCACGTGACCACGGATGCACCCCGAGATTTCTTCAAGGCTGTTCCTGTTGTCGTTCTATATCTTGTATGCTCTTTCCCTTGCACTATATTCTTTCAGCGGTGCTCTCTATGGAAGCTGGTCTTATGGCATTTTCTTCTGATGGATAAGCCGTCTCTCTGTTGCTCTTTATCACAAGTGTCATTGGTTTCATTTCTAATCTTCTAATTTTTTCATTTGTCATGTTGTATGCTACAGTAACTCCAGCAGCTCTTCTAAGACACCTCATCTGTGTTGTTTTGATGTTCAGCTCATTAGTTGCTGCAAGGGCCCATATTTGATACCTATAGCACAGTTTGCACAAAAATTATTCTCCCTGGATTTGCCTCGGTGATTTTATGCACATTTTAAATTCATAGACTAAGTGAAAACAAACATGTATGTGTGGTATAATTGCTGACCTATTCTTTTCACTTTCTATAGTGTACGCCATTTGCGTTGACAGTCATGTCTATCCACAAACTTCTGTCTCATGTACTTCTAATCAACTCTGATTCATGATCTTTCATGCCATGATGTCAGATTGTCCAACATTATCTCTCTCGATTTCTCTCTGCCTCTTTTCCCTTACAATGTTTCCACCGCCACATTGTACTCCAGTTTTTGCCTTTTTAAGACAGGGACAAGGAATGTAGATTTATAAACCTAGACACATTGAAACAAACCTATAGTCATGGCATATTATCGTAAACCTAGACACATTGAAACCAACCTTTAGGCATGGCATATTATCGTAAACCTAGATGCATTGAAACAAACCTTTAGGCATGGCATATTATCGTAAACCTAGACACAGTGAAACAAACCTATAGTCATGACATATTATCGTAAACCTAGACACATTGAAACAAACCTTTAGTCATGGCATATTAACGTAAACCTAGACACATTGAAACAAACCTTTAGTCATCGCATATTATCGTAAACCTAGACACATTGAAACAAACCTTTAGTCATAGCATATTATCGTAAACCTAGACACATTGAAACAAACCTTTAGGCATGGCATATTATCGTAAACCTTGACAGATTGAAACAAACCTTTAGGCATGGCATATTATCGTAAATCTAGACAGGTTGAAACAAACCTTTAGTCATAGCAAAATATCGTAAACCTAGACACATCGAATCAAACCCTTGGGCATGGCACATTATCGACGCAATCGTTTCATACAGTGACTCACTTCTATACTCAGTATGGGGGCAAATTTATACAAGCTGATTCCCCCACACCCCCCCCCCCTTTTCCTTTCCCCTTTTTCCTTTCCCATATGTGTGTGGTGAAACAAATCTGATTCACCTGGAACTACATAACGATAAAAAAGAGACGTAACACACTAGGAAAATTTTACATTGCTCCGATTCGTGTCGCGAATGTGAAGACAGGTCCATAATACAGTAGAACCTCGCTTAGCGAGCACCTCTCATAACGAGTAATTCGCATAACGAGCAAAACCAATTGTAAAAAAAAAATGACTTGCTTAACGAGCGACGTTTCGCATAACGAGTGCCGAGTAGAAGGGAAGTCCCGGATTGTGCGCATGTTACATCAGTCTGTGTTTAGCACTCGTTCCAGTAGAATCGTAGTGTCGCTTGTGATCACACAATTTCTCAAACTTCTGTTATATTGTGATGTGTGTACGTGAATCCTCCATGCCTACAAGATTACCTCTCTAAAGAATTCAAATTCATCAAGATCCAGTTTCTGCCTCCCAACACCGTTACTCCAGCCCATTGACCAGCAAGTTATTTCCAGCTTTAAAAAGTTTTACACTAAAGCACTCTTCGAGCATTGTTTTCAGGTGACTGAAGGGACCAACCTCACTCTCAAAGAGTTTTGGAAAAATCACTTCCACATCGTTGCCTTCCTCAAGATCATCGACAAGGCGGGGGAAGGGGTTACCAAGAGAACCCTAATTTCTGCCTGGAAGAAGCTTTGGCCGGAGAGCGTTGTCAATTTGTGACTTTGAGGGGTTCGAGACAGTACCTGTGGAACCTGTAGTCAACATGATTGTGTCTTTGGCCACTATCATTGGATTGTAGGCGGATAACAGTGATATAAAAGAGCTTGTGGAAGAGAACAGCCAAGAGCTAACCATCAAAGAGCTTATGGAGTTGCATTGTGCTTCACCGCAAGAAGTTTTGGAGGAAAATTTGTCAGAGGAGGAGGAGGAGGTAACAGAAAAGCAACAATCTTCTGGCGAAATAAGAGAAATGCTGAAAGCATGGGAAATTTTGCATCTTACATTGAGAAGCATCACCCTAATAAGGAAGTGATAATGCACGCTGCACATTTATTTAATGCTAATGCTGTGTCGCATTTTCGCCAAATTTTGAAGCGTCGGCAAAAACAAATGTTTCTGGATATCTTTCTAGTAAAAAAAATAATTAGCTTTGTATCATATTTATTTCGACTTTTTTTTTTTCTCCAAATTGAATTCGCATTCCAGGTGGGTTCGTTTCGCGTTTGAAGAAAAGATGAAAATGATTTACTCTCCTTAACAATGTGTACATAACTATCTTTGAATAAACGTTATACATAGCGTTTTGTAAGTATTTTTTTTTTTCGACATGGAACGCATTATCGTATTTTACATTAATTTTTATAAGAAAAATTGTTTCGCATAACGAGTGTTTCGCTTAACGAGTATGATTCTGAAACGAATTAAGCTCGTTAAGCGAGGTTCCACTGTATAAAATTTGTTTTGACCAGTCACCACTAATTGGTGTGATGAACCAACCTACTTACAGTCTAGATATTTTCCCCCTTTAGGTTTTAGAGCATCATTGTGTGGGGCGGGTGGGAATTACACAAATTGCTACTTAACAAGTATTTCGTAAAAGGCAACTAATTAAGAATATGCAGAAATAGAAAATGTTTGGCCGAAAGTCGATATCACCACCGGGTAGTAAACAACAGCACAGCCTAGAGGCCGCCATGTTTGTGGCAATTAAATGTTTGCACTCAACTCTCTCGTGCACTGTGACATTGCTCATATGCAGACAACCTTTGCATGACTACAAGCAATAATTTTGCCTAACCTTCCTGGATGTTCGTGTTATACTGACCATCTTTTACAGGAGACATGGGAAATAGAATAAAACATTAAAATCGATAACACCTGAGAATGGGAAGCTCATTAAATTTATAAAACTAAACGAATAATAACAGGAAGTTTCAAACCTTAGAAAGAAACGTAACGAAGAAAACTAATTGAATCTTATGAAAAAAAGATCACGAGCAGAGTCAAAGAAGCTAATCATGATGTTCGAAAGTGATTCACGGATAATGAGCCGATTAGAGACAACAAATATGTGGTAGCTGTGACAAGTGATTGTGCAGAAATGATCAGACCGCCGTGGACAGATTAAATGTGTAGTTTAACTCAGAAACTGACTACAAGCATTAGACGGTGACAGCCCACACTAGATATTGTATATAATAAACTGACTAATATGCATTGATTGGCATTTATAGGAGAGGTAGAGTTGACAAGTTGAGATGAGTCAAGAATTCTTTTTCTTCTTCGCGTTCACCGGCTGTAAACTCCGGCGGAAAGTTTTGGTTGTTAGTCCACTTCTGGACTTCAGTCCTGTTCCAGAACCTAAGTGTTGCGTGTGCATCCTTTTGACAGATCTGTATGCAGACTGTTGGTTCCTTGTCTCTCAGACAGATGCATTCCTACTTCGAAGAAAGCTCCCAATTAGTCGACTCTTACGACATGCTTTTGGGTAAGCAGTGGGTCTATTCTTGTTTTTCCCATAGTAGGGCCCCAGAACCCACACGGGGGGAGTCAAGA
>CAJHNH020001464.1:167009-193728 GCA_905116865.2 Candidula unifasciata
AATTCTCATCGGCGAGATATTTTGCAAAGTTACCTGGGTTGTCCCAGGTTGAAACAGGAAATCTGCAAAGCCAATGACTGGTACCATGCTGATCGGATCGCCCATAGAGTATATGTAATTTCTTTTAAATTAGTCTAGCACAGTGGTTCTCTGCCTTTCTAACACTGCGGTCCGTTAATACAGTTCGTCATGTTGTGGTGACCCCCGACAATAAAATTATTGTCGTTACTAGTTCATAACTTCTGTGAATATGTGTTGTTCCGGTGGTCTTAAGCGACCCAAGTAAAACGTTCGTTCGACCCACCAAAGGGTCGCTAACCACAGGTTGGGAACCGCTGGCCTTGCACAATATGCACCATACAACACTGGGCTGGAAAGGGCCCTATATCTGTTCGTCTTTGTTTCTTCAACATTGTTAACCATTTAGTACCAAGTCATTGCTTAGAAGCTTGCCATCATTTCAGACGATACTGTTGTCATAATGTGCTGGAGAGGGGTAGGGGGCACAGCCTGCATGTTTTCATAGCCTAATGCCTGGACACTTTGATATAAACCACGTGTCGCCCATGCGTCATGATCTCCCTCACGGCCTGCCAACTTTTTTTCAAGCTCTGAAGTAAAGAGAAACTCAACACGTTTATTAAACAACATCACGCTGGAGAATCTGCCTGATCATGATCTAAGCAACAAGGGCTTAAAGCTTCAAGTAAACTGTCACCAGTTAAATATAGCGTACGCGATAGAGTCAATAAAAGTATTAAATGTATTGTTCTTTAAATGCAGACCTCTTGTGCGACCCAGGGTCCGCTAGGAAGACAACATCTGATTTTCCTTAACTGACAGAGGACTGAAATGGAACAAAGCCAAAAAGAAAACTGCTGATAGACATCTGGCAATCTCTTTGGCAAATCTGTACATCCAAAAGTAGAAGAGAAGCGACTAAGTAAGTAAGTCCTTTAAATAAAAGTATGGCCAGTGGTTTTGTTGTTGTTGTTCTTGTTGTTTGTTGTTGTTGACATTTTTCTGTCTTTTCAGACAAGACTCATACATAGGCTTTGACATTTAGCGTACTTGTTATAGAAATAGAAACACATAAAATCTTCTCACAACTACAATATCATTTAATTATTTTCTTTCAGATACCAAAACTTCATAAATAGAAAACAATAGCAGTTAAATATACCTTATTCTATTAAAAAAATTTTATATGCCTCATGTATATTGAACAGTATCTTTTTTTTTTTAAGGTATTCACCATATTTTCAAATATAAAGCATACTTGAAAAATATTTTTTCAGAATTTTAATTGAACATACACTTTTGGTTCCATGCACTTAAATTATTTAGGTATTTATTGTATTTGTAAGCTAATAGACGGTCAAATGAAAGAAGAAAGAATGAACGAATTAATGCATGCAGTGACATCACAGCACTCGATGGATTCACACACGTGCTCTGTTCCCTTCTTCAGAAGCCGACGCAGAGTTCCCATACAGATGGTGCGACTTGCAACCTGCTTGTATTGCCTGTATTGCTCCCGTGTGTATTGAAAACTGTCCAGATCTTCTCCTTACTCCCTTCTGAATCAGTCTCTTTAGGTATAGATACTCTTTACCGCTGCATCCTCCACCTGACTGCAGCAGTCTATCAATCAGTCTGCTCATTACCACGCAAACCATGAATTTGCAGGTCAGAAAATCCCTGATATGCTTCCGATTTGAGTCTTATCAAGCGATGCAAGCCACACTGTACGTAGGACACTATACCTATTTTCCAAAGACTGATCTGTGACTCTGTTACAATCATTGGGCTGAGTGGTTTCAAGCCACCAGACAGCTGCCGTTACTACATCCATTTCGATTTTAATTCATGATTTTGTGATGTTACACGCGATGCCATTGAGGTCGTTGGTTTTGTAGTATGGGGCGTCGCAGGTCGACCCAGCCTAAAATGGGTACCAGGATGGCTGTCATAAGGAAGTAAAGACAGCCGGCGTAATGCTTACCACATTACCCATCCAGTGCCGATTGGTCTGTAAATATATGGGACGCTCTGCCCATATACCCTATGCGCCTTAGGCGTAAAAAGGGATCTTTACTTAGAAGACCTGCTTTATCAGGACCAAACACCTAGTCAAAATAGGCATCAGCAACAGGACAGAACAAATTCAAGACCAACAGTACAGGACACATGGGCAAAACTATTGAGGAGACACAACCGGACAGAAAATAAACCACGAAAGCAAAATCATTTAGAAGCTCAGGATTACAGGAATACAATAGGACACAGACAAGAAGAAACGGCAGTCTGTTTGGTTAGAGACACAAAGACGGCAATCTGGCGCACTATCACAGTATTTCCCACACTATTGGCGCAGATAAACAAGACCAGCATTATAACCGGTTGAATGTGGTCGAATTATTTTTTAATAGACCAACGTTTGTTTGTTTTTTGTTTTAGTATCCATAAGCCATAAGTTGTTAACCCTTAGGCTCGGTATTATGGATATCGCAACCTTTCGGCCTTGATTCCATTGTAAATACCGTAAATCTGGGAGAAATTTGGCTTCTCTGCCTACCCCCGTGAGTGAACCCGGATCACAGGGAGTTCGTCACCCGGTAACCGCGCAATCCGGTTTAGCCAGCCACGCTAGAGAGCCTGGCAATAGACCGACAGGTTCACTTGCCAACGGGCAGGCAGATGTCCTGTTGCATCTGTCATAGTGAATGTATGACTAGGCTAATCCTTGGTCATCTTCACATTTGTAAGTGTATCTCGTCCCCCGTGAAGGTTCCGGGGCCCTATTGTGGAGAAAACAAGAATAGACCCACTGCCTCCCCAAAAGCATGTCGTAAGAGTCGACTAACTGGGGAGCTTCCTTTGAAGTCGGAGTGCATCTGCCTGAGAGGCAAGGAACCAGCAGTCTGCATTCAATTGAATCAGATCTGTAAAACTGATGCACACGCAACACTCAGGTTCTGGAGCATGACTGCAGTCCAGAAGTGGACGAACAACCAGAACTTTACGCCAGAGTGTACAGCTGGTGAACACAAAGAAAAGAAGCGTATCTCGTTGTTTTACGTAGTCAACTCTTTTTATAATACATCTTCCCCCCCCCCCCTTCTCTCTCCTCTCTACTCTCTCTCTCTCTCTCTCTCCTCTCTCTCTCTCTCTCTCTCTATCTCTCAGCCTCTTTCGCTTTCTCTCTCCTCTCTTTCTCTTCTCTCTCTCGCTCCTCTCCTCTCCCCTCTCTCTCTCTCTCTCTCTCTCTCTCTCCCTCTCGCTCTCCTCTCTCTCTCTGTCTTTCTCTCTCTCTCTCGCTTTTTCTCTTTTCGCTCTCTCTCTCTTTCTCTCTCCTCTCTCTCTCTCTCTCTCTCTCTCTCTCTCTCTCTTTCCTCTCTCTCCTCTCTCTCTCTCTCTATCTCTCTCATCTCTCTCTCTCTCGCTCCCTCTCTCTCTCTTCTCTCTCTCTTCTCTTCTCTCTCTCTCTCTCTCTCTCTCTCGTCTCTCTCTCTCTCTCTCTCTCTTTCTTCTCTCTCTCTCTCGCGCATCTCTCTCTTGATCGTCATCTCTCTTTCTCTTTCTCTCTCGCTCTCTCAGTCTCATCTCTCTAAAGAAGCCTCTCCCCGTCCTCTCCCTCTCTCTCTCTCTTTTCTCTCTCTCTCGTGCTGTGATTTTTACCTCGCTCATTAGCTCAATCGCTGAAACCAAAGTATCATTTTCCTAAGCGGAATTGAAACAATAATAAAACTCCCCGTGTGGGTTCTGGATCCCATTGTGAGGAAAAACAAGAATGAACCCAATGCCTGCCCAAAAGCATGTCGTAAGAGTCGGATAATTGGGAGACTTCTTCGAAGTAGGAGTACGTCTGCTTAAGAGGCCAGAAAACAACTGTCTTCGTGCAAATGAGTAAGACCTGTAAAACGGATGTGCACGCAACACTGAGTTTCTGGAACAAGACTAGAGTCCAGAAGTGGACGAAACAAACATACATTTCCGCTGGAATTTACAGCCGGTGAACATAAAGGAGATGAAGTAGAAGATCAATAAAATTCCGTAAACTAAGTCGAACCAACAGCATTCGCGTGGGTGTTCGAAAATGACTATAACATCTTTATAAACATTCAACATAATATTATATGTTTATGCATTTCAGACATGGAAATCGACAGCTTCAACGGGAAGTGTGTCCATTTTTTTTAATTATTAGTAACACTCAGTCAATGCAGTCGAACCAAGATCAGTAGCGTACTATTCGAAAATACTTAACAAAAACAAACACACACACAAAAACTAATTGTAATCATACACTATTCTAATAACGTCTCCGAACTTTAAATATAACATAATATGCTATGAATTTCAAACGTGGAATTCGATACAATAACGGCAGCCATAGACTGGCAGCTCAACACGACAAAAATACATTCAGGCTTCAATTTGACAGTTCTGACACATTATCTTCATCAGTGTATTTGTTTATCTCTCTAACCGTCTGTCTATACGTCTGTTCGTGCGTCAGTCTAAACTTGTCTAATCTACTTTTTATCCATGGCGTTTGATAATTTTCTGATTCATTTTTTACATTAAAAACCTCTTTGCCACCTTTGATTTTGTGGTCATAATCCTCGAGCATTAAATTCACAGACAACGATTTATTATTGTTGTTGTCTTTCGTGTTGTTATTTAATCATCGTTATTATCATCATCACCACTACTATTGTTATAGTTATTACACTAATCGTTGTCATGACTACGATTGTAACTATTATGATTCCATTTATTCTTCTGTTTCCTCTTTCTGATTCTCCATCATATTTTGCATTGTCTTCCCCTTCCTCCTCTTGCTCTAAGTGTCCTTCCTCCTATTATTGTTTCTCTTCTGCTCTGATATATTTCTGCTTTTACTGCTTTTTTTTCGGTTACTCAGTAGTGATGCAGCTGACAAGATCAGCGACATGTCAGACAGTAAATTGTACAATGTATTGTTCGTGTCCGCATTATTTTAATTCACAACCGGACAACATAGCTTAGAGCAGTGACAAGAGTTGTTAAGAGCCGTATAGAGCCAATCCTCCAATATAGAAGTGAACTGTATTCAGTCAGTCAGTGAAGAGATGTAGTTTTGTAGACGAAGGATGAAACATCAGGGACTGATGAAAAGAGCATAATCGTATGTCTTAATAGAAAGTTAACTAATATCTTATGAAGAGAACTGAAGAACAGCATCAGACAAGGATAAATACCCCCCCCCCCCCCCCCAACCAACCCTACACCCCCTTTGTTACACATCCTTATTGAATGCTGTGATGTCGAATCTGTATCCAAATGAAGCCAGATGAACCACTGCTGTTGTCTTGCCCCATCCATGTGGCCAAGCTTTCCGGGTATTTACTATTGTTGGATCAGGTTCTACATTAGAAATTAAATAATAAGGGAGGTTATGCGAGATGTCAAGAACGCTAGACTCCCTTTCAGGAGACCCAGGCTCGAATCCTAGGCTGATGGATTTGATTCCTGTTAAGGGCACACACAAAAACGTCTAGGCTACACCGATTGTGATGACTGCACTAGCCTTGCAGCCCTAAGTACTCAAACTTGAGACGCCCCTGTCTTACACCTTCTTAACCAGGGATTAATACAGACAGTAACGCTTTTGTTTTATGGAAATGATTGACAATACAGGAGGCCTAAGACTGTGGAGAGTCGTGACTGCAGACACCAATGACTTAAAGAAGCTAGCAGCTGTTAGAGCCTCTTTTTGTTTTTCCAGTCTGATATAAAGTCCTTTGTTCCTGTGTCTAACAGTCTCTGGAATGTCACATTAACATATGGCTAAGAGGCTTCAGTATTAATAGAATGTTGAGACCAAAGACAAATATGCACAGATTTTCGTTCGAGTATTATTATTACTGGGAAAACCCAACTAACCGACATAATAAGATGATCAAACAGGTACAGATAAACAGATTTACTGATTCTTCTAAAAAGCCCCCTCCACCCCCCCCCCCCCCCCCCAACTCTCGTGAAAGTTGGCTGAAACGGATGCCCAGACACACTCTGATTCTCGATATAGGTTGTATACACTTCTGTAGTCTCTTGATTTAATTTAGGTTAAAAACCAAATCTGTGACACTCATGGCAGTGCAGGAGAACATGACACGCGACGAGTTAGCCACTGAAGCAAGAAAAACCATCGCATCAGCTCAAAACATGATTCCTTACAACACGCACACACACACACATACACACACACACAAAGCAAATTTGCAAGATAAAGAAAAAAAAAACGTTCAAGCTAATTGAAGATAGAAGAAATTGGGAACAAATAGCCATGCATATAAAAAATACAAAAAAGAGGAATCAAAAGAGCGATCAGAGATAAACACAGGGATACATTCCCTCACCAAACATGACCAGGCTTGTAACCGTTATGATCCCCTCATAAATAGCGATAATCCTATTCCGGAACTTCACTATGCAGATGACACAGTCCTCCTTTCGAAAGAGTGTAAAGAGAATAGAACATGTTGAATATCTAGGCTCCACAGTAAACAGCAAAGGAGACTGCTTAACGGAGGTCAAAAGGCGGATGACCGTAGCGGTACAAAGATTAAACAGCATTGAAGTATGGGGTTGAGTACCAGTATGGAAATCAAAATGACAATGTTGAGAGCATGCATATTCTGCTTAGAAGCATATGGACGTGAGTCGTGGACTATCTGGCAGTCCTTGAGGCACAAAATAGCGGTTTGTGAGTTGAAAATAGAATGCAGAGATTCATTGAATACCCTGAACAAAGAAGAAAAAGAAACGCTGACACTCTAAAAGATCTGAAAATCAAAGAAAATTGGCTAATACGTCGCATCTTGTCTCCGAAGCTGAAATAGTTTGGCCAAATCAAGCACCACGGCGGTTTGGGAAAACATAATAGCAGAAAGCATGGTGCCAGGAAGGAGGGACAGGATCTGACCATCACGAAGATATAAGTGACTCACTGTAAGTATGTGTATGAAAGGGCACGAGGCGGAAGAGCTGGCGAGAGTCCGGGTTTGTTTCAGGCAGATCGTGATGAGAGTGACCTTCTGCAAAGGACCTGCTACAAAATGATGATGATGACGACAACCCTGGTTGTCTAGAAGGAAAAAAGTGGGGATAGAGAGAGGGGTTGGGGGTTGAACTGACTTGCTTGTGAGTCCCGTTTTCAGCACATCAAATGTAAGTGTACTCTTCAGTTTTCAGCTCTAAGTATTAGTCGGGTGTCTTATTTTCAGCTCAACATAGTATGGGTACTCTACTCTAGATCCCCAACTCGTCCTAGCATCTATATTTCTCTTTAACTTAACGAGGTAGAGGTATCAGAGAATTGCCTGCTGAGCAACCAGACTTATCATAACGCAAAGCGCAGTCACTGATGACAGAGTTTGGACCAGTCAAACAGCAGGACTGCACGAATTACGTTCTCTCTGTGTGTGAAAGAACTGTACAGCAGCAGCAGAGGGATAAACTGTCCTAACCTGTTTAAAATTTGTTGTCACTTGCTTTGTTGTAAGTTGTTTGTGTTCAACTTCATACAAAGCGTACCAATTTGTTTGAAAAGAAGTATAAAGGGGTGAAATTATTCTGTGTTTAGTTTTCTTTGTCAGGTGTTCTATCTGATTTGACAACAAAAACTACCTGGATGTTTAGAAAATCGTCAAATTTTGTTTGAAAAACATCCAGTTTAAATTGAAAATCGTACGATAAATAATGTACATACGAAACAATTAAAAACTAGATCTGTGGATAAGTGAGGTAGGAAAGGGATGGTACTTAGCGGCCCCACGCTTTAACGATTACTGTGGTAGGAAAAGAGGTCCCCAAAGTTCCTAATACCCAAGTTCTGGCACCTCATCGTCATCAAAATTAAGTGCCTTGCCGACTAGAATTGGTAATCCTGCCTCTCTACAATATGAAATTTGCAACTGTGTTTATCAGTTCATGTATTGATACCCCTCTTTGAATTAGAAAAGGCTGTCAAAAATTTTCTTGCGCTGTCTTCCTCTGTCTCTCTTTCCTCAGCTCTTTCCAGTAGTCACAAATGCCCCAGTTTCCTTCTTCTCATAACCTGACCTAAAAATGATGACTACCTCTTTCTGATGTATGTGATATGACGTCTTCGATCCCTCATAGACTATGGCAATAGCAAGTGTAACAGGCAAGACCCGCCCACTATTAGAACATGGGATTACAGAACCATTGTTGTCATTGCATGTTTTTAGTGCGCGTCTTTTCAGACGCTCAGCTCTCAACATTCATTTTCTCCTTGATTCCCATTCTCTTCCACCTCCTCCCCTTTCTCTTTTATTTTCCTTGAATTCCACATGGTCCGGCCATTTTGCTCCACAATTCTATCTCAATAACTGTATCATTCATGTCCGGTATGAGAGGTTGACCCCCACATCTTCTATCCATCTGGAATTCGCCAAAGAGGATGTCCTCAGGGACTCTACTATCTTCTAATCTCTAGTTGTGATTCAGACACCTGAGCATTCAGAGACTGGGCAGGGAGAAAACTGCCGGTTTTCAAAGACTTACTATCCGTAACTTCTAACTCTCGATTTGTTTCCCAGACCAGTTAAGACCAGGGATGAAGTTCCTCATCCCCAAAGCACAAAGCATGAGCAGCATCAGTATCAATGTAGTATTACAATATTTATACAGTGTTTTGCATTGCTGAAGCCTACATGTATTTTCTTAACGAGGCAACTAGCTAAGCAATAATGGCAATAATTAATATTCCGAAATTAAAGCTTAAGTCGGTTGAGATCCACCTCCACCCCCCCCCCCCCAGCCCCTCCAGAGCACAAAATAATATGTTGCTGTAGCCCCTTCCTCCTCCCACATGTTTCTTCCTGTCGGGTCCCCTGCCGCTGACTTAAGGGAACGAGCTTTTCAAATGGGAAAGTGAGGGATATTTCATTTTATAGAATCAGTCGTCCCCATGTGGGATGCAATTTTTCGTTGTTTCGAAGCTCCTCCCTGTCTTTTGTCGGGGGGCCCTAAATAAAGCCAGGTCCTAAATATGGCTTAACGTTTGAACGGGGTTTCCAGGACATCTCAATGGGTGATCCTCATCCGCATGGCGGCACTTTGTGTCACGGGGTGTTTGTCGCTTGTGTGATTTCCTGGTGGTGTAGAACTTATCCACCTACACTTCATTTGATTTTCATTGGCACGGGAACGGAGCAAGTACGATGAAACCCGACTGCAGTGAGGTTGAAACCTCGGCTAAGACTACAACTAAGTAATTACATAGTTTTCATTTGTCCCCCCCCCCCCCCCCCCCCCCACCTCCCCCCCCCCCCCCCCCCCCCCCCCCCCCAAATCTTACACCGCCATAAAAAGTGGTCAATACAGACAACAGAGACATGTGAAGACAGTCAAAGACAGACTGTATAACAGACCGTCGCCGAGCTTTCACAATCACGTAATTATATTGTTCACATTTGTTTACTGTCTGCTCAATCAACATCTTGTTAGTGTTATTAGAAATCTTTAAGCTCATAATCGATGTTTATTTTTCCTTGATTTCTCTTTTATCTGTTTGAGTGTACAGAACCCAATCAACCACATACAAATTAACCTAATCGAGGCTCATCAACATTAACTTGATGCTCTTTTGGTTATTTCGTTTGTTGGCGTTAGTTTGTTGTATGTTTTCTGTTTGCAACTGCACGAAACTTAAAAAGCAGAATATTTATACTTTCTTTTTCTGGTTAACTGAAGTAGCAAAAATGTTAATACTTTTTTTTTCAACTGCATGCAGCAACGCAAGTTATCTTAGGGCAGTTTTATCCTACTGCACACGTTTCAACAGCAGACATCTTTGTGGTAAACTGGAATATGATATAAAGAAAGAAACGTTCGGGGATAAATAAAAAAATCATCATCATTATCAGGTGCCTTGCAGACTGGCGTGAGCGATCATGACTCTCCATAATTGAAAAACTACTGAATGTAAAATCACCAATTGAAACTATAGTCTACATACTTTGGGATCTGTTTAAATCGGCATGTAAAGGGGATGCAGGTGTTCTTGTATCTTGCAGCTGTTGTAATAGTGTCATTGGGTCATTGTCTAATTCAAGCTGAAAAACACTGATATATTATTATTTCCATGCTTTCAGTTATACGATCAGCAATCTATCATTGATTTCCCATCTTCTTCTTCTCTCCCTCATCAAACCGGAGTGTGTGTGTGTGCGTGTATGTAAAAAGTGGGGGGAGAGGTAGGGTGGTGTCTACTGAGGGCTCTTTCTAACGCAGTGTAGAAGTTGATCTCCATTTGATCTTTATTTCTCTACGACTATTCTTGATGCCGTCGTTCAGTCTTCGAGGTCCCGCCCCCCCCCCCTCATCCTTCCTCCACAACTCCACCCCTCTACTCGGCGTTTTTCCCCGCTCTGTGTTCATTATATTTCTTCAGCGATTCTCTTTGTGACAGCTGGTATCAGGATATTTTCGTCAGATGGCTAAACCATCTCATCCGTTTCATTAGACAATCATTTAGCCCGTCCTTGGCTGAACGTCGCTCTTATCTCAGTTGGCCTGGCAAAAAATCGGTCTCTCACCTGCTCTTCTGCTATGAGGATTGTCCTACCAGGTGTGCCAGGCATATCCTATGCCTATCTTTGCACTGGTCAAGCCTCCCCCTTTTTCTTGGTACCGTGCCTACTGCTATTTTGTTTTTCTTCTCCGAACTTTTACCCCCGCATTATGGCGGCAACAAAAATCCGTACGGGGCTCAGTTCTATTAAAAATATGCCGGCTCCGTATAACGAAACAAATGCTCTAACAGAGTCTCAGCGATATGTTACTTGCGGACTTGTTTCTGTGACTCTGCCTCACCGCCGACGGTATAAACTAGATGGCTGGGACTCCCGAGCAGCAGCAACCGCAATCCCTGCAACTTCCTCCAATTAATTTGCTCGTGAGTCCCAGGCACCTAGTTTAGCACCCCCCCCCCCCCCCTTCCGGGCCGCTGGCGCGGTGGATATTGTCAGCGGTGAGTGTAACCGCCTTCTGCGCATACCAACAAGTCTGAGGAGAGCAACGACGCTAATCTGTGTCGGCGCACGTGGACTCCTCGCCATTGGCTTTTATCGTCAGTAATGTTGCGTGTCTCGAAATTGTCCATGGTCGCTAGTATCGTCTGCAGAAACGCTCGAAAGTGTCAACGGTCGCTATTATCGTCAGCTACTGTCGTGTACAGTGTTGCTTCTCTTGAAATTGTCAGGTAATCCTGGTTTTGTCGCGATTCGTTCGTCGCCAGAAGTTTGCATATTTTTAATAGAACTGAGCCCCGTACGGATATTTGTTGCCGCCATAATGCGGGTGTAGAAGTTCGGAGGAGAGCTTTTTTTTTTTTTTTTTGGTTTTAGTTCAACATGGTGCTTGATGTGGCCAAAATATTTAAGCTTCCGGGACAAGATGCTGCGTATTAGCAAGTCTTCCTTGATATTCAGGTCACTTATGATGTCAGTATTTTTTCTTCTTCTTTGTCTATCGCTTTATGAGAATCTGTCGATAACATTTCAGTTCAAAAGCCCCTATTTCCTTCTTAAGGACCCCTTGCTTTATAATAAATAGTTAAATAATACGTTTATTTCGCGGCGCGAAACCTCTTGTTTTTTAGACTGAACCCGGATTACTAACTGGACAGGTGCGCTCACTAACCACTATACACCAACGACATATGATAATTATATAATAATAATGACTATATTTTAAAAATGAAATAATTGTGTAATAAATTTTATTTGTATTTCCCAGGTTGTCAATAACATGAAGTCAGATGAGGATAAAAATGCCACTAAACCCTCAAGTATTCAACAGATCACATCCCCAGCTCTGCTTACTGGTGTCAAGCAAACAGCAATGGGTGTCATGGCTTTGCTTAAGAACGACAAGAAGAAAGCTTTACACCAGGTATTTTAGTGAAACTAATATTCTTCCGTCCTGGTTAGATATGACTTTGTGCCACCACGTAGCAGTAGTCAGTGCTAAAAGTAGCGTTAGATTTCCTTTGGGGTAAATAAGGCAGTCTGGGCGAGGGATCATGCTACATGAGTAACTGTTGTCCTCTGCAACACTCTCCAGGCGTTCTGTTATGGATTAGGGTGCCTATAGCACAACATAACATTATTGATAGAAAGACGGAAAGGAGAAAACAGACAATTGCGTATCCTCTGCTAACACCGAATGTGAGGTCGCATTTACTAAATCTAACAACCCACGTTGTGCTACTTTGAAAGTGGGTGGGGCGCTGGGTGAATACAAACCTGATCCTAGGACGAAGAAATGCAAGCTGCCAACACAAACGTTAAAGCTGGCTAGAAAATGTTCACAGTTTCTGTTGTCAGATGGTCCAGCGGAAAAGCTTCAACCGGCGGACAGAGACTGACTGCTCTCTTGATCCACAGCTTCTGGAACATGCTTCATTCCTACTAGTCTTCCTTTAGCGTGAGCAATCATGTTGCATGTGCAAAACATGGTCACAACAATACAGCCCATGATTTGTTACAATGGAGAAGAGTAACGACATCTCTGTTGGGTTATTAGTTCAATTGCCATTGCCATTGTACAAAGAAAAGAAAAAGAATTAAAATCTCTACCACATCCAACCTGCTGTTGGCAGCTCCCTCGCTGCCAAGAGTCTCCGGTTATATTTGTGATCTGGTTTATTAGTCCAATATTTTCCTATGGCACAATGTGATACTGGTGTATTTAAAGATGGAAGGGGTGTCCAGATATTCATCTATTGGGGGAGGGGGAGTATATATTTCTGTTACCATCTTTTTTGGGAGAGTCGTTACTTGACTTTCTAAAGAAGAACCCCTATCACCTCATTGACGCATCGAGCACATGATGCTGGACACACAGTTGTTTAAACATTCGCTCGGTGATGTGATCCAAATCACACCCGCCGCCATTTCTTCCCAGAAAGCTTTCAAAAATCACACTTAATTTCTTTCACTGGATCTAGACACCTGGTCATGCTGGCATAACGGGTAATGAGCGAGCGGACCAGCTGGCAAGTAATGTACTAACGCATGTGGAAGGAAGCATGGACATAGCAGATATGATCGACGATGTATTAACTGGGATAGTGGATAAGGAAGAATCTCTGACACTAACACAACTGTGTGAAATGGGAATAAAGCACGTCTATGCTGCCTTTGAAACCGATATAGAAAAAATTGCAACCAACCTCTCATAGGAACAATTAGTAGAGTGGCTGCTGCATCGGAGGACTGATCACGCCTGGGAATGCCCGGTGAGTAGTGACATCGATTTTGATAACATTTAATAAGATAACTAACATAACTTTCCATGGTATTACCCGTTACCTCACCTGGCTGGGTCGTCTGCGAGCCAAAGTCACATTCATAAAGAGGGGGTGGGAGGGGGTCCACTTGGAAAGGTGACCTTGGAATCAACAGACGAATGTCTAGTCCAGCGGTTCTCAACATGTAGGTTGCCACCCTTTTTTTCGAAGCCGTTCTCAGGGATGCCAAAAACCAATGCAAAACACATATTCATCGAATTTTGAAGTAGCAACGAAAATAACTGTATGGTATTGGGGGGGGGGGGGGTCGCCACAAAATGAGGAACTGTATTATTGGGTCGCGGCATTAGGAACTATATTAATGGGTCGCGGCATTAGGAACTATATTAATGGGTCGCGGCATTAGGAACTATATTAATGGGTCGCGGCATTAGGAACTATATTAATGGGTCGCGGCATTAGAAAGGTTAGGAGCCACTGGTCTAGTCAATACTCTACCAGGACTGCTACTGTACATTTCAATGGTCTGACCTGTTTTACAGGTCAAGCAACTGACCAAGCTGAACAAAGAGCTCGCTTATGCAGTTCTTGTAGCAGATGTTGATGGCTGGACGCCAGTTCACGCGTGCGTTATGAGAGGCTCCAAAAAGTTGCTGAAAGCCATGCTTCAAGTGGGGATTCCAATCAATTGTGCCATGGGACAACCTGAGGGTCTCCCGGGCAGATGTACCTTATTACATGTGGCGGCCAATAGACCAGATAAAAAGGTAATTTTTTTTTAATTATTATTAACATTTGTATCATCCCTTATCAGGAGGTCTGCGTGGTTTCGAGGCATGGTGTCCGGTGTAAGAGCTGGGATGTTTTACACATGGACTTGGACTTTTAGTAATTCCCCCTGGTCTCTAGATAGTGAGATCGGACGCCCGTGTGCATTGTTGCGCACGTAAAAAATCCTTTGGCAGTTGGAAATAGAAAAGACTAGCCTAACGGCGCTGCTCGGGCAAAATTTGGAGTTAAAAATCTACCCAAAGTATTTCAGGATAGTTGCCAGTGTTACAGAGCTCGTGCACTGTGCTGAGCTTCTTTGGTCGCAGACTTGGGTTAGAAGAAGAACGGAGTACTTTTGGGTTACTACCCGTGTGTCATGATCTTAATCTGTTGTTGAAAACGTTAAATCTCATCCTTAATTTTTATTTATTGTGATTGCTCAATTAAATCTGGTCTGCAATGCCTATGCTGCAGCAGCAGGAGTAGGAGAAGGAGGGAAAAAGAGAAGAAACATTTTGCATACCTTTGCGGTATGTGAACCCATTTCATCTTTAATGTGGGACGGGTGAAGGCTAAAATATACAACTTCTATAGCCAGTTGTAGAACTCTATAAACTGTTTACGACAAAAGATGAATACACTCGCACTGCACTTACAGACACTTGCCGTTAGAGTTTACGTCGCCGTTGCCGTCTCTTCAAAACCTGTTTTCGATATTCTTGTTTCCATGGCACATAGTTCTGTGTATACACATGTCTTCAATTACTCTTTTTACGTTTTTACTGATCGACCAAATTACTGCCATTTGTAGTGTTTAGATAATATTGCGTTCGTAAGTACGGGCATTAAAATTTGTATCTTTCTAAATAAGTATATTTTTATTATCATGATGATTAAAATATTTTTTTCCCTTAAAGGTTCAAGTTACCATTTTATTTTTTAAATTTTTTTAAGCTGCTATTAACATCTGTAAAAAAAAAATTCAGAAAAATTCAGAGTAAAATAATTCACCTTGATTATTTCAGGAGCCTCGCCGGTGTTACGGAGTTCGTTAACTGCGCCGAGTTAGAAGTATAACGGAGCTTTTTCTTCTTCACTTCCTCTTTTACCGCTGTGGGTGTCGAGGGAGATATAAGGTTCTGTTTCTAGCTCTTCTGGTCGCCTCGACCATAGGCACATCGTGCTGTTGTAGAGTTTCTCTGATGTTATCCTTCCATATTGTTCTTGGTCTACCTCGTGCTCTACGTCCTTTTTCTCTTTCCATGTATGCTTTGTTGGTAAGGTGTCACAAGGCATTCTCTCTAAGTGGGCAAACCATTTCACTTGCTGTCTTCGTATGTAATCCAGAATTGGTTCTGTGCCGACTAGTTCTCTTATATCTCATTCCTGATCTTATCTCTTATGGTCACTCCTACAGCCCTTTTCAGACATCTCATTTCCGTGGTTACTAATTTTCTTGTATGGTTTGTTGTGAGTGACCATGTCTGGCACTGGTAGCACAGAGTTGGAATAAATATGCTTTGAATAAGATGTCTCTTTGTGCTGATTGGGATTGTCTTATGCTGGTAGATACTTGGTACTAGCTGTCCCAATACTTGGTTTGCTTTACTGCATATAATGTTAATTTCTTTATCAAATTTTCCATCTTCGGTAAATGTAATCAAAGTAATAATTCCATCTGAGTGATAATGTATGTCTAATATGTAGTTAGATATGTCCGGATGCACCAGGAAACCCACTCCATTCTTCGATGTTTCTCCTCCTGCATATGTTAGTAAGTAGCCTCTGTGTATTTTCTTGTTACTATTTAATTTGCGTCTTATGTCAGCTAGCCCCATTAACTTGATTTTCCTTTTTTCCATCATTTCAATAATCTATATTGTTTTATTTCCTAGGCCAGCGGTGTTAAGTGTTGCAATAATGTATTTCGCTTTTCTGTCTCGTAGTCCCTTAACATTGCCATGGTCAGATACCGTTTGATCAGTCCGTTTATATCTTATTGTGTTTTCTGTAGTGATAATAAATCTATTGCCGACTTGCTAGACCTGTCGCAACTTCACCAGAGCCCCGTTGGTCAGGACGTTTCGGAGTGACCCAGGATTTGCCTTCATGGCTACCGTAGCGGTCCCCTGGCACGAGGCCACACCATACTTCGCCCACACCTAGCAATCCCCTACTTTGTCCTATTACCACCTCTCACGACGAGGACGTGGGGTTTGCCTTTGAGATGCATATAATATAAAGACTTTTATATAACGGAGCACTTGTGAAAAGTGGCTCTTGTGCCATGACGTTGATCTATTGTTCAAACCATTTAAGATAGGAGAAACTCCTTAGTTGCACATCTGTCCGGAAAACGCAAGAGTTGTACTTTGTGTATAAGCTACATGTATCCTAATGTTAACTTATTAGTAAGTTGACCGACAGGTCATGTATGTGTCTTGTTGAACTGGAATCCAGGACTGGGCTCTAAGATTTAGAGGGATGTCAAACCTTCTGGTCCATGTATAAAAATCCGTCAGTCAGGCGCTTCCTGCTTGTTCGAATATCTCCAGCGGTTTCTATTCTATTTCCACACATCATAGTTTTCGTTCTATGAATAAAATATTTCATCTACATTCTTTGCTAGACTCGTTAATTTGTTGCCAGGTATGCCATTTGATTGGGTCTTAAGCAGCTTGAGTCCCCCACCAAGACAAATTGAATGCGCTCCAAGGTGTCCCACAAACCGTGTTCCGAAGTTCTAATTATAAATATTTGTGTACACATATATGCGAGGGAAAGTCAATAAGTTAGTCACAAATTTTAGTAGGGTGGCAGGAATATGTTGTTTGTGGTTTCTAAACGCGTCCTTGGGTAACAGCAACATCAAACTTCAAGTCTCTGTTTGTTATGTGGCAGGTGTTACTGGTAAATCTAAAAACATGCACCATTCAGAACAGCTTAACCCAGAAAATGTGTGTTTTTTTTTTAAGGGGGGGGGGGGGGGGGGGGTAAACAGACCCCCACCGCCATGAACAGAAGTTCTCTATTTAAGTTTTGTTTGTTTGATTATATATGTCATTCTATTTTTAATGTACTTTTATAACTATTTAGCATTTAGCACATAATTATTATTGCGCCTTTGAACTAGATTTGAGTGCACCACCAGCCGATCCCAACCTCTTCTAGAATTTAAAAAAGCAACATCATCCCTTTTCCCCCAAGCCCAACCAAAGTTTTGCTTGTGTAGGTCCCCTACACAAAAAGGCATTTCAGATGGAGTAATCAATAAAGGCAAAAGCTGGTCGGTTCTTAATGAATTTATTGACTTTGCAATATTGAGACCTGTAATATCCGCATTTAGATCAATCAATAAATCAATCAATTAGTCAGCTTTCAAGAAATAATGGTTAACTAAAATAGATCTCCTACACTCCTTTCGTCGGCTCTGTGGCTAAGTCGATGCCAATGCTGCGTAATGACGGGATGCCAGGTTCGATCACAGCTGCGGGCCATGCGCCTTGTGTTGGTTTCGACAGTGTTATCAAGAAAGCCGACCGTCCAGGAAGCAATGGCAAACTACTGGACATAAAATTGCCTAGAAGAACCACACAACATCCAGAGCTGTTAGGGTTGGTTCTGCAACGTCATATAAAGGATACGCAACTAACCAAAAACACTCCTTTCTTTTTCGAGCCCAATGTGCAAACGCTCTCAGACTTGTCCAAGTCCCCCTATTGATGTTATCCTCATTTTTATAAAGCTTCATGCATTGTTACGCAAATATTTTAAAGCTGTGATCTCACGGTTGCGCCCCCCTCCCCGCCCTCCCCCTCGAGAATATGGCAAGACCTCCCCCATTACCTCCTTAAGTATAAGGCAAAACCTTCACACTCCCTTTGAGTATTTTGAAAGACCTCCACGCTCCCCCCCCCCCCCTCCCCACATTTGAGTATATGACAAGACCTTCACGCCCTCCTTAAGTATATGACAAGTCCCCAACCTCCTCTCCTCCCCCCGCCCCCTTTTCCTCTTTGTGAGTATACAAGACTCCCACGCCCTGCCCCCTTGAGTATACGACAAGCCCTCCACGTCCCCCTTAGTATATACTCTGGAAATCTTCTTACGTTCCCCTCTTCGAAGGAAGATCTGATTTTAGCAAACTGATATTTAGTAGCCTGTTACGACTTGTTTGTCTCTTGTCGCTTGTCTCGGCACTATATTTCTTTGTTATCTTCAAAACTGATATCCCGGAACCAGGAGAAATGTTCTCTTATTGTAAATAAGTAACTGACACAGAGTTAGAACTATCCAATGAAAAAATAATGGTCACAACCATAAGTCATCTCCTTGTGAGATGCCAATTTTTCGTTAATTTGATTAAATAGATAGGGCCTAATGGCTGAACGCGGTTTCTAGGACCTCTCCACGGCGATCCTCATCCACATGGTGGAACTTTGTGTCATCGGGTGTTTATCGCTTGTGTGATGTCCTGCTAGGGTAGAAAGTCAGTCAGTCAGTCCCAGAGTTTGAATAATTATATAGTAGGCTCAAGTTTTTTTTTCGTTTTTTGAAGCCCCACCTAGGCTTTTATCGTGGGTCCTGAACATAGCCAGGGCCATTAATATGACCTAACGACTTAAGGGGTTTCCAGAACTTCGCCAAGTGCCGCATAGGGGCACCTATGGTCACCGGGTGTTTATCGTTTGTGTGATGTCCTGGTGGGGTACAACAAGAGAGACAGAGTTAGAACAAAACTCTTGGGGGCGCAATTTTTCGTTATTTTAAGGCCCGATCCCGGCTGTAGTCGGGGGTCCTAATATAACCTAACGGTTAAACGGGGTTTCTGTGACTTGTGCCCGGGTGATGCTCATCCGAATGGTAGCACGTTGTGTCACCGAGTGTAGGTCGCTAGTTGTACGGCCCTATTGGGATTAAACGACACACATAATCGACATCCCCACAAAACCAAAAATAGACTCAGGTCAAACTTACAAAAGTTAGCTGCGTATCCTTTACAGCACGTTGCAGAACCAGCCCCAGCAATTTTTGGCTGTTGTTGTTTTTCTAGGCAAATTTACGTCCATTAGTTCGCCATTGCTCTCTGGACGGTCGGCTTCTCGATACCAACGCAGGGTGCAGGGCCCGCAGCTGGGATCGAACCCGGCATCCCAGCATTACGAAGCGTGTTCGTAACGCCTCAGCTACAGACTCCGAGCACTTACAAGCATGTCGTAAAAGACGACTTACCAGTATTCTCCTTAAAATTCGAAGTGCAACCTCCTGAAAGGTGGGGAACCAACAGTCTGTTTATAAATAAGCAAGATCTTTAAAAACAGATGTCCTCGAAAATCTGAAGTTCTGAAACAGGACCAAAGTCCAGAAATACACGAACAACCAGAACTTTCCGCAAGAGTGTACATCCGTTGAACGCAAATATGAAATCGGAAGAACTATTAGAACAGCGCCTATAATTAAATTCACTGTAAAATAAAGACTGAAAAGATACTGTCATTTGATGAGAATTAATCCAATAACGCCAGAAACAAGAGCGCGCAGCGTGATAATAGAAACGTCAAGATGTAGAGCACGGCCAAGAAGAATATGGATTGAAGGGACAATGATATAGAGAGACCCCACACCATCACAGCATACCGTGCAACCGAGCGTGTCGCAGCTCGGAAACCGCTCATCTGTTAACCTGTGACATCAAGCCCCAAACAGCAGAAGATGGACACAAGAAAGAAAGAAAGAAAATGTTTCCGCGACCAAGTTGTAAAGCCGCTATCTCATATTCTTTTGAGAATAGGTTCTATTTGTCGCATTCCTTCGAGTGCAGCTGTTTGCAGATCCCTCAGTGAAACATTACTTTTGCTAGAGAGCTCACATATTGTTATAACGGGCACTCTTCCGAATACCGGTCCCAAATTTTTTACTGTTCAAAACATCTCTTTTAGAGCCTCAAGGGGTTATAAAGAGGTTATAAAAAATATGGAATAGGAACAACTAAAATATAGAAGCGGAATACGTACCAATAATGATTTAGGCTATCATCATCAGTTTCCACTATCATCAGTTTCCACTTCTGCCGTCATTGTTCAATGGATAGCAATGTTTACAGCTAAGCGCTGTGGGGTGAATAGTTTTCGATCCATTGTAGCGCCGTGGATCAGTTTTCACTTCTGTAGTTAAGCGCCGTCAAATAATAATTGAGGCCATCATTATCAGTTTCCACTTCTGTGCAATGTTTACAGTTAAGCGGCGTGGGGAGAAATAGTTTTCGATCCATTGAAGCGCCGTGGGGAGGGATAATTTTCGATCTATTGAAGCGCTGTGTCCATGGGTAGCAATGTTTAGATCATCATCATCAGTTTTTACTTCTGCCGTTAAGCGCAAGTGCACAAATTCGTAAGGAGGCGATAGGCAATTATAAACGCAAGTGCACAAATTCTCAAAGAGACTGTGACGAGGTGCATTTGGTGAGTCCAGAATTCCTTCTAACTGCAAAGAAAGTACACAAACCCAACTGAAACCTCTACAAAGTGAAACACAATGAGGTAACTGAACAGCTAACCCAGGCGATCTTCCTAGCAGCGATCAAAGTGTCTGAAGAACCAATAGTTTATCTCAGTGGAATTTAACGTTAGCTCAACAGCTGGACCAGGGAACGCATCTACGTTTGAAGAATTATGCAATCTTCCAGTCGGACGGACATAAGACCATCTGAACCTGCGGACAGGCAGGTGGCTAATTACCACGGATTAGAGTTGAGACGTAGCGGACATTCTCAGACCAGCCGACAACTTTGAAGTGCAGGGTTCAAACAGGATAGCGAGTCCAGTTGTCTAAGCAGGCGAATTTCGCACATAAATGTGATACACTTAACCTACCTAGTGATGTTATAATTACAGCATACTCGTAATCACAAGGGTGGAACTTGGATCTTGATCTTGAGAATGTGAACAAAAATGTCAAAGTGCGGCGACGCTTAACCGGCTCCTATCTTGGTTTTCTGGTCGGCCGGGTTTCTTTGTGGTATATTCTTGATACTTCTGTGTGATGTGTTGCCACATCTGAGTTTCAGTTTTTGTTGCTGTTTTCCTTGTATGGAACTTGGACAACAGGGTAGAACATTTACGGATGTCTCTGACCTGATTGACATAAGGACAGGAATAGTGAAATGTTTTAGAGGGCGCAGCTAAAAGACTCCTAAGTCTAGAGACAGAACGGGCAAATGACAGTTTGCAATGGTAAGGCAGCGAGCACATTCTATTATACTTTCATACTGTGCTAAAAGAGAAAATCTAACCATATTTCGAAAATAAAAATTTAAGAAATGACAATATTTGAACTGCTGCATGTAAACAGTAAAAAAGTAGGTGCAAACATTAGTGAACCAATAAATAAGTAACCTGCAGTCTTCATCTTTCATCATCTTACCAAAAGTATATCTCGATCTCTAAACGCCTTTTCCCTTCTCCTGCGGATACTCACCTCAATATATTTCACGAGTCATTATTAGGCTGTATCTGT
Source organism: Candidula unifasciata (assembly GCA_905116865.2). Classification (NCBI taxonomy): domain Eukaryota; kingdom Metazoa; phylum Mollusca; class Gastropoda; order Stylommatophora; family Geomitridae; genus Candidula; species Candidula unifasciata. The sequence goes on from CAJHNH020001464.1 coordinate 188,626, forward strand.
TTAACCAGGGACTATTACAACCAACCAATAATAGACTTCCGTAACAATAATAACCACGTAATGATGCCCTTCCAACTACCGACAAGCCACACACACGTGACTCTTTTTGTGGGATCCAATGCCACATGTTTGACGGGAAAAAAGGAATTGATCCACTGCCACCTAAAAAGCATGTTGTAAAAGGTAACATTCCAACCGACATTTCGAGGGCTAACGAAAAGAAAGAAGATTACCTGCCCGTGACATGACCATTGAGCATCTCGCCGCCGCTATCGCAACCTAGCTGTTAACGAAAAGACCGAGCGAAAGGCGCAGATATCGCAGCCTAGCTGTAAACCACAACACAACGTGCAAACCACCCTTGTAAAAGCAACAACAACAAAAATCGCCCGCCGGAGATTTGTACACCGATCAACCGCGCAAGAGGCAGAATACTTATCAACTGTACATGCGAAGACTTAGAAATTTTGTTCAAATGAAATAATATAATAAAACAAAGCATAGTTCGTAATTTTCCTGTTCCATATTTTTAACTATATGACCTCACAAGTCCCTAACTACGACTTCTTGAGGCCCTGGATGGGATTTTTTGTCTTTGAATATATTCAGAAGAGACCGTATAACGTTTTCTCTCAGTTTAACTGATCCTCTTTCCTTTCATTCCTATACAGTTGTTACTTCTAATTAAATCTAAATATTTGCTACATGATGCATGATATTCCAGAGTCTTACAGGATTCATACAGAAAAACTGTGGGATTAAATGTGTTACAGAAAACACTGGGATAGTAGAGGTGGCCATCCTCCGAATAAAGGGCACAAAAGATGGCGGCCGCAAAAACATCCTAACAGAGCCTCGGTCACGTGTCAATTGCGCACTTACGGCGACTTAATTTGCCGTTTTCCGGCGACTTAATTTGCCGTTTTCCGGCGACTACCGCCACCGCCGGAGTTCCACACGCCGCTAACGCGACGTGGATTGGGACTAAACTAGATGGCTGGGACTTACGAGAAGCAGCTTCCGCATCTCCTGCAGCTTTGCTCATGAGTCCTAGCCATCTAGTTTAGCCCCAATCCACGCCGCGTGAGCGGCGTGAGAGACTGGTGGTGGCGGTAATCGCCGGAAAAAAGCAAATTAAGTCGCCGAAAGTGCGCAATTGACACGTGACTGAGGCCTTGTTTTTGGCCGCCATCTTTTGTGCCCGTTATTCGGAGGATAGCTGTAAAGGTTGATGAAAAATATGGAGATACCAAAACTGAGGACCCCTTTTACGCAAGTGGAGCATCGGGCATATGGTTCTGGAATCCTATTTTATAGACCAATCAACATTCGATAGATAATATGGTCTACATTACTCCGGTGACCTTTAGTTTACCGGAGAGTAATTAGTATCTAAGTCGAATCAAGCTGGTAGCCAATGTTAAATTTAAAGAAATCCGACTGTTTAGAACTCAAGGCCTGCGGGTTAGTAACTGACCACTACAATACTGCGGCTTCCAAGAAAAGCTTAGAGTATATTAATTATGTTAGTAACCACTAAACCAACTGTGAACATCTTTTAACTACAGTGAAAAGGCGAAAAAATGCAATGGTATGGACTTGTATTAAGATCTAATAGCCTCTCAGAAACAATACTGCAGGGCTCAGTAGAGAGAAAAAGCAGAAGATGTAGACCGGGAAAGACCTGGTTACAGAACCTGACTGACTGGATAGGGCTCGTGCATGCAACCATGAAGTCCATCGCAACTGACCGCCAAAGGTGGAGAGAGCTGATCAGTCAGTCAACAGAAACTGGTGACCCAACGACACGTAGTGTTATGGGATGATGATGATGATGATGATGACGATGATGATGATGATGGTGATGATGAACCACTAAACGTACACTAATTTGTTCTGTTTCTTGAAAGTTAGATACCTTTGAATCAGCTCTGTATATTTTATTCATCAGATGCTTGACTACCTTCTCCACCACGGAGCCGATGTCAACGCTAGAGACTCCGACGGCAACACAGCTTTGTTCTATGCTAAACAGTCAAATAAAGACAGCGCCCGTTTGCTCATCAGCTGTGGAGCTATCCAGGATGAAAGCTCGGAAGTCAGCCACCATCAACCACAACAACATCACCAGATTGGTGAGAACACTTGCCGGCTTCTTGGATCCTCCTCAAGTTTACGAAAAGAGCATACACCGTCCCGTTCGTCAAACGATGTATACAACAAAGTACCGCACCCACTGCAAAAAGGTTCTTCTCACAGACGCTCCTTGTTAACAACTTCGGCGATGGCTTCTTCTGGGTCAAAGGGATCTTCATCAAAGTCTCATTTCTTAACTGTCCCACCTGCAAAATTATTCTCCAGCTCGCCGTGTCTACATCAGGGTAGTTCAGCGGGCAGTGGTGCCAGCAGCATCACTAGTTCCACCAGCAGCAGTGATCTGACGTGTAATAGTAATATTACACACTCTAAACATAGTATTAACAACAACAATACGACAGTTACAGATCTCAACAAAGGAGAATTGAAGAGTGGTAGTAGAAGTGTTAATACAAGCACGGAATCGCTGAGGAAACAATTAGATTTTAATATTAGCCAAAATAACAGTGATTAAATACAGGAAACAATATGATAGTGCTGAACTGAACATTCCTTGAGGAAAGTGTACATATAGTGAGTTTCATTTCGATATAGTATCAGAGAAAACTATCATACAAAAGGACTAAGCACCTATAGTCATGTCGGCCAGAAGAGAAAGAAGCAGAACTGTAAATCTCCCTCAATACTAAAAGTGATTAAAGAGGAAGTGAGGAAAAGAAGAAAATGAACATCTGTAAAGAAATTAAATTATAAACGGCTAGAAAACGTGAAATATTTCTTTTAATGCTATCGTAGTTTATTAAATATAACGAAATATGTGACAAGAAAACTAGTGGGGGGGGGGGAGGCATGCAAAAATAAAACCGAACATGTCAACAAAAGTGTCAGCTGAGAATTTAATAAAGCACAAACTTTGACAAGAAAACTAAAAAAGACAAGACAACAGAGCTTTAAGAAAAAGGTCAACATGACACAAATAAGTACGTAACTAGAGGGGAGGGAGTGGAAAAAGGGGGGGGGGGTAGTTTGAATATGAAAGCTGTAATATGAAACGAAATAAATAGGAATGCGTATTTTAAAAAAAAAGGGGGGGGGTTAATAAGTTAAATAAATAAACAAGTTAATAAATAAAAATAAGTAAATCTGTGCTCATTTTCGAACCACCCCCTTTTTCCCAGAATTGAGAACGCTAAAACTGAATGAAATGATTTTCTAAGAGTAGCGGCTGGTTTTATCACTGGAGCAAGATTTAATAGGTGACTGAGATATCACTTTCGCATTGGTGGTCAGACTTGATAAAATAGATGGAGAAAGGTTTAAGGGAATTATTACCAACATCCGCAAAATGTTCACAGAAAAGATCTGCTAGCTTCCTACCGGTTTCAGAATCTCAAGTAAATGGTTCTCTGATTTGAAAAAAAAAAAAAAAACTTCAGGAAACAAACCGAAGGGGTTTGGATCACTAATCACGTGTTTACATCTTGTCCGGGAGCATTTGCAAGTACCGAAAGAAAGTGCTGGACGGATGGGAGGCAGTCTGCTTCTGACAAGTATGTTTTTAAGATTGCGGTCTCGCTTGTAGACCACTCTTGGATTGTCATTGATGATCTTGCAGAAGTCAGGATGAGAGTGAAGAAAGCTAAGGTGACGATGAAAGATTCTACAAACAGGCAAACTATTAGGTGATTTGTAAAGATGATTTAGGTCTCAGGAGCAGGTTTCGGTTTAGTGGGCTATGCCTCTCTCTGGGCGATAAATTGTCCTTTTTTTTAATGCCTGAGAATTTTTAGCTTCAAAGCGGGCACGGAAAAAAAATCTAGAAACGTGCCTTACTCAAGAAATCTGAGTCACTAAAAAAAACTATGTAGTCTAAGCAGTTGAGAGAATGGTATAGAATGTTTGCAAAAGAATAGGTGAGAGGACGTATAGAGAAGTTTGCTATGAGAATATGTAGCTTTAAAATAGGCACATATGGTTAGGAAGTAAATTCAATGCTAACCTTGATGTCCTAGAAATTCCCTGACGTTGTGAAAATCAAGGAGGTGAACTAAATAGCGGCATTAAAGGTGTTGATGAAATTAATGAATTGGTCGAGTTCTCTTCTGAATATTTCGGGATTACCAACGCCATAATTTGTGTACCTCCAGCACCCTTCCGGTAACTTTCTTGTGTATGTAGACAAAAACTGGTGCTCAAGAAAACCCATAACATAGCATGCATAACTGGGACCAGTTTGAGTACCCATCGCGAGATCGCTGATTTGGTCAGAATACTTGCCATTAGAATGTCAGAAAAGTTCTACATTAGATCTGGAGTGAGACGGGATGCGTTTTTTTACCACTACTGTTCACTACTTATGTCGACCAAATTTGCAGATCAGCTAACATCAGCGAAGGGGACAACATCGGATAATTGCTAAATGAATTGCTTTTCGCTGATGGCCAGGCAATCATAGCACCAACAGCAGTACAACTACAAGAACACATTCATAGACTTCACTCAGAATGTGACAACTATAATATGAAGATCATCGTAGACAAAACAGAGGCGATGACATTCTACAGAAAAGGGAAAACCACCGACATCAAAACTGATAAATATCAGTTGAAGTAGGGCAAGGATTTTATATGTTTGGGACACTTTTTTTTCCAGAAGGCGGAAAAATTGATAAAGAAATCGGTTCTTTATTAATATCTTACCCCAGATGAGGCCACAGGACAGTTCAAAATTTTAGAGGGTGGTAAGAGCGGGTTTCCGGGTTTTTTGATGCTTTTAACTACCCCAAAACATCTCAAACTTGTCCTAACCCCAACCCACCTACGTCCCACGAGAGAGTGCAGCCTAGGATCCATGAATGCATGCAGCCTAGGTTCCACGACTGGTTGCTGCCTATCTACCAGCCCCTGAAATATTAGACTGTCCCGTGACCTGTAGATTTCCCATGTTTGGTGTAGGGTGTTGATAAAGCACCAACAAATCTAACAAAGGTTCAATAAAGTAAATAAA
>CAJHNH020001465.1:0-2500 GCA_905116865.2 Candidula unifasciata
ACATATGTGCACATACAAACGGGGGTGCAATGCAAAGAAGTAAAAAGAGAAAACAGGAGAGATCAAGCAACGCGAGCAGCAGCAACAACAACAACAACAAAATGACTGGAAAAAAACACAGTAGGCAGACAGAGAGACAATTAGATAGAAAAGAAAACAAAAACTATATGAAATGACAGTGAAGCGAAGAATCATAATTAAAAATAAATGTACGCTGAAAAAGTCAGGAGAGAGAGAGAGAGAGAGAGAGAGAGAGAGAGAGAGAGAGAGAGAGAGAGAGAGAGACAGAGTAAGAGAGACGGAGCCAGAGAAAGAGAGGAAAGAAACAGAGATAGAAATAAAAAATAATAATAACCGAAGCTAAAAGGAGAGGGGACATGAAAAAAGTAAAAACCAGGACAGGACAGTGTTATTAATGGGTTTCTTTGAGAGATGATGCCATTTTTGGGCATCCGACAAAGCTACAAGAATTTTGGGTGAGGATTAAACACAAAAGGGCAGGCTTTGATGACTTGACGAATGGGGCAAACCAGAAAAATGTGATAGATGAAGAAAAGTGAGGAGGGAGGACAAATAAATAAACAGACAGAGCTACATTTAATTTGTACTTTATTCTTAATTCACCCCAAACAAAGGAAATTCAAGAGTTTCCGGAACAGTCCAGTATTCTAGGGGTGGTATGGGTTGGGTTTGGGTTAGGGTTTGTCGTTGTACCTGAGGGCTGACAAAGATCCTAACTCTAACCTAAACCCATAAACTATCTAGAATACTGGACTTTCCCGGTAACTCCGGGATTTTCTCTACTTGGAGTGAATTAAAAATAAGTACCTTTTAATTTAAATGAAAAGCAAAGACACAATATATTCGCAAGAAGAAATAAATGAGAAAGAGAAACTCGCTAATGTCATGATCATAATCATCATTATCATCCTGGTTGACATCTTTCCCAGTCGCTTAATGCAGTAACTAATTTCCAAAACAGAAAGCTTGGGTGGTAAAGATCATGGGTTGCCTTTGCACCATGATGCCTCACTCGGCCTTTCTTGTTTACTCCAAAGGATATTTTTTTTTAAATATTCAGAATCCGTGAGTTCTTAACCCTTTGGCCCAATCTGTGGATATCGCAACCCTTCGGCCTTGATTCCATGATAAATACCGTAAATCTGGGAGAAATGTGGCTTGTCTGCCTACTCCCGGGAGTGAACCTGGACCACAAGGAGTTCTTCACCCGGTCACCGCGAAATCAGCTTTAGCCAACTACGCTAGAGAGCCTGGCTCCAAAGGATAGACAACACCATTACGTTTGGAACAAACCACGCTACAGAAGAATCAAGAAACTGTCTCTCATCCTCTCCTTACTGTACCACTATATTCAAGCAGGGCTCGCAGTCTTTTTGTCTATTCCGTGCAATCGTTTAGATTTCATCAATGGTCGAGTCACTTTATCAACGCTCGTCTTAGAGTTTCTCTAGGATATTCTCGTCCACTCAGTCCATTTATTTTGAAATGTAGTAGACATCTGATGATGAGCCTCTGCTGGCTTCTGTTCCTAATGTGTCAGGTATAGAGCCAGAACCTTGTAACTGTTGATTCCAGTACTTAGTGCATTGTAATAATACAATGTGGCGTTGGTAGTCATGTATATCCACTACCTTCTGTATCACAACTGTTGATTCCAGTACTTAGTGCATAGTAAAAATAACATATGGCGTTGGTAGTCATGTATATCCACAGCCTTCTGTATCACATACTTTACACAGATATTCCTCCATGCAGTGATGGGAAACTGTCCAGCATCTGTTCTCTAGGTCTCTCTCTGCCTCTCCTCCCATCCAACTTTCCTACTGTCACCATGTACTCCAGTTTTCTCCTTCTCCTCATATGATCAAAGACTGTAGATTGTCTTCTTCTCATGTGGGCAAACAGTTGTCTTTGTGAGTCAGTTCTTTCAAGATATCTTCATTACTCTTTTTATGGTTCTCCTTGCAATAACGGTCGCTAATTGGACGGCGACGGCCGCTTAATCGGAGTTCAGTCCCCTGGCTGCAATGCAATTACGGAGTGGACAAGGCATGAATCACAAAACACAGTGACTTCAACATGGCGTCTAGACCACGCACTGCGACTCACATTACCCTAACCCTAACCCAAACCTTAACCCAAACCCTAACCCTACCCCTAACCCTACCCCTAGCTCTAATTATGTCAATTGTGTCGTTCCCTCTTTTCCACTCTGTAATTGCACTGCAGCCAGGGACTGAACTCCGACTAAGAGGCCGTCGCCGTCCAACTAGCGACCATTATTGCAAGGAGAGCCCTTTTTATTTGTCCAGAGTATTCTCATCTTTCATCTATAATACACCATCTCCGCAGCTTCCAAATAATTTTTTTTTATTAAACTACCAGCTGCCCATGATTTACTTCCGTATATCAAGATATGATTTAAATAGTTTTTAAGAATTCTCTTTTTCGTCTTAACTGACAATGAAAAACTGTATAA
>CAJHNH020001465.1:5000-7500 GCA_905116865.2 Candidula unifasciata
GTGTATAATTAGTATGATATGGGAACAATTAGCATCTACGCCTTTTACTGCAGGAGACTGAACATCTTTAGGTAAGCTCGGTGTGCAATGATTCTTATAGCTGTAAATCAGTAAACTTACGTGCCAGTTCTTTCAATAACACCCAGTTATTTGTCCGAGGAGCGTGGTTTTAAATCGTCAAAAAGTTGCACTTAAAAAAAAAAAAAAGATCTTGTTCCCAGTTTGAAACAGTTTTAAATCGGTATCAGGTAAGTCTGAGAATGTGAAGGCACTTGCACTATATACCCAGTACACCTGACAGCGCGAAGAATGCACCTTTATTTCACTTGTACTATATACCCAGTACACCTGACAGCGCGAAGAATGCACCTTTATTTCCCTTGCACTATATACCCAATACACCTTAGAGCAAGGGAAATGGTCATTTTTTTTTTTTTACCTGCACTACTTACCCAGTACAATTGAGAGTGTGGAAAACGGACCTCTATTTTACTTGCACTATATACCCAATACGCCTAAGAGCGTGGAAAATAAACCTTTTTATTTGCTGTCTAGGTGTGAGTTTATGTTCTTTACATCAACAGTCTTTGATATTTGTGATACCATCATCACTGCCATCTGGTATGGGCGATCATGCCTCTACACAATATGCTATCTTGAACAGCATGTGTCAGTTCGTGTGAAATTCCAAAAGAAAAAAAAAGGCTGCATAATAAATATGGTGAAGAAAAGAAAAAAAAAAGGAGAAGAAGAAAAAGCAGCAGCAGTTATAGTAGTAGTAGTAGTAGTAGTAGTAGTAGTAGTAGTAGTAGTAGTAGTAGTAGTAGTAGTAGTAGTAGTAGTAGTAGTAGTAGTAGTAGTAGTAGTAGTAGTAGCAGCAGCAGCAGCAGCAGCAGCAACAGCAGCAGAATGAGAAACCTACTGAAGTAGAAGGAAATGATTGTGGAAGAGGAAAAAAGAAAAGAGAAGAAGAATTTGGTGAAGAGGATGAAAAGGAAGAAAATACCAAACAGTGGGGAGAATAATACACACACAAAAAAGAAGGAAAGAAAGAAATATGGAAGAAAGTATACGCAAAACAGTCAGACAGGAAAGGGAAGGAAGAAAGAAAAGAAGGAAGGAGAATCGGAGAAAAAGAAAGGCAGGCAGAAGAAAGTTAAAATTATAAAAACGAAAGAAAGAAATCAAGAAAAAAGAAAGAAAGAAAGAAAGAAAGAAAGAAAGAAAGAAAGAAAGAAAGAAAGAAAGAAAGAAAGAAAGAAAGAAAGAAAGAAAGAAAGAAAGAAAGAAAGAAAGAAAGAAAGAAAGAAAAAGAAAAAAGAAAGTAAGAAAGCTAGGCAAAAAAGAAGATAGTTAAAGAGAAAAGGGAATAAAAGGAAGAAAGTTAAAATGTAAAAGAGAGAAAGAAAGAAAGAAAAAATAAAAGAAAGAAAGAAAGTGAATGAGGTAGGAGACAGAAGAAATAGGAACACAACGTAAAGAAGAACAGAAAGAATCATAAACCGTACTGTATTGAACCCTATACAAAAGCCACATCACCACTTCACAGACAATATCTACATGGAGCCCGCTCAAATTGCTACACTTTGTGCCATAATTTGCCAACGAATAGCCTCTCTGTACATCTCTAGTGCTATATGTACAGGCAGGACGCAAACACTAAATCATATTAAGTTCAGAAAACATTATTCTATTCATGATTTTCCGGCTTCCGTCACTCCTCGTTTTCTCGTAAACAGTTTCTTTTATCTATCATACGATCTTTTTTCCCCTGGCTAAAATATATTCTAGAGAAGTCGTATAACAAAAGCGGTGTGCCGTGTTTTCATAATATTTGTAACCAGAGTTAAATTTGTACTCTAGCCAAACGTAAACACACAGTTTTCTTCACAAAGTTCGTATCGTGTGGCGTTGGTAGTCATGCCTATCAACAACCTTCGGTATCACGTACTTTCAATCAACTCTGACACAGGTGATACTCCATGTCATGATGTCAAACTGTCCAGAATCGTCTTGGTCTCCCTCTGCCTCTCATCCCCTCCTACTTTCTCACTGTCACGAGATACTCCAGTTTTCTCCTTCTCATCACATGACCGAAGAATGTAGATTGTCTTTTTCTGATGTGAGCAATGAGTCCTCTTCACGAGTCAGTTTCTTTCAAGATGTTTTCATTATTTTTTTTTCTGTCTAAGGTATTCTCATCAATTGTCTATACAACCCCATCTCCACAGCTTCCAAATACGTTTTCACTAATTTACCTACTGCCCATGATTCACTTCGACATATCAATATAGGATTTATACAGCTTTTAACAATTATCTTTCTCGTCTCAACTGACAAAGAAAGATTGCGTAGGGTCAGAACATGAAATTATTATTAGCATCATGCTTGCCTTGTGTCCACTTCTATACTCCGCCCTGTCTCGTCCATTGTTTAAAATAAGTGGCTGCTCGAAACCTTCGAAATCACAAACGCATGAACATAGCAAGCAGATGTCCCT
>CAJHNH020001465.1:12500-30000 GCA_905116865.2 Candidula unifasciata
GACCTCTAGTTTTGGAAAGTTTTGTTTTAGTCTTGAAGACTTGACAGAACTTTCTAATTTATGGTGTACTATCCCCGCACGATATTACTCTTCTCTAAATGACATCACCAGTGATAGCAAATTATTACTGTTATTATAGCTTTATGAGAAGGAATGAGAGAGGAGTGCGAAAGAAATAGACAGGTTAGTTGTGTATCCTTTACAGGACGTTGCAAAACCAATCCCAACAGCCCCTGGCTTTGAAAGAGATAAAGACAGACAGACAGACAGGACGACAGACCGACAGACAGGACGACCGACCGACAGACAGGACGACCGACCGACAGACAGGACGACCGACCGACAGACAGGACGACCGACCGACCGACCGACCGACCGACCGACCGACCGACCGACCGACCGACCGACCGACCGACCGACGACCGAACGACCGACCGACCGACCGACGACCGACCGACCGACCGACCGACCGACCGAACCGACCGACGAACGACCGACCGACCGACCGACCGGACCGACGACCGACCGACCGACCGACCCGACCGACCCGACCGACCGACCGACCGACCGACCGACCGACGACCGACCGGACCGACCGACCGACCGACCGACCGACCGACGACCGACCGACCGACGACCAGACCGACCGTCACCGACCGACCGACCGACGACCGACCGACCGACCGACCGACCGACCGACCGAACGACCGACCGACCGACCGACCGAACCGACCGACCGACCGACCGACCGACCGACCGACCGACCGACCGATCGACGACCGACCGACCGACCACCGACCGACCGCGACCGACCGACCGACCGACCGACCGACCGATCGACCGACCGACCGACCGACCGACCGACCGACGACCGACCGACCGACCGACCGACCGACATTGACCGACCGACCGACCGACCGACCGACCGACCGACCGACCGACCGACCGTACGACCGACCGACCGACCGACCGACCGACCGACCGACCGACCGACCGACCGACCGACGACGACACCCGACCGACCGACCGACCGAACGACGACCGACCGACCGACCGACCGACCGAACGACAGACAGACAGACGACAGACAGACAGACAGACAGACAGACAGACAGACAGACAGACAGACAGACAGACAGACAGACAGACAGACAGACAGACAGACAGACAGACAGACAGACAGACAGACAGACAGACAGACAGACAGACAGACAGACAGACAGACAGACAGACAGACAGACAGACAGACAGACAGACAGACAGACAGATAGATAGATAGATAGATAGATAGATAGATAGATAGATAGATAGATAGATAGATAGATAGATAGATAGATAGATAGATAGATAGATAGATAGATAGATAGATAGATAGATAGATAGATAGATAGATAGATAGATAGATAGATAGATAGATAGATAGAGAAAAAAAAGAGAGAGAGAGAGAAAGACAAGATTACGTGCGTCACAGATTAGGGGAATAAAAGACAAAAAATACCATGGAGATCAGGAAGGGGGCGGTGGTGGTAGGGAAGCCGGAAAGGAGGGGGGGGGGGGTGGGGAGGATATTAACAAATAATTCACAATGTTCACATCAATTTATCATCTTCATACGATATCCTTCATCACCAAATCGCCACCTCCAAAAAAAAAAAAGCAATAAATTATTTCTTCCATTCCACATATAATTCAATCTTCACAAGGGAATATTTCCGAATCAGCCCTTCCGTAAAAAAATAATAATATACGAACGCTTATTAAGGCTTCGTTCTTCTTTTATCCTTTGGACTCGTTTAATATTTCCTGAGTCATATTTTTTTTTTCATTTCGTTATTCGCATCTGCACTGCCCATTTTTTTTTTTTTTAAATTCCGGCAGAGAATCCATTATAACTTGCAATGAAATATTGTCATTTTTTTTTAGTTTCCTCCGATGCTTGCAGCGTTGTATGTTATTTTCATACATTTAGTGTAAATGGCAAGCGATGCAAAGTTTTTCTTCCGAATAAACCTTGCTTTCTTTCGTTCCCTTTTCCGCTGTGCACTTTAAATTGTCAACCAAACATTCTGGTACGGATATTGGATTTGCCAATCAACGGGGAAAGTTGATATTATGTTAGGATTGAAAAGTTGACAACACAAACATGATACGGGATGTGCAATTGTTACAATGTTACTTTTTTGTTGTTAGTAATTAATGTCGTTGTAGTTTGTCTCGCCCTTTATTTGCGTTTCAACGCAATTCTACTGTCCCTGATTTGTGTTTTTTCCCCCTTCTTTATAAATTCGTAGTTCATCTTCTCGTTTTCTCTGTTCTCAGATCAGATCATTACTGTGACAGGAATCTAATCAGCCACCTCCAAATGGTGTGTGTGCCTCGCTTTGAAAACAAACGTATTAAAAACATGACCAGCTAGGCACCTCTAAAAAAGGGTGTCTTCATTCGCCGTGTCTATCAGACAGCTTGAAATCCACAACTATGGACCACGGACAGAATTCATCTCAAACCATTGAAATGGCACCAAAATTTACAGAAATTTATATTAACCACCTATCCGCGGTTAATATAAAGTTTAATGTTCTTTCTGTGTAATGTTTTCATGTTTAATTTCATGTTAATAATTGTGTTGTGTTCTTTATGTAAATGTGTTGTGTAATGCCTTAATGTGTTGTGTGTATGCTTTTATGTTAATGTGTTGTGTAATGATTTTATGTTTTGTATGTTTTTAATGTGCTGTGTAATGCCTTTATGTTTAATGTGTTGTGTAATGCTTTTATGTTTAATGTGTTGTGTAATGCTTTTATGTTTAATGTGTTGTGTAATGATTTTATGTTTAATGTATTGTGTAATGCTTTTATGTTTAATGTGTTGTGTAATGCTTTTATGTTTAATGTGTTGTGCAATGCTTTTATGTTTAATGTGTTGTGTAATGCTTTTATGTTTAATGTGTTGTGTAATGCTTTTATGTTTAATGTGTTGTGTAATGATTTTATGTTTAATGTATTGTGTAATGCTGTTACATTTAATGTGCTGTGTAGTGACTTTATGTTTAATGTGTTGTGCAATGCTTTTATGTTTAATGTGTTGTGTAATGCTTTTATGTTTAATGTGTTGTGTAATGCTTTTATGTTTAATGTGTTGTGTAATGATTTTATGTTTAATGTGTTGTGTAATGATTTTATGTTTAATGTGTCGTATAATTTTTTTTCTGCGTGTCAGTAAAAAAAATGTACAATGTGTTCTGTAATGTGCATGTTGTAAAACGTGATAGGGCAATGGAGGTACTCCATTAAAGAAATGAAGAAATCACAAGACGATCAAAGGAAAAAAAGACAAAGTACAACGGTATAATGCAATGGTAAATAAAAGCTATCACGGCAATGACAGCAAGAGAGTTATCACGGCAAAGACAGAAGTAGAGAAGTTGAAGAAAACGAATGAGGACGGAGAGCAGAATGTTGTATAAGATGGGAGAAAGATTAGGATGGCAAACATTTTTTTAAAGGCGAAAAAAACAGTAACGGAGGGAATGAAAAGGAGAAAAAAGAAGGGAAGGAGGAAGCTGAAAAAAGAAAAGGGTGAGAGGAAAAGGGGAAAAATAAGAAACAGAGAAAGAAATGCAGTAGTAGTAGTAGTAGTAGTAGTAGTAGTAGTAGTAGTAGTAGTAGTAGTAGTAGTAGTAGTAGTAGTAGTAGTAGTAGTAGTAGTAGTAGTAGTAGTAGTAGTAGTAGTAGTAGTAGTAGTAGTAGTAGTAGTAGTAGTAGCAGCTGCTGCTGCAGTAGTTGCAGTATTAGTTGTAGTAGTAGTACGAAAATAAGAAGAAGAAGAAGAAGAAGAAGAAGAAGAAGAAGAAGAAGAAGAAGAAGAAGAAGAAGAAGAAGAAGAAGAAGAAGAAGAAGAAGAAGAAGAAGAAGAAGAAGAAGAAGAAGAAGAAAAGGAAGAAGAAAAAAAGGAAGAAGAAGAAGAAGAAGAAGAAGAAGAAGAAGAAGAAGAAGAAGAAGAAGAAGAAGAAGAAGAAGAAGAAGAAGAAGAAGAAGAAGAAGAAGAAGAAAAAGAGGAAGCAGAAAGAAGAAGAAGCAGGAGCAGAAGAAGAAGCAGCAGGAGGAGGATGTTGGGGGGGGGGGGGGGACAAAAACAATTACGTGTCAGTCTGTAAGGTTGTTGCTGAATTTGTTGTATTGTCGTAATGAGATCATGCTAATGCAAAATGTGTTGTGTGATATGCATTCTTTAAAAGCGGACACGGCAGGGAAGGCACTCCTTTATGGAAACTGCAATGTGATGGTTGCTTTGATTATGTCATTAAAACGGGGGGAGGGAAATGGGGCGGGGGATATGGGGAGGAGGGTGGCTACGATGACACTTAGGAACAGCAATGAGGATGGGAAGTGGGAAGAAGGATGGCTGAAAAAAAAATAAGGATTTAAAAAATATGCACACATATATAGAATGGTAAATGATAGGTATCACTGCATGGAAAGAAGTAGAGAAGGTGATAGAAGACGCAGAAGGAGGGTAAAGAGAAAGATGTGGTGGAAGAAGATCGATGTAAGAAAGACAAACATCTCAATAATTACATCACTAAAAGTTATCAAAAGGAGAAAGAGGACAAAGAGAAAGACACGGGGAAAAGGAGACACGATCGAAGGAGAAGAGACATAAAAAAAAGCGACGGAAAAATTAGAAGAAGAAGAAGAAGAAGAAGAAGAAGAAGAAGAAGAAGAAGAAGAAGAAGAAGAAGAAGAAGAAGAAGAAGAAGAAGAAGAATAAAAAGAAGAAAAAGAAGAAGAAGAAGAAGAAGAAGAAGAAGAAGAAGAAGAAGAAGAAGAAGAAGAAGAAGAAGGAGAAGAAGAAGAAGAAGAAGAAGAAGAAAAAGAAAAAGAAAAAGAGTGGGGAGGGGGAGAGAGAAAGTAAAGGGTTTAGGTCCATAATTTTTAAATCGTATCTCCTTTTCAAATGTTAATAGCCATGTACTGTCTTTGGAAAACACATTCTTCACTGGTCATTTTTTTCTTCTTCGGGGTTTAGGCTAGGCGGAGTTAAGGTCACGTGTTGAGTGGATTCTCTATAAACTTTGCAAATTAGGATTTTTATTTCATAGAGGGAAGAAAAGCATCTCTTACCAAGGATCGAACCCGGGTCTCCCGTATAACAGCCTAACGACTGAACTCTGCGGCCAGCCACTACAACCTCAAAGCCCTAAAATTGTCCATTCTTTATGTTGACATATTTCAGAGATTTTCTATCTCATGCCACTCTAAGGATAAATTAAAAGATTCGAGAAAATCTCAAGATCTCGCATTAACAAAATGTCCGTAATAACGCAATCGTATAATCTTTTAAAAGCTTCAGTTTCTGGAGAACATGTTTTCTATACAATAATTAGAAGCCAGAAATGGGCTTTTAAGGAACGCACGAGAAAGGGCGAGTGGGTTGGGGGGGGGGGGTGATTCATAAGTGGATAGACACACCCACACTGAATTACTTTCGAACCGTTTTATGGTGCCCCAATATAACAGCAAGTAAAGGACCATTTCATGCCTTCAGGTGTATTGGGCATATGTTTTTAGACCTATAGTTTATAGACCTAACGGAACTTGGTGGGTGATGACTTCAGCATTACGCCGGCCGCCTTTACTTTCCAGGACTGTACCTGAACCAACTCAAATCTGGATCGACCTGGGGGCCAAGAACATTTCCGGAAAAAAGTCCAGTCCCTCTCAGTACCCGAACCCACGATCCTTTCAATCCGAGGCGTCAGTATAGTAGTGCTCTGTGGATATAGAGTTGAATAGGCTTTCCAGGATTTGTACTTGCCTGATTCTCATCCTTCCTGATTTACCTGCCAAAACAGCTCTCACGTGGATACCAAAAGGAAAGAGATAGAAAAGACGTTCAAAAACAACATGAAGACGAACGATGGAAAGTGTCATGAGTGTCGCATATCTGACATTGAAAACTGCACTTAAGATTGCACAAGAAGTCCTCTCTAAAGCCTCACGTGCCACTAGGCAAAAAGAGAACTGATGATGATGATTGATGATTCTCATCCTTGATTAAGGCTCTCTCCAGAACCACTATCCGCCTGGAAACAGCGTCTCACACAGCACGAATTTCAACGCGATCCCCAGGGATGTTCGTAAAAAGTCGCATCGTGAACCGAAGGACACAGACTGAAAGGATGCCATGACCTTTAACCTGTTCAGTTCATGATGCCACGTTTTACGGATATCATTGGGGACCGTCACCAGAACTACGGTGTTCTTGCTCTACGCGGGGCTTTCGGCAGGCGGCTACCCGTTCTGCGGAGAGAGACCGCGCCATTTGGGTTAAAACCCAGTGCAATGAATAGCATTCATTAAGTTAGTTGTTAAAGTTGTATGAGGTGACGAACCGAGACCTAACACAGTTCCGCAAAGTGTACAAAAACAAATTAAAGCGCAGACGCCGTTCTGTTCTCAAAACTGCGCACTTAGGTACCGGTCGCCAATTTACTCGCCCGTAGACGACTTCGTCGCTGGTCGCTACTTTTTTTTTTGGTCTGTCTCCTTTTATCGTATCAAAATTGCCGGAGTCCTTTTCATGGCTCTTAGTAGTGTGCAATGCTTAGACATTTCTTTTGGTGCATATAACCTAGTCACAATTACAACCTAAAGCTCCCCCTTTCGGAGATGCTGTTAAAACTGGACTCTCCTACCCCCCCCCCCCCCCAGCAAATCAAGCGAAATCCAAGGCGGCGTTCAAGGTCCATGGCAACATTTACTTTAATATTTTATTCAATTCTGAATTGTTCGAATTTTTGAAGCGCTCGAATTTAGAGAAACCACAGTATTAGATCAAACAGATAGTATGAAAATCCAAATCTCTGTTGCCTTGCCTAAGAACAAACAACACACATTATTTAAAAACGCCCCCACAAGACGCAACAACAGGAAATTTAATCCAGAAAAAAAAAAAAAAAATAAGGACAGACAACGAGACGAAGAAGCTTTGTTCGTCTAAAACAGAGGAAAATAGAAAAAAAGCCTTCACATCGGCAAATCAGGAAATTAGAGAGTAGATTAGAGTTGATGGGCGGGGATTATAGATGATTGGGGATTGCAGGTGCCGGACAGTTGGGAGACAGAGGGGATAAAATTCTTAGAGCGTCAACAAATTGACAGGAAGCTCGAGCCGCCATCAGACAACCTCTGAAATATTTTATCTAGGAAGAAAAAAAAAATCAACAGAATTTTCTTGTAGAGTGTAATATATGTAGCTTGTTTGTGAGTCGGGCCTGCGTACCCAATTTGGGATGCTCAATTTTCTAAACGAAAAGTGAGTTCGTTTATTGGCGAACACTAATAAACACATGTAAACACATACACGCGCGTGTTCACATGCATAAATGCATACATAAATACATATATATACACATACATACTCACATTCATGCACACAGTCACTCACACAAACATGCATATATAAACATACATACATAAATATATACATACATTCACACATATAAACAAACACACACATAACGACCAACATACATACGTACACACGTACGTACGTACGTACACACACACACACACACACACACACACCCACACAGACAGACAGACAGACAGACAGACAGACAGACAGACAGACGTTTACTCACATTATATATATATATGTATAAATGCATACACACGTTTAAAAGTAAACATATATGCGTGCATAAAGTGCTTATATGTGCAAGCGCACACACGCATTCCTATCTACACACACACATAATAATTAAAGGAACCCATATAGGTGTGCAGTGGGCATATACATACATACATATCCCCCCCCCACACACATAAACCTATATATGTATGTGCACAACGAGCTAGGGATCACATGTAACGTACACCCACACAATTTACATGCATGTGTGTGTGTGTGTCTATATATATATATATATATATATATATATATATATATATATATATATATATATATATATATATATATATATATATATATATAAATAATATACAAGTTTCAATTTGACGTAATCTGGACTATATCAACACCCTCTCACTCGCAGTTGGGCTCTGAGGCCCTATTTTTGAAAACAAAAGATGGGACCATCTGTCCTTTAGGAAAGATGACGTAAAAGGCCACTAACTGAGTTATCTGTTTAAGTCGGATGTTTTGGACCGAAAGGGGAAGTCCCAATCAAAATCTTCGCTGTAAATACATACACAGCATGCCAACCAGCCTTATAAAAAAGAACCTAGAATAAGAGGGAAAAGAAAACAGAAAGAAAATGAAGAACGAGAAAAAGAAAGAAAGAAAGGAAGAAAAAATTGAAGAAAGAAAGAAAGAATATCATGCGTAGCCAAAGAAATTAATAATAATAATAATAATAATAATAAGTCAAAAAAGAAGTTATAACGATAACACTGACACGAACCAAGAAAACAGCCAATAATAACAATAATATAAGATGTGAAAAATAACACACCATCTATCATGAACGCCTGATAGCGTTGACAAGTTAATGAAATAGAAAGACAGAAAATCCTATCCCAGCTGTTAATCTCAATGGACAAGTTATGCATAATGGCATTCAGCAGTGCTTTCTGTTTCACATATTTCAATGCATATCAAGTGCAGCCATTGCAACTGAGCTCAGCTGGCTTCAGATATGACATCACAATGCCGGGTGCACTCACACATGCGATCTGTCTCCGCTGTCAGCAGCCAGAGTACTAATTGTGTCAGAAGCGGTATGATTATGTGTTCGTTTTATTTTTATCTGAGTGCTGGATGTCAGCACGACCGACCAGTCACTCCTGATTGTATTATTTTGTGGAATTAAAGGAGTCTAGGGGAACTAACACCCAAACGCACTTTTAACTAATATTAATGAGTTACCGCTCTTGTCGTTAACGTCGTTTTTCTGACCAGTATTTATTTCCTAAGGACAGACATGTCAGAGCTACAACTAGCTAGACAGATATGTGAATTTTTATCGAATACACTTCAGTTAAGTGATTGTGTGAATTCTTGTTTGTGCTTGTGGTTGCGTATATTCATGAAGTGTGCTGATAAAGGCTATCTAGCCGCAATGTTCAAATGTCGTTTGCGATAATGTGGTAGTGACGAGTTCCAATCTTCATTTTGCTTCTTATCCTTTCGTGATTTTACAATTAAGGGCACTAATAGCAAAATTAGTTGTACATTAGTTTCACATAATACGTCCAGGAATCTAAGTTCAGTTGGGGTAAGAACCGACATCGCAAAACCCAGGACATTCCCATAAGCGCTACGTTCCCATCTTCAGCAGTCAGCGCAGAGTTCCGATTCCAACGATACAGGTAGCTGTCTAAATGTAATCTGGTAATCTTAGTTTCAGCTTTTTAGCAAAAGTTTTACCCCATCGTTGCGCCGCTTTTGTGCTAAAGAAAAAACACATATTGCTCATCACTGTCCCCTGTGGAAACTATGACCCAGACTGCAGTCTCAGCATATCCACACTAGCATACATACGAATTAAAAACAGAAGGCAGCCATCAGAAGTGCTAACATAAACAGTCCGACATAAGAAATGCAGTACATGATCGACGGAAGTGGCCCTTGCAAAGAGATCAGCAGTTGCCCACTCGATTAATTTTAATCACATAAAGCCCCATCAATTATGTGTCAAGAAGCCTCTCGCCATTACCCGAATCTACAGTTCACAAAACCACGTTCGTTGGTCACAGTCTAAAACCATTCCAAATGAAATCCACAGCCATCAGTGTCGCGCCACGCAATCAGTTCAGTAGCTGGGCGACGAAACTATATCCTTTCAGTTTACACACGCAGGTAAATGCAACGGCATCCGTCTGTTAGAAGCAAAATATTTGTCATGAATAAAAGCAGTGAACTTGTTTAATGTCAATACTGTCTTGAAGTCTGATGGTATATCCGTCTCCCCTTTCGCCTGTGTGTAAATAATGTATAGGTAGTGAAACTTAATATCCAATCACTGATTTTTGATTTAAGACTTGACATCACAACATACTAGACATATATAGCGATAGTATGTGCACATGTGGACTGGCACCTGAGACAACAGATCATGTCCTCCAAGACTATCCCAAATACAAAATATCAAGGCACAACTTTTGGTCAAGAGAAACATGGGTGCAATTCAAACTTCACGAGTGGCTGGGTGAAATCCAAAAGACAGTAAAGTTCATACTAGAGAAGCATTGCAGATATAGATAATCTATTTCAAGCGAACAAAAGAAGAAGAAGAATACCGATAGTCCTCCTTTCTCCTGCACAAAATGTCTTTTTAAGGTGAACAACTGTGGTTTTCGAAAAACGTTAGTTTAATAATCCCCCAATATAACTATAATATCTTTGCACTGGAACACACAGGGGTAATGAAATAAAGGCAGACCCGAAACACAAGAAAAAGAAAGCTAGATAGTGAAGTTACATATCGGGGGGGGGGGGGGGGGGCGCATATGGAGTGCAGCATGCAATAGCGAAGGACATAACGACCTGGTGTTTGTTGTTTGAGCGCCTATGCTCCATTGGGAGATAGAAACCAGAAGAAGAAGAAGTTCAAAATATTGTCTCCAAAGGGCAAGTTATGCATAACAGCATTAATTATCGCCTTCCAATCCATGTATTTGAATGCACACTCGTTTTTAAAAACTGGCACCCAGAGAAGTTATGCATATAAATATTATCTATTTTATTTCACATACGCCCCATTGAATTCATTCATTACAGAAAAGTAATACGTTACGCATTTACACTAATTATCTACTTTTATTTAATGCATATAACTGCAAATTAGTTCCAAATTTTGTATAACAAAAAGAGCATATTCACATTTAGAATCGTCTTCCACTTAATGACTATCTGAATGCACTGAAAGTTCCAGACAATTTGCATAGCCAAATTATCGTCTTTTATTTCAATAATGTAAAAGTAAATGTCTGTTTTCTTTCTTTTTCCGCCTTTATCCATCTCCCCCCCCCCCCCTAATCCCCAAATTGTCGCATAGACACTGTCTTTAGAAGATAGAAGGAAAAAGTCACGTAATATATTAAATCTTTACGTGCAATGCTAGGTGTAATGATGAAAAATCGACTTTTAGAACGATATGATCAGGTAGAGTCGGCACAGAACTAATACTGAACTTTAAAGGTAGATAACAAATCAAACTGTTTGGCCATGTAGTGAGATGGGCATCAGACAGGGACCCACAGAGAGCAATATGTATATAAACAATTGTAATAGAGCCAGAGGTAGACCACGCAGAACATGGACCGCAGAAATATCACAGACACTGAAAAGTACTTTATAGGCGAACAGAAGAGCCCGTTCCGGAGATCTCTTCCTGTCATGACGCCCCAAGGCATTCCGGGTAAAGAGAAAAGAAGAAGGAGCAGCATAGGCTCCAACAAAACTCATGCCAAGACGTCCTATCCCTTGCCATCCGGATGCAGCTCAATTGATGCCCTATCCATCAATTTAGATTCACTGTCTAGGTCCTCTCTTCATGCGGTTTTCTTCCTCTTGTTCTTTAGTGTTCCGAGCCCTTGAGGTTCACTGCTGCAGATAGCCCCCGCCTCCATTCATCTCTCTGGTTGATCTTCTCTTTCCAGCTGGTGACACCAAGTGTTTGCTGGTCTGTCTAGACGTTATTTCTCCATCATCTTCTTGGTCTGCCTCATGATCTACGACTATTCATCTCCCTTGTGTATACAATTTTTACTTCTCTGTCATCAGAAATGTTTCCAATTTAGCCCAACCATTTCCGTCTCTTAGCTCTCATGATGCCAGTGATTATTGGTTTTATGCGGCATTGACTAGTCTTTATTCCTGACGACGTGGGTTCAAGTACAAAGACATACTATAAGTCATATTGTAGATATACTTTTCTCATGATTTTTCAGCGTGTGTCCTAGCCAACGGCAGCGTGTTTACTTCACCTCCTAATTCCCTGGAATGTTTTCAGCTATCTCCAAAAGATTCCCCATCAGAATTGGACAGAACAGACTCAAGAAGACAATGTGAGTCCTCAAAAACAAACTATCCACATATTCCATGTATTTTCCCCCCTTATCATGTATGCCAACCGTCGGAAAATGAACTCTCCTGACATTTTAACTTGGTCAGAACATGCATCAGAAAATTATTAACTTAGTAAAGTCAACATATAAAGACACGAAATGCTGATGATATTTCTCTTCTGTCCCATTTCCGGAATCGGATGCAAGATAAATTAGAAGTGCTTCAACATGGTATCAAAATTGGTCCACTGTATTATAAATTTAACTGTATAGAAGTAGTGCCCTGATCACTTTCCACTGCCGTCATCTCCCTCACTGGCTGTCTGCTGTAAACTATAATTCTGTGGATTTAGACTTCATTACGAATTCTGAGTTTTGACTGCTCAAAAAAAGTTATGTTCAACTAAATGAACAATTTCAAGCGTCTTTCTTTGTGTCACTAAATGTGCACAGTTGTGAGGTGCTAATTAATTTTTAAAAGAGACGCAGTCTTGAAAGTGTCAACCTAACGATGTGTTTTCACATAGTTTTTTTCTTTCTTTTTCTTGGTGTGATTACGTCAATGAAAAGAAGTTTCTATTTCCAAACTTTTTATCTTCTTGTACTGCATTAGGTTTTGTTTGCCAGGTTGCTTTTTTGCCACCCTTTATTTGTTCATCCTATGACCGTTCTTCAAGATTATAATTCGTCCCCTTTTCTTCTTCTTCTGGTTCTTTATTTTCTTTTAGCTGAAGCATTTTATTCTTTGTTGTTCTGGTTAGAATTCATGTAGTTAAGCAGAGAAAGAATGGGAAGCTAAAGGAGGGACAGATCAAACAGTAGTAGCAAGAGAAGGAACAGGAGAAAGAAAAAAAAAAAGAGAAGGAAAACAGGAGAAGGGAGAGGGAAAAGGGAGGATATGAGAAGGGGATGAGAAGGGAAGGAAATGAAAATGAAGGAGGAGAGGAAACGGAGGAGGAATAAGAAGAAAAAGAAGAAGAACAACAACAACAACCACCACAGGAAGAAGAAAAAAACAAGCAACAGAAAAATCAGCAACAAAAACAAAAATATGAACAATACAAACATAAACAAGAGACATAATCCATCAAAAGCAACATAAATATACAAGCAGCTGAATAGTTAAACACATTAAAAGAAAAGCTATCGCGGCCCATTTACCGGCGCCAACCTTCAAATTAGGAATGACGGGACTGAGAATAAATACAAGAGGAAATAAGATCACGACGAACAGGCCAAACTAACAACCAGTCACCATAAATAACCAAACACTTAAACTTACAGAACAGTTCACACATTTTGGCAGTGTGGTATCCCTACTGTGAGGAACATAGGAAGAGATACAATAACAAAAGCTAGAGTCGATTTTGGAAGCATGAGGCAAATCTGGAAATCCAGCAGATACTGAAAAGGAGCAAAACTACCACCTTGCAAGAGCATCATTTTGCCAGTTCTCTCGGGAGCAGAATGCTGGAGACAGTCCCAAAATAACGCTCACCTCTCATCACACATGTCTACGTAGAATTATCAACGTTTTCTGGCCAGTTACAATCTCAAACACTAAACTAATTCAAGTCAGAAACCAAGAAACTCAAGTACAGGGGTTCTCAACCTTTGGGTGGCGACACTTTAAAAAGACCCTTTCACAGGGGTCGCCTAAAACCATCGCAAAACACATATTCAATGAAGTTATAAAGTGGCGACGAAAATAACTTTATGTTTGGGGATCCCCACGACATGAGGAACTGTGTTAATGGGGCGTGGCATTAGGAAGTAAGTTTAAGGAACACTGCTCTAGACAGTCTGGTACCAAAGAGAAAACCGCAACTGCTTGGCCACGCCATGAGAACGGATCCTGATATACTTGCCAAAACAGCTTTCACTTGGACACCAGATGAAAAGAGAAAGAAGGTGCGCCCAAAAAGAACATGATGAAGACGAACGATGGAAAGTGAACTGAGTGCTGCATCTTTGACATGGAAGACTGCATTGAAGATTGCACAGGACAGGAAAGCACGGTCAGTCCTCTCGGAGGCCTCATGCGTCACCAGGAATAAAGATAACTGGACCTTCAAATTGCCACAGATAAAATCCATGGTGATCCCATGCTTACAAACCCAGATTCAAACCAAATAAGGGTCATGCGATCTTGAATATCAGTTTTACAATATCAATAAAACAATCAATAAAAAGACACAGCTATTTCCTCGTGTTCGACTAAAGCATGCGATCCAATGTGCGTGAATATTGGAACTGTTTATTGGTTCGTGCCTTTGGCTAATTTCTGTTGACGACACCGCAGAATTTTCACCGGAATTGTATCACGGACGAAGATTAGAATGGCCGTCTTGAACACACACAAGTCTTGATGCGAACTCTGAACGTTTCACAGCGAATAATAATTATCATCGTCGTCTGCGCTGCCGAGAAACACATGCAATCTTCAAAACAGAAATAATGTCAACGAAAAGAACATAATACGCCGATTTTTTTCTTATTTCTTCCTTCCTTTTTTTTCTTCCTTCTTCTTTCTTCCTTCTACTTTCTTCCTTCTTTTCTCTTCCTTCTTCTTTCTTCATTCTTGTTTCTTCCTTCTACTTTGTTCCGTCTTACTTCTTCATTCTTTTCTCTTCCCTCTTCTTTCCTCCTTCTTCTTTCTTCCTTTTTTTTCTTGTTGTTCATTGCTCTTCCTTCTTTTTCATTCATTATTCTTATTTCCTTCCTCTCTCTTTCTTCATTGTCTTTCTTTTTTCTTCTTCCTACTTCTGCCTGCCTTCTTTTTTTCTTCTTCTCTCTCTTCTGCTTCACATCTTCTTATGTTGATTCGGTAGCCAAGATAAACTCAAGGTTCTGTTTCCGGTTCGTTTGATCGCTTCGACGACAAATACATCGTAAAGTTGTAGAGTTTTTCTAATGTTATCTTTCTATCTTGTTCTAGGGTACTTCATGCTCTTCATTCTTCTTCCGGGGACCCATTGTGGAGGGGGGGGGGGGAGAATAGACCCACTGCCTTCACAACAAGCATGTCGTCGAAGTCGACTGATGTGAAGCCTCTTTCGAAATTGGAGTTCATCTGCCCGAGCGGAATAAACAACCGAGGTCACACAAATAAGCCAGTAAAACAAATATACACGCAAAACGCAGGCCCTGGCAAAAGCAAAGTCCAAACGGACGAACAACCAAGATCCCCCCCCCCCCCCCCGGGAGCTTACAGTCTTGAACAAAGAAGAAGAAGAAGGAGAAGAATGCAATTTAGAACTGGTTCTGCGCCGACACTGTTTTTTATTGTATGACCTATTCTTGATTTTATCTCTTCTGGTCACTCCTGTAGTTCTGCTTATATGTACACTTTATCAACCGACACTTTTGGTTCTACATCGTCAAGTGCATTACATAAAAAAAGCATAATGAAATATAAGTTATGACTGATTTAAACCGAGAAGAATACGAATCGCCGAAACTGCAGGGCTTGTCTCTGGTTTTGCATGTGGGATTCAGGGTCTTCTTTAGAGAGGGACACGAACAGACTCTCTGTCTCGTAACCAGAACACTGTAGATGGTGACTAATTCGGTGTTTTCGCATGGCAGTCGATGTGCATCTGTATGAGAGGTAAGTAATAAACAGTCTATGTATCAAAAAACCAGATTTGTAACACTGATGCGCACGCAAGTTCTATAACAAAAAAAAGTACAGAAGTAGACGAAAAATCTTAACTTTCCATCGGCTTTTGCCACCGATGGTTGCCAAGAAAAATACGAAGAAGAAGAAGAAGAAGAAGAAGAAGAAGAAGAAGAAGAAGAAGAAGAAGAAGAAGAAGAAGAAGAAGAAGAAGAAGAAGAAGAAGAAGAAGAAGAAGAAGAAGAAGAAGAAGAAGAAGAAAACGAATATAATAATAATAATAATAATAATAATAATAATAATAATAATAATAATAAGAAGAAGAAGAAGAAGAAGAAGAAGAAGAAGAAGAAGAAGAAGAAGAAGAAGAAGAAGAAGAAGAAGGAGAAGGACAAGGAGACGGGGAAGAAGAAGAAACTATCTCAATGACATGTATAATGGTCATTAACGGTTTGTGTGTGTAGATCTTTGCGCGCAGACGCGTGCTTATTAAAGCGTGTATGTATATGTGTACGTATGAGTGTGTTAGAAAGAGACTCATAGAGGTATTTACATAGAGATACAGAAAATCAGACTGTAAAGCAGAGCAGGTGGAGACTCGAACATATACAGATAAAGAGACACAAACAAATAGGTATAGCACCGCACAGAGATACAGACAAAGCAGACGTAGAGAGAAAGCCACAGAGAGACACACAGAGAGAAGTAAACAGACATAACGTTATGTATGTGAAAAGAGGTGAAGCCAGACATCGAAATGTAAAGAGCTGATTGAGCGAGACAGAAATCAGCGACGGAGAAAGAAAGGTCACATTTTGTAGAATAGAAAACAAAAGAAACAGAGAAAAACAGTGGGAGACATGGACAAGGTGGAAGAGAGACATAGCGAAATTGGGGGAGGGGGGGGGGCGGCGCGAAAGAGAGAGACAGAGGTAGGCAGAACAGGTAGGGGGGAATGCAGTTTTACTGGGTAGCAGACTAAGCGAGAGAGAGAGAGAGAGAGAGAGAGAGAGAGAGAGAGAGAGAGAGAGAGAGTTAGACAAGAGATACATTTTAAGTGATATTTTGAGAACATATTTGCCTCAGTGCAAGTCAATGTTACATATTTCGGCCTATTATACTTCTAACAGTCACCGTGGCGTTGGTGGCTAGACACCCTGCGGATCAGAAGGTCGTGGGTTCGCGTCCTGACAGAGCTGAACTTTTTTTTTTTTTTCTAAAATAACCTTGACTCCCAGGTCGACCCAGCCTTGAGTGGGTACCAGGTGCAGTCCTGGGAAGTAAAGGCGGCTGGTGTGATGTTGACCACATCACCCACCAAGTGTCGATTGGTCTATACAAATATAGGTATAGCCGTGTATTCCCACTACGCCTAAAGGCGTGGAAGGGGACCTTTACTTACTTTACTAGAACTCTAACCCCAATTAGAATACAAAGTAGACCGATGGTGAAAATAATTATCCGCAGCCCACTGATTTTTACAGCGTCCGTGCCAGGTTTCTTGTGCCCGCATTATAGCTCACTTTAAGGTTCGAGTGATCTTCTCCTGCCTACCCCCACAACGGGTGTGTGCCCTACGGAAAATCATTTGTTGAAGAAAACGATTTTGTTGTGTGTAGATTCTCTCTTTATAAGGATTAAAGGATAAATTTTGTCTTTATACATAAGTGCAGAGACCCAGGAACTAAAGGGTGGAGTAAGTTAAAAGTGGCGAGAATAGTCTGGGAGAAGTTGGAGATGGAAATCGGTGATTTCAAGAATGGAAAAGGAAGAAAAGAAACGAGAGAAAGAGAGAGAAAAAGAGTCACCAAATGAAACAGAGAAACACACACACAAACACACACAT
>CAJHNH020001465.1:32500-165000 GCA_905116865.2 Candidula unifasciata
AGTAGAAAAAGAAGAAGATGAAGAAGAAGAAAAAGAAGAAGAAGAAGAAGAAGAAGAAGAAGAAGAAGAAGAAGAAGAAGAAGAAGAAGAAGAAGAAGAAGAAGAAGAAGAAGAAGAATATTACAATGAGGTGGAGAATGAGGAGAAGAAGAAGAAGGAGGAGCAGGAGGAGGAGAAGAAGAAGAAGAAGAAGAAGAAGAAGAAGAAGAAGAAGAAGAAGAAGAAGAAGAAGAAGAAGAAGAAGAAGAAGAATACAAAGAGGTGAAGAATGAGAAGAAGAAGATGAAAAAGAAGAAGAATATTACAAAGAGGTAAAGAATGAGAAGGAGATTTGAAAATAAAACGAGAAGCAGAATAAGTTAATTATATACTCAGGTATTCTGCCTTTATAGTTTAGGCTTTGCAGCGAGCTTCTTATTCCGGTTGCCAGGTTCGATGCAAGCTGTGGACGGTTTGTCTTGTGTTGGTTTCGATTGTGATACAGAGAGCTGATCGTTTATGAGAAATGGCAAACTACTCAACGTAAAAAAAAAAAAATTGCTTATAAAACTACAACAGCCAAAAAATGCTGGGGTTGGTTCTGCAACGTCCTGTAAAGGATACGCAACTAACTTAACCCTACGATATTTAACTATTCTACAAGGGGAAGTCAACAAGTTCTGGACGTCCTGTTGAGATTGCAACAGCCACACATGTGCAGCGAGTGCAGGAGATAATTAGAGGTGATAGGCGAGTAACGGTTGACTCCGTAGCAGCTGCAACATGGTCCTCACATGGTTCAGCATATACTGAAAACCCACCTTGGCGGGAGACATTTCTTGAATGACGCAGAAGTTGAGTGAAAAGTGAAAATGTGGTTTAGAAAAAAAAAGAGCAGTTCTCTGCAGCAGGATTGAGACGACTGATAAAACGATGGTACACGTGAATCAGTGTAGGTGTAAAAATAACCGTTTTCAAGTTTTTATCGTCATTTTTCTCTATTCGATGCATGCTTTTTTTACATTCGGTGTAGTAAAAACGTCACTACTATTAACATGATACGTTACCTTGAAAAAAAAAAATTTAAACAGAGAAAACAATGCAGAGTTAAACTTCAAAAACAGTTATATTAGAGCATCTAATAATTATAAAGTAACTTAATGTTCAGTAAATAGGGAGCCACGGTGGTATTGTGGCTAGAAGCCCATCTGTTGATCTGAAGGGTGTGGATTCGATTCTAAACTGAGCTGGTTTTTGTGGAAAGGCAACCCTAACAAGGGAGGCTAATCCCGTGCGGTCAACAAATGACTGCAGTCATGATGTAAACCGGTACAACACGTTTAAAAACAAATGGCAAACCTGAAAAAACGCTCACGCTTTCCTGCACGGCACCTGATAATGACAGAATCAGAATCAGCTATGAAATACCATTCCTATGTGCTCTCATTATCTGCTCATCTCCCATTTCGTTATTTCATTAAAACAAGCCCCTTGGGTTGTGCCCTTGCGTTTCAATACATAAGAAGATTCCTGTCCTCAAAGCAAGCAGATTATTCGACATGCACTTTCTTTGTTTCATTTCTGCATTGTTTCTGTCCCCTTATCTCCTGTTTCTTCTCGTATAGTTATCAATTAAGGATTTGAGATGCGTCTTCTTTTTAAATGTCTTTGTTCTCTGATTTATTCTCCGATTTCTGTCTCTGGGTGTTTTTTCCTGGGGAAACTGCAAATATGTCTGCATGCAGCAAAAACACTGAAACCATAAATAAGCAGATAAAGAAAATGAATTAAATGCCCCGTGTGGGTTCCGGGGCCCTATTATAGGCAAAACAAGAATAGACCCACTGCCTACCCAAAAGCATGTTGTAAGAAGTATATCTGGAGCTGGTCGTGAACTGTGCTACATCAGTACGGCTGAATTAGCTTTTTGGGGTTTGTAGCACAAACGTACACACGCTCGTACACATACACAGCATTTTCATCACTGTCTCTTGTGAAGAAAAACAAATCGACACAGACTACAGTCCTACCAAATCCAATAGCATTTGCCCTCATTAAATACATAAGGCTGCAGTCAGAAGTGCCGACACAGTCAGAAAACTATTTTTTTTAAACACCAACAACAACAAAAACACATTCCAAATGAAATCAGCAGGTCACAGTGTCGCACCATGCATCTAGCTCTGTAGATTGAGCACGGGACTACATCCATTTAGTCTACACGTAGAGGAAAATACAACAGCTTACTGTTGTTAGAAGCTACATTTTACCACGACTAAAAACAGTGAACTAGCCTATCCACCATAATGACCATAAGCCTGATCATGTGGGATTTGCCACTGAGTGATTATCACAATACAAAAACCAAATGCGAACAAGAAAGACATATTTAAAGAGAGACCGACGCGCACACACATACGTAAAGGAAGAAAACAGTAAAGTTACATACAAGTAAATAAAAGATTCAGAGTATTAAACAATTGTTCACAGTTCATTTGTAAACTAGGTATTGTTTGGTAAACTAGGAAGACGTGATCAAAAGCGCGGCCAGAAATCCATTAACGAGAGTGTCTATTTATGTTAGGTTGTCTTAATAACACTAGTATTTAATCTACGTCTGCCTTTTGCAATGCCGAAATACCCGGCTTGATTCCTTCATCTACTTCTTTTGTGTGTTCAAGTTCTGTAAACTACAGCGGAAAATACTGGTTGTTCGTTTCCTTCTGGACTATGGTTTTGTTCCAGAACTTGAGTTTTGCGTGTAAATCCGCTCTGCAGATCTAGCTTATTGTTATGCCAAACTCAGATTTCTCGCCTCTAAAACAGATTCACTACGACTTAGAATGAAACATTCCTAATTAGTCGTCCCTTATGAGTTGTTTGTGAGGACCAGTTAGTATATTTCTCCACCCCCTCTCCCCTCCCAAAAAAAGACCCCTAAGCCTAAAACGAAAAAGTGGGGAAATGAACTTAACAGTTTTCCCTTCTCGAGAGGTGCCTAAACATAATGACTGTGTAGCTTTGCGAAGCATCACACCCAGTGTTGCCACTTTGGATGTTTTACATCAAGATTTAGATGTTTTTCTTTGCATTTAGATGGCGTTTTTAACGTTTAGATGGCAGATGTTTTCTAGATGTTTTTCATTCGGGGTGAATTCATCAAATCTAACCTAAGAAAAAGGATGAAATTTGACCTCTTAAATGCTATCTTGACAATACAATTCGGCCCGATAAGAGTAGGAAAAAGCTGTTCCACTTATCAGCTCTCTGATTAGGTATTTAAAAAAAAAATTGGAACAGCTAAAGCATACCATAGTCATTTTGGATCTGAAGCTTCAACTTAATCATCCAAGATAAGTTTATCCTGTGGATCTTGTGAGGCAGACTTCAGTTAAGATGAGGACATGATTCTTTAGGGTAAGTCATATCAATTGCTATGTAATTTGTGACTCTTTCCATTTGGATGTTTTTTCAAGATGTTTTCCACGCAGATTTAAACGTTTTTAGATATTTTTTTACTCTGTTTTGGATGTTTTCCGTACCAGGACATCACAACAAAGTCAAACTGAAATAAATATTTTAACTGTAGGGCTACATTGCTTTTAGTAAATTTGCGTAAATATAACAGAGGAACCATGAAGAAAATGTAAGCACATCATGATAAGAAATGCCAGGAAAAACCCAAATATGCATGAATATGCCAGTTCATAAGCGTATGCCAGTTCAATTTCAAATATGCCAGATTTGTGGAATCTGGCATAAAAAATGCCAATATGGCAACCCTGGTGAGTAGAACCATACACAAGTCTGACAAGGTTGTCGCCTTTTACCAACAACGCTGTTAGCCCACTAAAGACCGCATTCTTTGGTTACCGACAACATTTTTTACGGAGACAGCTAGGGACTGCCACTTAAGATACAGAGTTCGTTCTTCGTGCGACGCTCTCAGCAGGCCTCGAAAGGAAACCAACCCATAGGAGTCAAAAAGGAGTTTAGTAACAAAAGTGAAAATATATAAAGGAAAGGAAATTACAACAGTCGTAACTTCAGTTTTTCCTAGTATGTTCGGCAAATAAATTAAATACAAACATAAAATAAACGACGCAAACAAGGAATCAATTTATCAGGTCGCAAAAAAAACCATAAAAGCTTTTATAATTGACTACAGATCTCTGTAATGATGACCGTCTGTTATTTGTTTCACTTGAAAGAGAAAACAATCAGCGCTGAACTTTCAAGTGTCATTACCGTGTAGGAGATTACCGTTGAGCGTCACTGTTCAATCACATTCGGCTCCAGCTGTCAACTGGAGCCGGTCGTGGCTCAATGGTGCGTAATTAGTTCGGTTTATTGCTCCAGGCTTCGTGTCGTTGGAATCTGAATCCAGCTGCATTTGTTAATGAATGAACGCCATTCAGGACTGGACGTAACATGAAAAGTTATGGGGAGTAAAAGCACTTTCGTGAAGCAGATGAAGAGAGTATAAACCCACGGTCATCATCATCACGTAGCAGGTAATTCGCAGAACGTCGCTCTTATCACAGTCTGACTAAAAGAAACTCAATCTCCTGCAAAATCTCTGTATATTCTCCTCACGCACATAGAACTGCAGGTTTGAAGTTTGAATAACAGATCAACATCATGGCACACTGGTTGTAACCTGTAAGTGCTCCGTTCTTCTTCTAATTCAAGTCTGAGTCCGAAGAAGTTCAGCACAGTGCACAGGCTGTGTAGCATAGGAGAGGATCCTGAAATACTTTGGGCAGATTTTTAACTGAAAATGTTACCAAGGCAGTGTCGTTAGGCTACTCTCATCGATTTTCAACTGCCAATAAATTTGTCAAGTGCGCAAAAATGAACACGGGCGTCTGATCTCACTACCCAGAGACCAGGGGGAATTACTAGGTCCAAGTGCACGTGAAAAAATCCCAGCCCTTACCGGGGATTGAACCTGGAATCTCTAACACTCGAGGCGGACAACATGCCTCCAGACTACGCAGCGATCATAGAATTGCAGGTTAAGTCTGGCTGGTGACTATGTTACGACTGCCCTAACTGTAACTTTTTTGGAGGCTGAACGAAGTATCTTGTATTTGCCCAGTTGGTCTGCCTTCCACACTCTTAGATGGCACAGAAAACCTTTCGGTTACCGCTGGGAGTGCAAACCAAATGGAATATCCTGTTCCACCTCTGTTTTCTTTGTTCACCGGCTGCCATCTCAGGCGGAATGTCCTGGATGTTTATACATATGGACTTTGGCTTTGTGCCAGGGATTGAGTTTTGCGTGTGCATCCGTGTTACCGTCTGATTTCTGCGCAGTTAGTTGTTTCTTGCCGCTCAGGAAAAGCACTCCGAAGGAGACCACAATTAGTCGACTCCTACGACATGCTTGTATGAGGCAATGGGTCTATTCTTGTTTCCCCCACAGGTGGTCCTCGGAACCCACACGGAAAAGTCCATTCAGTATCGAAAGGGTTTCCTAGCTGTTGCGCCACGGAATATTCTAATGTACCCAGCAGTCTGACTATCTGACTTTCTACCCCACTAGGACATCACAGAAGCGATAAACACCCAATGACACAAAGTGCCACCATTTGGATGAGGATCGCCGTGGAGAGGTCCCAGAAACGGCGTTCAGACAATTGGCCATATTTATGGCCTGCCAATATTGCGGTCCCTGGCAAAAGCCACGGTGGGGCTTCAAATAACAAAAAATTGTATCCTAAAAAAGACGAAACTGGATTTGAACGTAATACCCAGCAGTCTGGAGTTAGCAAATCATTTATAGTTATACCGATATCCTTTCTCATCATCATCATCATGTGCCGTGCCTGTCATGTTTCGCCATCTCACACGATCACCAGAATCACGGATTAGTTCTTTGTTTTTGTTTCGTCCCATCCATCTGGTCAGGCATCCAGCTAGTTTTCTCTTTGTCTTTTTCTTGCTCTTTTCCACTACCTTGCCAGTTGTTATTAAGTTCTAGAGTGCATTCCTTCTCATAAAATCTCCAAAATATATTGAATGTCTATGCTTGACTGTTCTAACAAATTTAAGACTTCCATCTGTTTCCATGGCGTCCGTGGTTTAGGCGTTGCGAGTCCGACTCGTAATTTGCCTTTCCTTGCGTCCTTATTGGGACGAAATTTTTTTTTTTTTTTGTTATTCGAAGCCCCACCATGGCTTTTGTCAGGGGCCGCAATATAGGCAGGCCATAAATATGGCCAATTGTCTGAACGCGGTTTCTGGGACCTCTCCACGGTGATCCTCATCCACATGGTGGCACTTTGTGTCATCAGGTGTTTATCACTTGTGTGATGTTCTGGTGGGGTAGAAAGTCAGTCACTCGTAATTCCAGAGTACCGAGATCGAAACCCACTGCTGGCTGAGTGAAATTGTATCATGGTATAGGGCGTCGAGGGAGTCGCCGTGGCGGAGCGGCTAGACGCTCGCCGCGGATCGGAAGGTCGTGGGTTCGCTTCCTGGCGGAGCCGGACTGGTTTTAAAAATGACCTCGACTGGCAAGTCGACCCAGCCTTGAGTTTGTAACGGGTGCAGTCCCGGAAAGTTAAGGCGGTCGGCGTGATGCTGCCACATCAGCCAACCTGTGCCGATTGGTCTATAAAGTATAGGTCTAGCCCTATACCCTATATATCTAAAGGCGAGGAGAAGGGGCATTTACTTTTTTTGGGGCGTCGCAGGTCGACCCAGCCTAAAATGGGTACCATGATGTATGTCCTGGAGAAGTAAGGACGGCTGGCGTAATGTTGACCACACTACCCACCTAGTGTCGATTGGTCTGTAAAAATATGGGTGATATTTCCATATGCCCGATGCACCTAAAGACGTAAAGAGGGATCGTTAATGTACTTTACTTTTATCTGTTTCGATGAGGACGGCTTCGTCTGCAATCGCTTTAGCATTAATTACCTCTGGAGGAAATGGTTTCGGCATGTGGTGTTAGCATGTTGTGCTTCACAGTCAATGTCAGTGAATCCATGTTGGCGCTGGTACTCTTATTCATGCCGTAAGGATATTGTCAACAAATTCCTTCTGGAGATAAGGTTTAAACAAAAATCTCATTTGTTTTTTAAAGTTAACATTTAGATACTTTTCAAATTAAATAACTCCCCGTGTCGGTTCCGGGGCCCTGTTATAGGGGGGAAAAAAGAATAGACCCACTTTTTACCTAAAAGTATGTCGTAAGAGTTGTCTAACTGGGAGCTTCCTTTAAAGTCAGAGTGCATCTGCCTGAGAGGTAAGGAACCAGCAGTCTGCATACAAATGAGTCAGATTGTGAAATGGATGCACACGCAACACTCAGGTGCTGGAACAGGACTGCAGTCCACAAATGGATGAACAACCAGAACTTTCCGCCAGTTTACAGCTGGTGAACGCAAAGAAGAAGGGGAAGAAATTAAATAACTAGAATGATGTCATTATGACTAAAATGCAAGAGAGGGGGGTGGGGGGGGGGACAATATAAGAAAGTGTACAAAATAAGCTTTTATTTAAAACTTAAACAATAATCAACCGACTAAAAAAAATAGGTAGTATAACGGATGCAAGGGAGTAAATAATTATCTTTCCAAGCTTGTATCCAACATTTTATATCACGACCATTAAAAACTTGTGAAGCCTGAATAACCATACATAATACTTATCTTGAATTATTAAAAAGTATAGATCTGTATATTTTCAATTCAACTTTTGTATCAGCTGTATCTTTCTGACGTAATAATTATTATCTGCATTTCAAATAAAAACCATTATTTTATAATATGGTTTAATTTTTTTTTTTTTTTTATGTTGCGCAAAATTAATTTATTTCACAACCTAGAGCTGTCTTGAAAAAAAAAGTAAATACCAGTCAGAAAACTCAGCACAGATCACAGACAGATAACAGATAAGGTTGAAGAAACGCGCCCGACGGCATAAAAGAAACCTGGGTAATGGATTTGTGTGTTCCTTTTCCATTCATGCTGCGTCGTGTACTTTTTCTTTCATATCCCCAAGGTCTACTTTCAAGTTTCAAAATATGTGATCTGGGAGATCGATGTTTTTTTTTTTTTTTTTTTTACGTTATCTATTTACATCTAAATAGTTGAATTACCAATATTTTTATTTCGTGATGAACGAAAAATATATATATATATATATATATACATAAAAAAAAAAAAACATAACATATCTTAAAAAAAAAAATGAAGTTAGTAGAAAAATTTACATAATGTCATCTAGTTTCGTCCTTTTTAGGACGACATTTTTTGTTATTTGAAGCCCCAGCTTGGCTTTTGCCAGGGGCCGCAATATAGGCAGGCCATAAATATGGCCAATTGACTGAACGCGGTTTCTGGGACCTCTCCACGGCGATCCTCATCCACATGGCGGCACTTTGTGTCGTCGGGTGTTTATAACTTGTGTGATGTCCTGGTGGGGTAGAAAGTCAGTCAGTCAGTAGAAAAATCCACCAAAAGAGAGCACCTATGCATGAAGCAGAGCTGCTGTGATGTAGCCAAATACATACAAATACATGCCGTGGTGTAGACAGATACATGCCGGCGAAAACCAAGTTAGTGGGTTCAAAACCAAACAAAGCTAGACTTTTCTACAGAAATGAACTTAGCCCCAGACCAACCCAACATTAGATTGGTAAGACAAAAAGTCCTGGGAATTAAAGAAGGCCGGCGTGATGTTGACCAGATGACCCACACATGATTTCTTCTTCCTTTTCTTTTTTTTTTTTCTTTTTCTTTTTTTTTTACTTTTTCTTTCTTTCTTCTTCTTCTTCTTCTTCTTCTTCTTCTTCTTCTTCTTTTTCTTCTTCTTCTTCTTCTTCTTCTTCTTCTTCTTCTTCTTCTTCTTCTTCTTCTTCTTCTTCTTTCTTCTTTTCTTCTTAGTTTCTTCTTCTTCTTCTTCTTCTTCTTCTTCTTTCTTCTTCTTCTTCTTCTTCTTCTTCTTCTTCTTCTTCTTCTTCTTCTTTCTTCTTCTTCTTGTGAAGTCATGTTCTATCTTTCAGCGTCAGGTTTCGAAGAGGTATCGAGGACGAGTCTTGGTATGTACTAGGTAGATGCTGATATTTAACTGCCTCGGACACTTGTGACACATCGTGACCTTTAGTACTACTTCCATTATGTCAAACTAACAGGGCGATTGTGGTGCATAATCTGGTGGTAATCTAAAAACGTGTCCGAAACTATTGATGTGTTGTCTGTGTTGGTAGTTTGGTACTAGTTCCGTGCCAACGTCTTCCTTTCTGATCCTGTCTCTTCTAGCATTCGCTAATGACATGTCTTTCCTGTTTTTTTTTTTTTAATGTTTGTTGATAATAAATGTGAATTCCCAATGAGACAGATTGTTAATTTGTCTGGACTCCAAGGTTGATCCAGCATAAATAGATACAAGAACATGTTAGGACAGGTAAAGGCACTTAATGGGAAATTAGGCTAATAACCAAAAAAGTGCTGATCTATAAAAACTATAGGGCTATCAATTTATATTTATCATGCCCTGAGCCGCGAACAAAGGTCCCGTTTTTCTATACAACGGGTCAAACAATAATAGAGAACGGTAACCGAATTTTAATAAAACACACATACAATAAAATCAGTGTGAAGAAAATGGAACTATGTGATATAAGCCTACTTCGATAGTTCATTCTACCCCTGGCGTATGCCCGAAAAGAATTTATATAATCTATGCAAAAAAAAAAAAAAAGATTATGAAACAAGGTCATCGGTGCACTTTCTAGCTGTGCCCGCAAGGGAGGACTGATCGGGGATATTTGTGCAGGTAAGCCCGGGCCGTATCGAATAAACAAACAGCTGTAAGGACAAGGAAGATTGATGAAGATGGGACCTGACGATCAGCAGCTCATCGACTCTGAACGTCGACAAGGCAATCGATGCCACCGGAAGTCTGACGGGTTATGGGATCAATTCTGATGTGGCTGTGGGATTTGAGGGTAGTTGTGGAACGCGAGACGGGGTACCGAGACAACGCTTGAATAGAATTTAATGGACTAGATGTTTGGGGAAGTGGATGCCGTATGTCCTGAATGATAAGTCTGGTAGTCTGGTAGTCTTAGTTTCAGCTTCATAGCAAACGGGTCACCCCATCTTTGCTCCGCTCCTGTGCCAACGAAAAACACACAGAATGTTTATCACAGTATTAGAATTGCAGTTCATCACTGATGGTAGCAGAAGTCGCCAACAGATCAGCAGTTGCCCACGCGATAAATTTTAATCACATACGGGCACCACAACACTGCACGACAGGCAACGCGCCATTTGCTGAATCTACAATTCACACCAACACGTTGGTCACAGTCGAAAAAACATTCCAAATGCAATCCGCAGCCCACAGGGTCACGCCATGCATTCAACTTAGAAGCTGGGCGACGAAACTATATCCAGTCTACAAATGGAACAAAAATGCATCGGCCACCGTCCGGCAGAAGCAAAAAAATTTTCCTCTGTTTCGAACATTGCCGCTGCCTAACGTCCATTTTGACCGGAATGATAAGTAAAATTGTCGTGGGTGGGGGAGGGGATTTTAAGTCAGAAACAAATGGGGCGGGGGGGGGGGGGGGGGTTATGGTATAAATCGTGGCATAGTTGTGGAGTTTGGAGAAGTTGTTGATGGAGTAGGTGTTGGTGTAGAACAGTTGTGTGCGGGTGGCATGGGAGAGTACTGAAATACCGGAATAATGGGCTTTAATAGGGGAGCTTTTCAGGAAATGGATGTGCCATTTCCTGGAAGATAAGAATGGAAGGATGGTAGTAATGAGCGACTGTCTAGTCGGTATACTGATAGATCTGGCCAGGACAGAATAATAATTCCATTCCATCCACGTTCAACCTGATGTTGGTAGCGAGCCGCCAACAGTCTCCAGTTAATTAAATTTAGTCTGGTTTATTTGCGCCACTTGAGTGGCTAAAACTGTGGTATTTGCCCCAGCTCTCTGGCTTTATGTTCTTATCCTAATAGTTAGACCGCTACTTCCTGCCAGTGTCCCAATTTTTTCTCTTGTGTTTATCTTCTTGATTTTATATTTTTAATTCGTGGGTTAACCAATGGTTTATTTTCCGTATTATGGTGCCATTGTGTTCCCGAATTTGTTACCTACTAGTTTAGCCAGGCGTATGCAGCTAGTTAAAGAATAACAATTTAAAAAAAAAGTACAGATTGCAAACACCAATACTTCTTCTTTGCGTTCGGTTTCGTATGCTCAGATCAGACCATCAGGTGCGCTGCCCCTAAGCACTCGCATGTCAGTAGCCGGTCCTTCATGGTTCCCCATAGCTTACTCTGCACACTTTGCTCTTGAGTCCAGGTGTCTTTTCGAAGTTGTAGGTAGAGTGGGCAGGTCTGCATAATATGCTCAGGTGTTTGCGGTCCTGTTTGACATAAATATATGTGTGTGATCCTGTCGGTAATAGATTACAGTCTTAGAATGCTTACCACATCAAAGAGTTAGCCGATGAAACTAGAAGGCATACAGAATAAAGCTATGCGGCTAATTCTGTGATGTGAATGCAAATGTAGTATGTATGCAATATGTTCTCCCACCGCTTCTTTAACACACAGTTCGGCAAGCAAAGACATACCTCAGAGTGGCCGAAGACAAGAAGCACCTCCTGTATGAAGCCCTAGAGCTGAGGATCACAGACTGAAAAGAGGAAAACCTTGGATGGCGCAAGCTGAAGATACATTTGGAAATGTGTGCAGGCTTCATAAATTTCTTCGCCTCTTTTACACACAGTTCCGTGGGCAAAGACATATCTCAGAGTGGATGAAGACAAGAAGCACCTCCTGTATGAAGCATTAGAGCTAGGGATCACAGACTGAAAAGAGGAAAATCTTGGATGGCGCAAGCTGAAGATACAATTGGAAATGTGTGCAGGCTTCATAGTTTTAGCTAGGAGAGGCCTGGGTCAAAGTGTCCCAGCAAGAATCAGATCCATGTAGGGTTTCAACACTTTAGGTCGGGAGTGGAGGGACTGGCCGGCTGTTGCTGCAAAATCAGAAGTTTAACATGAGTCATGACAATGCCAGTCCAGGTGATGTGATTATCTTTACAAATGGCTCTGTATTGAGAGGCTCACTACGTGCATGGGTGGTTCATAGCAAAAGCGAAAAGACGTCTCTTAGTGCAGCAAAGCCCGGCATTTGATATCACGAAGTCGTTTGAGAATGGAGACAATCATTCGTGGCTCCTGGCTTAAGAATCAGGTGTACACACATGTCGTAAATTGTAACTGACTTACACAACATGCTGAGAAAGGCGGAGAAAGGCATGCTCCATGCAGATGGGCAATCAACGCTTCAGAGGTCCCGGGTAGTTAGCATGCTTTCGATATTTTCTCTAGGTGATACCGATGTGTTGGGGAAACGAGCAGGAAGACAGATCGGCCGGTTCTGTGCCACTTTTTGGTGAATCAATGTATGGCAAGCTGGATATTGTGGGGGCCTTTTGGGGGCGAGTGAAGAGTGCGGAGGCACTAGATAATTACGGTCACAGGAGAATGGCTCCGCAAGGACTTACCAGGGTATCTGGCCGATGCTCAACACTTAAGGGAAAGACGAGACAGATGTACAATCAGTTTCCTGTGCCAACGGAATTAGAACTCTTCTTAGCCTGCTGCTGAAGATGGGGTCGGAGCGCTTATGGGAGTGTCCCAAGTGCTAGTATGCCGATTCTTAAATTCAATATTAAACATAGTTGCAGGAACCTGTTGACTCTACCTTTGTAGTTACTTTTAGAAATTTTGTTTAAGTTTTTATATTTTTCACTTAAGTACTGATGGTTGTAAGTCGTATAGTTAGTAAGTAGATAAGAAATTAGTTAATAAACAATCACGTGAATGGATCGGCATTTCAATAAATAGACCCACGAAGGCTCTTGATTTTTATGTTGTCTATGATGTTTTCCTGTCACACTACTTCTTTATATGAGTACTTGTACAAATCAATGCTCCTAAGGAAAGATAATTGAAACTGCCTGCATGAAAAAAGAAAAGCCATTTTTTTTTCTAGTGTATTTTGTCATCCAACTGTCAAATTATCTCCCCACTTAGCCAAATTATTCATTCCTTCTGTCTTCTCCTTCTCCTGTATTGTCCGTCTAATATCTTTACAATGTCCCATAAGAAAATGCATTTAGGGATCTGTCTGGGGCTCGACATTACCTTCTCCAAAATAAAGTGAAACGATCAGCAGAAAACGCCAGTGAAACTGTTAAGTTAAAAAGGGCTACGACTATTAGCAGTTGAGCATACACTACCACTGGAAAACCTTTGTCGGTCAATAAAGTACATGCGCGCGCGCGTGCGCAGATTGGTCAAAATAACAGCGTCATTTAGAACAACGAAACAGAAGGTGAACATGTGTGGTCAAAATAACAGCGTCATCTAGAACAGCGAAACAGAAGGTGAACATGTGTGCTCAAAATAAGAGCGTCCTTTAGAACAGCAAAACAGAAGGTGAACATGAGTGGTCAAAATAAGAGCGTCCTTTAGAACAGCGAAACAGAAGGTGAACATGTGTGCTCAAAATAAGAGCGTCCTTTAGAACAGCGAAACAGAAGGTGAACATGTGTGCTCAAAATAAGAGCGTCCTTTAGAACAGCAAAACAGAAGGTGAACATGAGTGGTCAAAAAAAAAACGTCATTTAAAACATAGAAACAGAAGGTGAACATGTGTGGTCAAAATAAGAGCGTCACTTAGAACAGCGAAACAGAAGGTGAACATGAGTGGTCAAAATAAGAGCGTTATTTAGATCAGCAAAAGAGAAGGTGAACATGTGTGGTAATATAGTGCTACGCACTAACAAATGATAAAAATGCATCTGTTAAGGATGAATTTTACGTGCAGTTTCTAAATATTATAAATAATAAAGGAAAGGGCAATATAAAAATTTTGCAAAGATATGATAAGATAACAAAAGTTATAAAGAGATTATGAAAAGACATCGTCTAGGAGTAATGAATGAAGATGGAGAATTATTCACAAATTTGTGTGCAGGAAACCAATATGTTACTGGTGGAAGTATTTTCTTCCATAAAAGAATCCACAAGGCAACACGGAAATCGCCAGAC
Source organism: Candidula unifasciata (assembly GCA_905116865.2). NCBI lineage: Eukaryota > Metazoa > Mollusca > Gastropoda > Stylommatophora > Geomitridae > Candidula > Candidula unifasciata. The sequence goes on from CAJHNH020001465.1 coordinate 46,579, forward strand.
CATAAGACAACCAATCAAACTGATTAACTATGTACCAACAAAAAGTTTCGATCACCCCTTTACGATCTTAGGGCTTTCCAAAGTGCCGATGTATTTACTGGCCATTTTCTGGTGGTAAGTAAAAGCAAGCTAAAACATAAAAGATATATAGCATCTTATAATCATAGAAACCAGCATAATGTAGGTTATCTCAGGGATAAAGAAATTATGGAAACATTTTCAGTAACAGTCTCTAATAAGTACCAGGTGTTGCCGCAGATAGCTAAAGATGTCAGCACAGAAGTCTGCTGGGATCAGATCAAAGGAATCTGGAATGAATCTTGTGTAGAATTTTTGGCAAGAAAGTAAAGAAACATAAAGCGTGGATAACACCAGAAACCATTAAATTAATTGAAGAAAGGTAAAGTAAAAAGGCAGACTTAATAGCAAAACTAGAGCTGCTAAAGCTAGAGCTCAGGATAAATACACAGAAGCCAATAAAAAGGTTAGGAGGCGTGTATGGGAAGATAAAGTGAAATATTTAAATGATCTAGCACACGAAGCGGAAACAGCAGCAGCAAAAAAAAAAAAAAAACTTAAGAGAACTTTACAGTAACAAAAGAAAATTAGTAGGTAAATATAGTCAGCCAACTGGTTCAATCAAAAATAGTCAAGGAAAGGTACTTACTAACACTAATGATAAAATGGTCAGATGGGATGAATATTTTGAAATGCTTCTCAAAATACCAGACTCAGAGGATCCTCCATATATCTAGCCTTTAGAAATGGAAATGGATTATCAACTGTGAGATACCATCTAAAGAGGAAATTAGAAAAGCTATCAAGGAAGGAAAGGCGGCAGGTCCAAATGGCATCCCAGCAAGCCAACATGAACACTTCGTCGGAATTGCTACATAGATTACTTTGGCAAGTCTGGGAGACTGAAGAAATACCAGCAGAATGGAGAGAATGATATCTTAGAAAACTGTCCAAAAACGGTGATCTACAGAAGTGTGAAAAGTATAGAGGAATTATGTTGCTGTCAGTTTCTGGAAAAATATTAAGTATAATTATTTTGGAAAGATTAAAAGATGCTATTATTAAAAAAAAAAACTAAGAGATGAACAGGCAGGTTTTCAGCCAAACAGATCTTGTACTGACTAGATAGCCACATTACGTATAATAACAGAGCAAAGCATTGCATTGAACTGAACTCATCACTTTACATTGATTTCATAGACTATGAAAAAGCATTTAAGAGCATTGATAGGGAATCTCCCTGGAAATTTATGGGGCACTATTGAATCCCATAGAGAATTATTTACTTAGTAAAGGCAACATATGAAGACATGAAATATCGAGTTCTTTGTGGGGGAAAGCTAACAGATACATTTGAAATCAAAACAGGTGTGCGACAGGGATGTCTTTTGTTTCTCTTATTTTTTTACTGGCTATAGACTGGATTATAAAGACAGTAACTGCTAACAACAAGAATGGAATTCAGTGGACCCCTTCAAAACAGCTTAATGATATATTTGGACTTCGCTGATGATATTTCCCTTCTGTCCCATTCACGGAAACTGATGCAAGGTAAATTAAATATACTTGATACGAGATCACAGCAGATAGGTCTGAAATCCACAAAGGAGATACAAAGATAAGGAGAATAAATCAGGCAAATAGAAGTAGATAAAGTTGGGGTGGGAGGGGGGGGGGGGACTGACAGAGATATTAAAATAAGAATACAGAGGCAAGAGGAGCTTTCACATCACTAGGGAATTTGTGAGATCAAAAGAAATGAAAAGAAATGAAAATAAATACTAAACTTAAAATTTGTAATCCTAAATTCAAATGAGTTCCTTTGTATGGCGCGGAAACATGGAGAACAACTAAGACAATTAATAATAAATTACAGACTTTCAGACTGGTGCCTGCGCAGAATAGAGGGAATTAAATTGTATGATAGAATAACTAATGTAATGCTTTGTGGACCAGGAGGTGAGGAATAGACGATGGCGTTGGAAAGGATACACACTGGGAAAATCGGATAACAGCATAACTAGAATGTCTTTGAATTGGAGCCCACAGAGACATGGGGAAAAATGGAAGGGCAAAAAACAAACGGAGAAGAGAACTGGAGAAGAAGTTAGAAACATGGGGAGGTCATGGGAAGAGCTCCATGTATAGGAAAGAATAGAACGACTTGGCGTGAGTTGGTTGTGGGCCTATGCTCTCTATGGGGGTTGGGGGGGGGGGATAGAAGGGCAGAAAGAAAAGAAAGTACACGCATGAGCGCGTGCGCAGATTAGTCAAAATGGAGCAACGGTGCGCAATACAAGACTCCCAATGTCTCTTTGCCTCTCCTGCTCATGCTTTCTTCACTTTCACATGGTGGGCCCTTCTCTCCCCAGTAATCCAGTGAAAGGCGTGGGGTTCTAACCGCCCTGATGGAAACTGAATGGAACACTTATTAATAAGGTTAGTTGCGTATCCTTTTACAGGACGTTGCAGAACCAACCCCAGCAGCGCCTGGCTGTTGTGTGGTTTCTCTAGACAAATTTACGTCTAGTAGTTTGCCATTGCTTCCTGGACTATCGGCCCTCTGTCGAAACCAACGCAAGGCGCATGGCCCGCAGCTGGGATCGAACCCGGCACCCCGGCATTGCGAAGCGTTTGTATCTACTTAGCCACAGAGCCGACGGAACACGTATTAAGTAAGAGTAATATATGATTTCGTCGGCCAGCTGCTAGCCGTGACTTTCATTGGAAATGCTTACCGTCTGTGCCATTGAGGGAATGCTTACCGTCTGTGCCATTGAGGGAATGCTTACCGTCTGTGTCATTGAAGGAATGCTTACCGTCTGCGCCATTGAGGAAATGCTTACCGTCTGTGCCATTGAGGGAATGCTTAACGTCTGTGCCAATGAGGGAATGCTTACCGTCTGTGCCATTGAGGGAATGCTTACCGTCTGTGCCATTGAGGGAACGCTTACCGTCTGTGCCATTGAGGGAATGCTTACTGTCTGCGCCATTGAGGGAATGCTTACCGTCTGTGCCATGGAGGGAATGCTTACCGTCTGTGCCATGGAGGGAATGCTTACCGTCTGTGCCATGGAGGGAATGCTTACCGTCTGTGCCATTGAGGGACTGCTTACCGTCTGTGCCATTGAGGGAATGCTTACCGTCTGTGCCATTGAGGGAATGCTTACCGTCTGTGCCATTGAGGGAATGCTTACCGTCTGTGCCATTGAGGGAATGCTTACTGTCTGCGCCATTGAGGGAATGCTTACCGTCTGTGCCATGGAGGGAATGCTTACCGTCTGTGCCATGGAGGGAATGCTTACCGTCTGTGCCATGGAGGGAATGCTTACCGTCTGTGCCATTGAGGGACTGCTTACCGTCTGTGCCATTGAGGGAATGCTTACCGTCTGTGCCATTGAGGGAATGCTTACCGTCTGTGCCATTGAGGGAATGCTTACCGTCTGTGCCATGGAGGGAATGCTTACCGTCTGTGCCATTGAGGGAATGTTTACCGTCTGTGCCTTTGAGGGAATGCTTACCGCCTGTGCCATTGAGGGAATGCTTACCGTCCGTGCCATTGAGGGAATGCTTACCGTCTGTGCCATTGAGGGTGTTTTTAAAAAAAAAAACTGCATAATTAGAACATGGCGAGTGCATGGTTGTCACAGAGTTTGCTGTGTGCCTTTTGGAGTATTGCGTGTGCACCTGCTGATTATTTGTGACCGTTGCTTCTATCAGCAATAAATAGCGATTGCGAAGTGAAAGACTTAAGGCTGTTGACATTTTTATTATATGTGCGAGCTGTTGGGTTTGCAGGAAATGCTGTCTGACTTCACTTGGGACAGTGATGTGGTTTTTACTCGAACACAACAATTTTAGGTTGACCCATATGCGATGTCGTTGGAACCCCGGTTGATAGCCCGGTAGCTTGACACTCTTACACACAACCATACATGCGCTCATCGGTGACCAGGTGGCACACTAGTTCACCGGTAGATGACTTTGTCCTTTAATCGCATCAACACTGCAGAAGCCCTTATCGGGGCTATTCGTGGCGTGTAATCTTCTACTTCTTCTTTGATCCTTCTGTCAGAAAACTTATATCAGGAGGCCGGTAGCCTTTATGAAAGCTATCGTGCAATCCATATCCTCTCGTGTACCATACAGTTTTGTCTTCAGTGTGGTTGGAACAGGCCAGTTTGCGTCTCTGTTGTCAGCATACAGTTGACAGTGTTGGAGCACATGCTCAGCATTTTCGGGTGCCACGCTGCAGGGACACGTCTCCGTATTTCCTACACCGAAAAATGTGAACATATGTTGACGGAATCTGTTGTGCCCAGTCCTTAGTCTGAATATCATACACTGTCCCTCTCTAAAGAGGCGATGAAGTAAGTCTTGGGGAGAACATCTTTTGTGGGTATCCAGCCACCTTTCTTGGATACTAGATTATATTAAAACACTAATGTGGCTAGACATTTCTTACATTATTTTTTCCTTTCTGGTCCTCTTTTGTTTTTCTCACACATTTATTTGTTTGTTAATTTTAGCTCTTTCTTTAATATCTTCTTTCTTGTAGTTTGTCTGCCTCAGCCTTTGGTTTTTATCTTTTTGTTTTAACGTTCACAAGTAAGACATAACTGTGTCCGCATAAGCACAAACTCCGTAAGTTATTGTAAATAACAAAGCTCTTATAAAGCAGAATAATAGTTCTCAAATGCACTACGACAGCAACCGTGGTGTAACGGCTAGACGCTCGCCTGCGGATCAGAAGGTCATGGTTTCGGGTCCTGACGGAGCCAGACATTTTCTTCTTAAAAATGAGCTTAACTTACAGGTCGATCCAGCCTATGGTGGGTAGCAAGGACCAGTCCTGGGAAGTGAAGGAGGCCGGAGTAATGCCGACCACATTTCTTACCCGGGCTGATTGGTCTGTAAGATACACATCTACCCCAAGAGCCTGAGGGTGTGGAAACAAGTTCTTTACTTTAGTTGACTTAGTTCACCGGGTTATGTCTTAAAGAGATGATCTTTTAATCCAGCCCTGCCATCTTTCCTTGCTCAGACAGGGTTTTTTTTTCAAGGAGGAGGACGAGGAGAAAGCAGGAGCTGCTGCGCCAAAAGAAGGCAAAAACATGTTTTTAAATTACAACATTCCTGATTATAGCGCACGCGCGGACACACACACACACACACACACACACACACACACACACACTCACACACGTAAAGAGATACATAAAAGAGAGAGAGAGAGAGAGAGAGAAAGAGAGAGGAAGAGAGAGGGGGAGAGAGAGGGAGAGAGAGAATTGCAATTATGAGCTAAGCCGTTTCAACATGAAAGAAAGATTACTGACGTCCTGTGTATCAAAGACGATAAAATATGAAAGCACATCAGAGAAAACATTTTCAAAGGCTCTTGTTTGTTTCCTTAAGTGAAACTAAAACAAACAAACAAACAAACAAATAAATGGTTTGATTGGGAAAAAAAGCTTGTACCAATGCATTTGCCACCACCGCCAAGTCACAGACACAGGACCGTTACGAGATGCTCCTATAAAATTGCGATTTAGCTAAAGGGCTGAACTGGATTTGCGAGATTCTCTTTACAGAAAATTATTTCAAAGACACAAATTATGCACCAACTAGCTTAATAGATGAGAAAAAAGTAAATAACCCTTTCCACGCCTTAAGGCGTCTTAGGCATATAGGGCTAGACTATATATTATACAATCGGTTATTAGTGAGTGATATGGTCAAAATTACGCCGGCCGCCTTTACCTACCAGGACACCACCTGGTACCTGTTTAAGGCAGGGTCGACCTGGGAGCCAAAGTCATTAAAAAAAAAAAAAATTGCCTTGTCAGGACTCGAAAACACGACCATCCGATTCGCAGGCTAGCGTGTAGCCGCTCAAGCACGGGGACTGCTAGTTTAATAGATAAGTTAGTTGCGTATCCTTTACAGGACGTGGCAGAACCAACCCTAACAGCCCCTGGCTGTTTTGTGGTTTCTCTAGGCAATTTACATCCAGTAGTTTGCCATTGCCTCTGGACGGTCGGCTTTCTTGATACCACTGTCAAAACTAATGCAAGGCGCATTGCCCGCAGCTGGGATCGAACCTGGCATCCCGGCATTACGAAGCGAAGCGTTCGCATCGACTTAGCCACAGAGCCGACAGTTTAAAAAATACCCGAGTGTAAATTATTAGCTTCACAAAACCTATCCATAAATCTGTATTCTCTCTTCACTTAGTCTAGTGGTTGCCACACTATTTTAGCCCTCCGATCGCCCAGCGCGCCTTCTCTCTAGAAATATCATCACTATCATGTGTCACGCCGAAAAGCATAGGCGGCCATCATGATGCATGATATAGGAGTCGACTAACTGGAGGCATCCTTCAAAATTTGGAGTACCTCAGCCTGAGCACAAAGGTATCAACAGTCTGCATAAATAGGCCAGGTGTGTGAATCCGATGTGCAAGCCTTACATCGGTTCTTGAACACGATTGAAGTCTAAAGATTTACAAACACCCAGAACTTTTCACCGGAGTTTACAGCTGGTAAAGGCAAAGAAGAAGCCACATTTTTAAAACTATGGTCAATAGTTTAGTGTTTCTATTTGTTTACTATGGTGTTCACCCATTTTCATCATCATTATCAGTTTTTAAGAGGGAAAAATTTTCACCGTTCAACCAGTAATTTTGAAGAGGGAGCTTTAGGTTATAATTTTGACTACTTTATATTCGCCATATAAAATTGCTTTACACTGCACGTCTCCAAGTAGCTCTGAAAAAAAACTTTAGCAGTGTTGATGCGATCAAAGAAGACAGATCCAAATACTGTCCCGACAGACGACGAACTCGTCTACCGGCGAGCGTATGAGTGACATAATTCATACCCGCATGTCCATGTCTTTTGTTCTGGTCCGGCTAAGGGTTCCTAAATGCCCCTTCAATGTGTCTTTGGGTTTGTGGTGCCAGTTACACGTGTGTATACCTCCAAAGAATTTCCAGAAAAACAAAACTACCCAGAGAATATGTAGTAAACATCCGCAAGACCGAAACAAATTTTAACAGAATGTGACTGTATGGATATCTCCCATAGTTCTATACATAGTATCTACATAATTGATTGTGTCCCTTGAGTTCTAAATTATTTCCCTTGAGAGTATATTACGTTTCAGTCAGTGTATATTTCATATTTACTGTTGAAGACCTGGTTTAGGTAAAGCACACAAATGTACCGACGTACAATTTGAAACAGCCTTCGAATATCAACAAAACGAATTCGTGTTTAATTAATTTGTAAATATACGTATAGATGTATTCATTATGCAGACAGTAGGGCTGGATGGTGGCCAATCACGGTGGGTTTTACACGATATACAGGCATATGTTCAAATAAACAAATGTCTGTTTTAGGCGTCGGCAAAATGCGGTATGCCTGGCTGCGCTGTATATGTAACAAATTGTAATAGCACCAAGCCAGAATTAAAGAATATCATATAATCTCCCTTGCCAAAGGGAATTAAGAATACAATTTCTTGAAGAAAATGTTTTTTTTTTTCAAAAAGCTAAACATAACATCTAATCATACACTGTCGCCACACAATTTTGTTGTTTTTTTTAACCCCCCTCCCCCCGTCTGTAGTTGGGAGCCCTGATAAAACCTAACGTTTAAACGGGACTTCTGGGCTTGCGCCAGGGTGATCCTCATCCGAATGGTGGCATTTTGTGTCACTGGGTGTTGATTGTTGTATGCAATATGTGGGTATTTGAAAGGGAAAATCATTAATGAATGCAAAACTTGGTGCGGTGCAGTACAAGATTAAACAGGATGTGAGAAGATAGATAGATAGATAGATAGATAGATAGATAGATAGATAGATAGATAGATAGATAGATAGATAGATAGATAGATAGATAGATAGATAGATAGATAGATAGATAGATAGATAGATAGATAGATAGATAGATAGATAGATAGATAGATAGATAGATAGATAGATAGACAGACAGACAGACAGACAGATAGATAGATAGAGAGAGAGAGAGAGAGAGAGAGAGAGAGAGAGAGACCATTGGCTCCATGACTTTGGAGAGGAAGGACGTGTAAATGTATGTTCTAGCCTGGGTGTTGCCAGGCTAGACCTGAACACTATGTGTCACGCTGAGCCCGGCTCTCTAGCGAAGTTGGTTAAACCTGACTTTCGCGGCGGCCGGGTGACGAACTCCATGTGGTCCGGGTTCACTCCCGGGGGTAGGCAGAAAAGCCACAGAGAGAGAGATTAACGGTACCTATAATGGAATCAATGCCGAAGGGTTGCGGTATCCATAGTACCGAGCCAAAGGGTTTACATCTCATGGTTTCTGGATACGTAAAAAAAAAAAAAATGTGTCACGCTGGGTAACGGAATACAGTGTTCATGTTGCTGGTGGCTGCGCCGCAGCAACAGGTTTCCAGTGTGAGGGATCCCTAAGGTAACGTGACAGGCCGCAGACGAGAGGTCTAGATAGTTTGAATGGTCTCTAGTGACAGTGGCCTCAACATATAAAAGTCGTTTGAATGACAGGCACGTTAATCACGAAAGTGGATTTGTGCGATCGGGTACTGATATCGCTTAACAACCCCTGGGCATAGTGTAACAGGAGAAGTCCTTCGGAGCAGCGTCCTTTACGCATACCTGTGTAGAGGGAGGAATGACTAAATTATTGTGTTAAGCGTATCTTGTGATGCAGTCCGTTTTGAATGACATCTGAATATAGTGTGTTCTTTGAGGATGGACCTGTGTTCGGAGTTGTATGTTATTTTTGAGCGGGAGTTGTATCTTATTTTTGAGCGCGTGTTGTAACCGGTAAGACTGACATCATTGAGTGACCCCTTAGACATCGTGCTATGTAGTACTCCCCTAACCAAATTCGCACACGTCATTGATACGGTCCTGTGGGCTAAACGACACACGCGTAACATTAGGGAAACGAATAGTAAGTATTACGTGTCTTTGGTAGCGGCGGCCATAATGACACGAGTCAATATTTTATATCCTCTCCAACAGCCGAAGCAATAAGCAAAGCAAATTAGGGAAAAGAAGCTGAAAGAAATGTGCTGAGACCACTAGCGCGTCTGGCATATGGTGTTAAATGAGCAGTTTATATGATTTCAATAATAAAATAGTGAAAGAAAGAAAAGAGGGAGAGAGAGAAAGACACAGACACACACACACGCACACACATTGAGAAAGAGAGAGGGGGGGAGAGAAAGAAAGAGAGAGAGAGAGAGAGAGAGAGAGAGAGAGAGAGAGAGAGAGAGAGAGTGAGAGAGAGAGAAAGAACGTACACTATCATTTACTGTTGTTGTAGTTCATTCTCTGCGCAAAGACATTTCTTGTTATGTGCCCCACTAACTGACTGTTAGTGAAGATTATCTGGACAAGATGCACGAACTCCATGGCACTATAGGGAATCTAAATCTGTGCATTAAAAAAAAAAAACATATATGAGGGGGACATTTCCCTTGCTGGTAATGGGATCTGTTTGTTGGATAAGTTTGCCTGAGCAGCGCCCACGTGGTTTGCTTTGTTTGTGTTCAGACGCAAAGGAGATGTGAGCCAGTAATACAGCGCACATGTCTATCCATCTGTCTGAATGCTGACATTATGCCTGAATGTCTGGCATTATGCCTGAATGTCTGGCATTATGCCTGAATGTCTGGCATTATGCCTGAATGTCTGGCATTATGCCTGAATGTCTAACATTATGTCTGACTGTCTGGCATTATGCCTGAATGTCTAACATTATGTCTGACTGTCTGGCATTATGCCTGAATGTCTAACATTATGTCTGACTGTCTGGCATTATGCCTGAATGTCTAACATTATGCCTGGCTGTCTGGCATTATGCCTGAATGTCTGACATTATGACTGACTGTCTGGCATTCTGTCTGAATGTCTAAAATTGTGCTTGACTGTCTGGCATTCTGTCTAAATGTCTGACATTATGCCTGACTGTCTGGCATTCTGTCTGAATGTCATACATTATGCCTGACTGTCTGGCATTCTGTCTGAATGTCATACATTATGCCTGACTGTCTGGCATTCTGTCTGGATATCTATTATTCTGCCTGACTGTCTGGCATTCTGACTTTATTGTCTAACATTATGCCTGACTGTCTGGCATTCTGTCTGAATGTCATACATTATGCCTGACTGTCTGGCATTCTGTCTGAATGTCATACATTATGTCTGACTATCTGGCATTCTGTCTGAATGTCATACATTATGCCTGACTGTATGAATGCCTTAACATTATGCATGACTGCCTGGCATTCTGTCGGAATGTGTAACATTATGCCTGACTGTGTGTCATTCTGTCGGAATGTGTAACATTATGCCTGACTGTGTGGCATTCTGTCGGAATGTGTAACATTATGCCTGACTGTGTGTCATTCTATGTGAATGTCTAACATTATGCCTGACTGTCTGGCATTCTGTCTTGATTCTGACATTATGTCTGAATGTCTGGCATTCTGTCTGAATGCCTGACATTATGCCTGACTGTCTGGCATTCAGTCTGAAAGTCTAAAATTATGTCTGACTGTCTGGCATTCTGTCTGAATTTTTTTAAATTATGCCTGACTGTCTGGCATTCTGTCTGAATGTCTAACATTATGCCTGACTGTGTGTCATTCTATGTGAATGTCTAACATTATGCCTGACTGTCTGGCATTCTGTCTTAATTCTGACATTATGTCTGCATTTCTGGCATTCTGTCTGAATGCCTGACATTATGCCTGACTGTCTGGCATTCTGTCTGAAAGTCTAAAATTATGTCTAACATTTTGCCTGACTGTCTGGCATTCTGTCTTAATTCTGACATTATGTCTGAATGTCTGGCATTCTGTCTGAATGCCTGACATTATGCCTGACTGTCTGGCATTCAGTCTGAAAGTCTAAAATTATGTCTGACTGTCTGGCATTCTGTCTGAATTTTTTTTAATTATGCCTGACTGTCTGGCATTCTGTCTGAATGTCTAACATTATGCCTGACTGTGTGTCATTCTATGTGAATGTCTAACATTATGCCTGACTGTCTGGCATTCTGTCTTAATTCTGACATTATGTCTGCATTTCTGGCATTCTGTCTGAATGCCTGACATTATGCCTGACTGTCTGGCATTCTGTCTGAAAGTCTAAAATTATGTCTGACTGTCTGGCATTCTGTCTGAATTTTTTAAAATTATGCCTGACAGCCTGGCATTCTTTCTGAATATCCGACATTATGCCTGACAGCTTGGCATTCTGTCTGAAAGTCTGACATTATGCCTGACAGCTTGGCATTCTTTCTGAATGTCTGACATTATGCCTGACAGCCTGGCATTCTTTCTGAATGTCTGACATTATGCCTGACAGTCTGGCATTCTGTCTGAAAGTCTGACATTATGCCTGACAGCTTGGCATTCTGTTTCTGAATATCTGACATTATGCCTGACTGTTTGGTATTCTATCTGACTGTCTAGTGCCTATCTGTGTATCTCCCCGTCAGCCTATGTAGTCTACCTGTCCGTTTTTCTGCCTTGGTGCTTGTCTTAAGGCTACCACTGTGCCTACCTGCTTGTCAGTCTGTCTGCCCAAATGCCTACATACTCGATATCTGCATGCTTATCTGACTATCTGCCTCTCTATATGGCCTCTTTCTTTGTTTGCCTGCTTCGACTTGCCTTTCTAAGAGTCCGTCTGCCTGTCTCTCCGAAAGTCTGTTCGGCTGCTTGTGTTCGTTACCTTCTTTAACTTGTCTGTCTGTCCGGTCAATCTCACTGATGTTTTTTTTTCCCCACTCTGCTGGCCACCTGAGGTTGCCAAAACATTTCGATTTCAGAGACAAAAGGATTTCTCCCCCCCCCCTCCCCCAACCACTCTATTTATTTCTCTCCCTCTCCCTACTCTCTCTCATAAACACAAACGCATACATACACAAACATATATTCACACCACACACACACTCACGGACACTAAGACACTCACACACACAACCAGGACACGCACACACACAATTTACCATAAAGATAATTTCATCGTTCCAAGCTCTGGCACGAGCAAGAGACAACCAGGCAGTAGTACAAGCAGCCTAACCCAGTTTCCCAAGGCTTGGGGTTGGCAACTGTTTCGCGGGGGCTGGAAGGGCGTCGAGCCCAGATCAAATGTCAACTCTGTTACCGCAAGTTTATCATGCATTGACGTCATTGGCGGAATAAAGTTTATAGTTGCAGAAAGCCTGGGCTTACATCGGTTCGGGTGTGTTGCAGGCAATGAAAGCAACGAAGGGTCTCTGCGGGTGGAAACGGATAGCAGTGCTTGACCTGTGTGCTTTTCTTAGGTCGTGGAGGGTCGCGATGTGTGTAGCGATGGAGGGTCCAGTTAATGTTTCCCGGCCCATCATCACACTGTCCGGAACAATTAGTAAAAGTACTCCCCAGATAATAGTGATGGTACTGCTGAGGTGACCGTTTATTAACCCTCACATAATGCTTCAGGTTACAATGAACGCTAGGCACTGCCACCTTTCTTAGCCGTGGCAAATTTTTTTGCTTCTGCCAGACAGTGGCCTTTGCATTTTTGCTTCATTTGTAGACTGGAAGGATATAGTTTCGTTGCCCAGCTTCTGAGTTGAGTGCATGGTGTGACACTGTGAGCTGCAGATTTCCGCGTTAGCGCAGTCGATAAGAGGCTCGCTTTCAAATCCAGCTGCGACTCGCTGCAGCCTACGGTTGGTGTTCGAAACCGGGCGGCTCCCGGGGTTCACCCAGCCTCTAGGAAATGGGTACCAGAGTTGACATTCTGTGGTAAATGGAGGAACGTCACTGTAGCCACAGAGTTACGTGCGGACGGCGACACAGGCGGACAAATCTTATCAGCTGTCGGTACTGGTGGCAGAGCACTTATGGTTTATAACCGTTTGCACTGACGCTGGTTCACATCTCCCGACTTTACCTTTACCTTATTTTGTGTTTCTCGTTGGCACACAGGCGAAGCAACTATGGGGTGACCTGTTTGCTATGAAGCTGAAACTAAGATTTTTAGATTACCAGATTAAACACTGTCCGACCTTTCATTTATACTTTCTCAGACTTTTCAGGGGTGTCATGTTGTCTTGCCTCAAATAACTATAGCACTGCTGTCTCGTGCTAGATACTACACGATGACACAGCTTTTAACGACCCCAGAGACGCCTACCCACAGCCTTAGCCTAGGTCACACGAGAGACTGTTTGCGAAGAAAGAAGTACAACGTGACACCCTTCTGACCTAGATGAGAATGAGCAAGTGTCTAGATTGGTCGAGAAACGTTAACATGTCCCGAGAAAGAAGTATTCACAATTTCTTTAAAAGGGTTTGGGGAGGGGGAGGGGAGGTGTGAACTAGACTACGCTAAACGCTTAGTTACGTGTCCTTTACAAGACGTTTCAGAACCAACACCAGCAATTTGCCTAAATTAAGATTTGAATTCACCACTACTCGACTGACTGGCACCCGCTGTAACCACTTCGCCATCTTTGCATTCTGAAGCATTAGTAATCCCAAACATTCTTCTTCGTCTTTGCCAGGAAAAGAACCACAGCCTAGCGAGACAATCTACTTTCCCCCAGTACCGTATTTCCAATTCGTCTCCAGTTCAAGTTGTAATAAAAAGACAAGATTAAATTCTCCTTTCAGAATACAAATACTATGCTCTGTTACTGTCTGATCCCTTTCTCAACCCATCGATTCAGTGATTCTCAAATTCCGAATCTTCTTTAGTAGATCTGGGTACCAAAACATACACTAAAAATATAAAAAAATGAGGGGGAAAAATAAGAAATTTAAAAAAAAAGAACAGTTACAGAAATCGCCAGAGGTATTTACACCTCTTCTTCTTCGTCTTGTTCTTCTTGTTCTTCTTCTTCTTGTTCTTCTTGTTCTTCTTCTTCTTTTTCTTCTTCTTCTTCTTCTTCTTCTTCTTCTACAACAACAACAACAACAGCTACTACTACTACTACACTACTACTATTACTACTACTACTACTACTACTACTACTACTACTACTACTACTACTACTACTTACTACTACTACTACTACACCTACTACTACTACTACTACTACTACTACTACTACTACTGCTTCTACCGCTGCTGCTGTTGCTACTGGTGCTGCAACTGCTTCTTCTTCTTCTTCCTAATTGTCGTCTTCTTCAGTGTCGTGGTTGAGGAGCGGGGAGGCGGGCATTTAGGAGAAAGTATAACTATCAGCTTCCTACAACCCCACCCCCCCCCCACCCCCGCATCCGAATCCCTGTAATGAAGTTATTAAACCCACACGAAGTGATCAGTCTGTTAGGTCTAAATAATGAAGTTATAACTATAATTTTTTTAAGTTTAAATAATTCCTTTCCCTCACTTAGTTGAGTATTTTAAATGTACCAATTCGAATAAATAGCGCCCTCCTTCCTTTTTTTTTTTCTCCGTAAATAAATAAAGTTAGTTGCGTATCCTTTACATGACGTTGCAGCATCAACTCTAGCATGTTTTAGGTTTTTTTTTTTCTAGGCAAATCTTATGTTTAGTAGTCTTTTTCGGTGCTTTCTTTTTAGCCGACAACATGTGAAATCACGGGACAGTCCAATATTTTAGAGGGTGGTAAGAGCAGGTCTTCCGTGTATTCTTCGCTTCATCGCGTTTCTTCCAAGGCCAAGGTTTTTGCGCGTTTACCAAACCATAACCATAACTTAGACCCTAACCCTAACTAAAACTATTCGCTTAATCTACCCACCCCCCTGAAATATTTGACTGTCCCGTGACCTGTGGTTTTCCCCTGTTTTTGGTCTGTTAATAAGAAAGTACCATCCTTTTTCCATAATATTTTTAAATACCCTACTGCCGGATGAAATACCATACCTGAAACCCTCTACTAATTTACTGTGTGGCCGCTTGAGCCAAAGGGGGAACCACTGTTCTGCATATTATTTCCCCTTTCCAAGCAAGCCAGCTAAATCTCTTTTGTCATCGGATAAAAGCTTTTAGAAAAGGATTTGATATTTCCAAAGTCGTCATTATCGTATTAGACCAACTGTCACATTGGGGGAAAAAATCACTAGTACTGATTGATACTTGCAGGGCACTTCTTCTTCTTCTTTTTCTTCTTTTTCTTCTTCTTCTTCTTCTTCTTCTTCTTCTTCTTCTTCTTCTTCTTCTTCTTCTTCTTCTTCTTCTTCTTCTTCTTCTTCTTCTTCTTCTTCTTCTTCATCACCTTCTTCCTCTTCTTCTTCTTCTTCTTCTTCTTCTTCTTCTTCTTCTTCTTCTTCTTCTTCTTCTTCTTCGTGTGCTCTGCTTCTTCTTCCTATTCTTCTTCTGATTCTTCTTCTTCTTTTTTCTTCTTCTTTCTCTTCTTCTGCTTCTTTTAAATAATCGTCCTTTTACTCTTCTCCTCTTTTCCTCCCCTCCTCCCTCTTGGACAAAACAAGACAGTCTCTTACAAGATGTCAAAAACCACGAATTATTATGTTAGTTCATGAGGATTTAGCAGCAGATGACCAAAATCGAGACAGCTTCGGTTCTTTTAATTTATTTCACCTAATTTCGCGGCCTCCTGTATTTAGTGGGGAATACCATGAAAAGTCCCATAGTATAGGGGTGTTAGTGTTAGGGTTATTGATGGTCGTTGTTCATTTCACATAAATGAACAAAAGTAACACACTAAAAAGCAGTCGCTGAAAACAGCCATTGCTTTCATACAAAAAAGTTTTTTGCACAGTCGACACAAACGAAAACTGCGCACTTTTGTGTGGAAGACAGTTTGTCGACCCGGTGTTCATAACGAACGAACGAAGTCATGTCACAACATGCCTAGAAAAAGGGACTTCCCGGGAAGCTCTATAGAAAATCCGTAGGAAATCTCAAAGGCCCCGAGGTGAGAAAGAATACTTCTCCTACAAGCTGAACATAGGTCCCGTGCCAGCTCACGTCAAGTCTCGCTGTCTTTTGCTATAGCCTGCAGCTTATCTCACGTTCTCTCTGTATTTGTAGCGTTACTCTCTGGTTCCAAGAGAGACGTAGAGAAACATACACACGTCTTACACGAAAAATGCCTATGCTAAATGTATTTTACGGTTTTCCCACAAATGCGGTCACTGCGTAGCGTCGTTATTTAAAACTGATTACAGTGTATTTATCCTACTCCTTACGCCAATGGCAGGTCTTCTCAGACGCCTGTTATAAAATTCTTAAGATAGTTCGACGTTAGTCTTCCCCGCCCATATACACCCTAGCTCACTTTTGTTTGGTAGTTACTGAGCCTCGTAGCCTTTGCACAAGGTTATGGGGTATTACGCAATACTGTTGATATCGCCTGATGTATAATTAACACTCTAAAAACATGGATAAACTAGGTCTAACACAACCGCCACAGGCATTCTCTTTCTCTGAATGAAACGTAAATGCAAGAGATCACAGAAAACGAAACAACAGAGCGGCACTTACCAGTAACTTTCAGGAAAGTCGACCAGCCAAAGAAACTTGTGAATGAAAAGTTACCTACTCTATTTGGGAAGACTGACGTCGAACTCACTAATCCTTGTCAAGGATAGGTAGGTTTATTTCTACCCTCCCCCTCCCCCAGCTCCTTTTTGAAATGATGCTTGCTGCTTTCAGTATTGCTAGATTCTCTCCTCTCGTCCACTCTAGTGTTTCCGCATTTGAGCTAGTATTGTTGCTTCGTGTGGAGACCTTATTGCATACTTGCATAGCTACCAAGTTGGGAACAAATACAACTGTCTACACAATTAACAACACAGAACGACGCTCGGGTTGCGACGTACACTTTGCCCGTCTTGTTTCATTCTGATTCTTACAATCAATTCAACCACAGTTGATTCAGTCATAGCCGTCGCTCCTCGCTTTACAATAATCATACAATAATCATTCACACAACATTTAATACTCCTCAGTTTTTTTTTTTTTTTTTAACGTATCCAGAAACCATGAGTTGTAAACCCTTTGGCTCGGTACTATGGATATCGCAACCCTTCGGCCTTGATTCCATTATAGGTACCGTTAATCTGGGAGAAATGTGGTTTTCTGCCTGGGGCACAACCGTCTTCGTCAAATTCTGGTACCTAACTGGCCAAGAGGCAACCTTTGGCCTTTTCTCGTTTATCTGTCCAGCTACGAGTAGCCCGCGCAGTAGACTCTTGAACGCGTTTTCCACCTGGCTTGCTGTGACCGTGGGCAACCATGCACAGCACGGGGATCAGCCCTCTGCGCCCCCTCTCCCCTCCCCCACCCCATCCAGCGTCCTGCCCATCCCAAACAAATTGGTGGCTACTGCGGCCAAAGAAAAATCTGGTCTTTAAAAAGATAACCACAATTTTGTTATGTTCCAGAAAGGAAGCATATGGAATGCAACTGTGCAGCCTTTCTGACAATCTGGATAAGACGAGGTAAGTATTTCCATACTGCACACTGAACAGATGGTGACCAGAGGATGTAGTTTACTCTGCATGGAGCGAAATGCGAAAATATTGTAACCAGTTGTTTGAAAGTTATAAAAATATTATCTGGTTGTTATTGGATAGAGTATGCATATAAAAGAGATTAGTGGTGAGGAAAGTGGAGTAGGAAAAAAAGAAAAACAGTAGATGATCGTGGCGAAAAAGAAGACACGACTAGGGGGAGTGGGAGGAGCAGGATAACCGAGGTTATGACAGAGACGGCGCAGAAGAATAAAAGAGGAGAAGAATACAAAAGGAGAATACAAGTGTGATGAGGAGAGAAAAAGGAGAAGATGGAGGAGAAGGAGGAGGAGAAGCAAAATCAGAAGAAGAGAAAGAATTAAAAGAAGAAGAAGAAATGGAAATAGAAGAAGAAGAAAAAGAAGAAGAAGAAGAAGAAGAAGAAGAAGAAGAAGAAGAAGAAGAAGAAGAAGAAGAAGAAGAAGAAGAGGAAGAAGAAGAAGAAGAAGAAGAAGAAGAACAACAACAACAACAACAACAACAACAACAACAACAACAACAACAACAACAACAACAACAACAACAACAAGAAAAAATTTTAATTGACTTGACCATGAACACTGTGCCGGAACAAACTTTACATAGACAATGCTTGGTATATACGTGGTGGACGGGTGAAAATGGTGTTTTGTGGTCTCAACATAAATCACCATCTGTAAAATGCAGGAAACTGTACAGACTCATAAACACCTACGCCATCTGGCAAGGCACATAATAGTGACAAACATCAACCTGCGTCAGAAATTATGTAAAAATAGCGTCTGGAATTTTTACTGAAATTATTAAACAAAAGGAACAACATGTAAAAATACTTTTTTTTTTAGGACAATGCGTAAGTAAGACCACCCATACTTCCTTGTCGCAAATGAAATGACTGCCAAAAGTTTTCAGAAACTAACGGTCCAGATGTCTGTAAACATTGTGGTCTTCTGCCACAGAGAACAGGTGAGAAACATCTGGTGATAAATGTTACAGATGTTTGCCATCTGACCAAGGAGATGTCCTACTAATACAAGAAACGAAATGAAGTAATTTAATAAAAACTTCTAATCACTGCGGTGTAGGCAGGGGTGTCTTTCAGCCTGAGGATTTACTACCGCATAGCTAGTGCTATCGCCACGACTTTACAGGTGGGGATTTTATTTTGACCCGACAGAAAGAAAAATTCACAGCTTTACCGAGGATTTAAACCCGGGTCTCCCGCTTGAGAGTCCAGCGTTCTAACCGTTCGGCCAGCCGCTCCTCACAAATTAAAAAAAAACATAAATTAGCTTAGAATAAATTATAAGAAATGACGAAACACGCCTTGATGCAAAAACCTACCTCAAAAACAAACGCAAGACAAACCCCCCCCACCGGCCCCCCCCCCCCCCCGCCCCCCCCCCCCCCCAAAAAAAATAACTATTGAAACTTTACTCAACCTTACTGATCTAAATTAAACTGCCTACACTATAAATAACTGGCATAAACTACTAAACTGGACTAAACGATACCATACTTAACTAGCTGAAGTAACTAAACTGCCCTAAAAATAACACACAAAAACTTACATACATCAGCTTTTAATTAAGGCACACCGCAAATTAGTCAATAACTGAGCACTTAATAACGTCAATAACTCAGACACTCAGTACAATAGCCATCAACTGCACAACGCAGTAAAGTCAAGTAAAGGTCCCTTTTCCCCGCCTTTAGGGATATAGGGCTAGATCTATATTTTTATAGACCAATTTGCACAAGATGGGTGATGTGGTCAGCATCACACAGGCCGCCTTTACATCCCGGGACTGCACCCGGTACCCACTCAAGGCTGCGTCGACCTGGGAGTCGGGTTCATTTAAAAAAAAAGTCTTTCTCCTCCAGGGAGCGAACTTTTCGTCAAGCCGCTACACCACAGGCTCTCGCCTGCACAACGCAATAAATCGAAGACATCCGATTTTAGCATATCCCTAGTTTGTCGTCGGCTCTGTGGCTAAGTCGATGCGAACGCTTCGTAATGCCGGGGTGCCAGGTTCGATCCCAGCTGCGGGCCATGCGCTTTGCTTTGGTTTCGACAGTGGTATCAGGGGGCCGACCGTCCAGTAGCAATGGCAAACTACTGGACGTAAATTGCCTACAGAAACCACACAACAGCCCCATGTTGGTTCTGCAACGTCCTGTAAAGGATACGCAACTAACCTAACCTAGTTCGTCACAACCACTGACACGATTGTTAGGACAGTCGGTCTACTACTACCAACCCCCCCCCCCCCCCCCCTCCCTCCATTTTTCCTCACACTGCTTTAGAAAAAAAAAGACATTGGAGCCCACTTAATGGATCAACAAACAGTATGTATTACATTCACCTGGCAATCAAACAGGTCGACTTTCTACCTGAAACTTCTAACACAGCAGTTCTCCACCTGTGGGTCGCGACCCTTTTGGGGGGTAGAACGAACTTTTCACAGGAGTTGGCTAAGACTATCGGAAACACATTTTCATTGAATTTATCAAGTAGCAACAGAAATAATTTTATGGTTGGGGGGTTAGTTCCACGATAGTCCCCCAGAGACTGCCCATTTACACACTAGCTCACTTCTGATTGGTCGACCTTGAGTCATCCGGCCTTGGCACAAGGTGACGGGGGTGTTTCCCAATACCGTTGATATCGCGTGTTCTATATTTCAGCATGCCAGTGATTTTAACACTATAAAGTAATTTAGAAACTGGGTCTAACCCACAACCCTCCTCCCCTCATTGAGATTGCTGCAACCTGTGTCACAAGCATTCTCTTTCACAGAAGAAAAACGCAAATGCAAGACAAGCCAGAAAGCAAACAACATTGCGACCCACCCGTAACTTTCACGAAGGTAGACCAATCCAAAAAAGTTATGAATGGAATGTGTCCTACTTTCTCTGAGGAGACTTAACGTCGAACTAAATTTTAATTGGTTGGGGGTCATCACAACATGAGAAACTGTATCAAAGGGTCGCGGCATTGGAAAGGTTAAGAACCACTGCCGTAACACAATCCGTCATCGCCCACGCATTTTCACAACAGAAAAGTATTTGTCAAAGCGCTCATGTTCGTACTGCCATCTCATTAATTCCTGTCTACTACACATGACCGGACCGCTCTGCTACCACCGCTTTCTTCTTCTCCGCCACATCTGTGGGTAATAACAGCACACACGATATTTTCCGCAACCAAGGGAAGAGACTACGTTGATAAGTTTAGGCGTAAGCCTGACGCGTAGATGTTCTGGGGTTGAATCCTAGTGACTATCAGATTATTTAGATTTCAGACACCTAAGGGATGTACAAGTGGTGCATTGTGGGCCGAATCCGGCCGCAGATGCCTAGCAAGTGGCCTGCGGATCATTGCCAATTCTATTGTGTTAATGATCTTTCCCCACCGGGTCTTCATGAACTTCACATCAAGATATGTGTGGCTCTGGATATGAACAATATGCAGGTATCCAAAGAGGAATAGAAAACCAACACAGAACTGGTGTCATCAGTCGCCGCACACTGAGGTAGATACTGAAGATTGGATCCGGGTGCTTATGGACGTGTCCGATATGCGATGCAGATGACGGGTCGATTAACTAACTAACTAACTAACTAACTAACTAACTAACTAACTAACTAACTAACTAACTAACTAACTAACTAACTAACTAACTAACTAACTATCTAACTAACTAACTATCTAACTAACTAACTAACTAACTAACTAACTAACTAACTAACTAACTAGCTAACTAACTAACTAACTAACTAACTAACTAACTAATTAACTAACTACCTACCTAACTAACTAACTAACTAACTAACTAACTAACTAACTAACTAACTAATTAACTAAACTAAACTAAACTAAACTAAACTAAACTGAACTAAGCTAATGGGTGCTTAGCTTAGCTTTGCTTTGCTATACTTAACTTAACTTAACTTAACTTAACTTAACTTAACTTAACTTAACTTAACTTAACTCTAACTTAAACTAAACCAAACTAAACTAACTAACTAACTAACTAAATTAACTGACTGACTGACTGATTAACTAACTAACAAACACATAACGAAATAACTTCAGTCATTTTCTCCTTCTTCTTAGTGTTCACAAAGTAAAACTCTGCTAGTAAGCTGTTGTTGCTCGTCCACTCCTGGACTTTGGTCTTGATGCAGAACTTGAGTTTTATATGTGCATCTCTTATACAGATCTGGCTCATTATTTAGGCAGACTGTTGGTTCCTAGCCTCTTAGCCAGACGCTCTCTTGACTGTGAAGGAAGCAGGCCAAAGTAAGAAAACAAAAATAAATGTATGTGGTAGTTTATTTGTAAAATCCGATGTCACAAAATTACAATGTTTAGCTTATTCCCCACCTGATGCTGATAAGAGGTTCTACAGGGGGAGGTGAGAGGGGTGTATAATACTACAGAATGGAAGGGAAAAAAAAACCGTCTAGCCTACCTTGTTACATGATTCAGTAGAATAATTAGGCTGCCCATCTGGACTTTTTTCCGGTCCACCGGTGGATCGAGGCCCACGGGTTGAAAAACATTGTACTCTAGTGTAGTACCACATCGTTTGTACACATTCTATTTTTCCCATCGAAAAATCCATTGTAATAATTTTAATCTTCTTGTCATTTTGGCTGATTGTTACCCGGCGTCACAAAACATACCTCCAGAAAACAAGTCATCATTGCCTTATTACAGACGTCTGTTCTTGTTATTATTGTCATTGATCGAAGGAAGGGAGAAAAGAAGTCGATCGACTGACTTTATATTTAGCTTAACCTGTTTTTGTTTGATGCTTCGGGTAAACAGGGCGGACGAGAGACTCAAGAGAGCTGATGCAGTGCTTATGCTTTTAAAACACATAATTAGAAGGCGTGCTGCTAGTAGTTTTCTTTTGGAAAAGATAAATCGATTTACACAGTCAGCCAAAATATTGAATACTCGTTTAAACTCTTTGCATGATAAGTGAATCCAGCTGGAGAATCCATTCCTCAGCTTCAAAAAGCATACCTTTTTGTGTATTTGGTCATAACACACTCAAAAACACTAGCTCATCAAATAGACACGTATTTACTCTTTCCACTTCAGCCTAAGTTGGCGCATAGCGCAGAGGTCTTAATTCTCCATGTCTGGCGGTTCGTTGCCACCTGCTTTAGGTCTTAGATGTTTGTTAGACCCAGGGTTGAGTCTTCCCTGATGATGATTTTCTGTTAACTCTTATTGGCCACCCCCTGTTTTCTGTTCCCTTCCGGTGTCCACTGGAATTTAACAAGTTTGAACGAAGCATTACAACATTTAGAGCTAGACATCTGATTCTAACACAAAGAATGTTCTACGATGGCGACTCGTTAGGTCGTCAGTCAACTGTCTTGAGCCAAGCTAGAAAAAGTTCACTACACAGAAATGGTGACTACTACGATTTTATGAATGTTCTCAAAATAATGCATTGAGGAATTTTGGATATTTCTTCACGAGCATCTGCTAGGAAACCCACTTCCGTAACTGAAGAGTTATGGCATCTACATACTTTATTCAGACCTTGGATCTAATTAAGGTAGTAGTATGTAGCATCACCTCGTGTGTGCTTGAGGACCCTAATTTTAGGGAAAACAAGACAAGCTGCTCTTTGAGAAGCATATGGTAGAAGAAGCATGAGTTGGTGTTTGCTAATATAGAGCGTGTTGGTTGAAAAGCGTAGATTTTGCAAGTTAGCTGTAAATGACAACGCCAAGTGCCTGCCACCAGCTTCTAGACTTACATACTGGCACTAGACCAGGCACCAAAGAGAGCAGGGTTATACAGATATAGTGGCAACAGATTCAGAGGTCGACCACGCAAAAGATGAACCGCAGAAATATCAGAGACACTGAAAAATACCTTTTAAGAAACGAACAGAAACGTCCTTCGGAGAGATTTCTTTCTGTCGTGACGCCTCAAGGCATTCCAGGAGTAAAGGAAAAAAAGAGAAGATTATGTGTTCACGTGTGTGTGTAAATATATACATACATATATATATATGTGTGTGTATATATATATATGAAGTAAATACATACATATACTAAAATCCTCATAAACACTCATCAATTTATCTATCTCAAGAGCACTTTTCCGAGTTTGAAGACACGTAATTTCCATCCTCAGCCCCAAAGTGCATAAATAACGACGCTAAACTGGCTAAACAAAATGGTGGGTTACGTATCTGTTGACCGTAGGGCTTTACAGTTTCCCAAAACCATTCATGAATGGTGCCTGCTTGGATGACATGCTGTGCTTCATGAGTCGGTATGTCTATTAGTCATAATCAGAGTCAGTCTCATTGTATGTGTCAGACTTGTGTATTTGATATGTTTCGTTTCTTATGCTCAGTCCATAACCTGTATTCAGTCTTTGTCGTCACGGTGCCTCTGACCTTGTTGTCTTTAACGCCATAAATCCATGCTGCTTGATTTGCCCCTGCCTCTTTGTCCATGATATCTTTTAAAAGTTATTTAAGTAAACGGCCTTGTCACGCCAATGGCTAATCGAGCGTATGATACCAGTCAATCGATAGGTCACATGGTCAAAATCATGGCGACCGCCTTTATTTTATAGGACATTTTCCTTCCTATTGGAAGTAACTTTTGTAGTCATGTACATTCACAACCTTCTGTCTCGTGTATTTTAAGTAAGTTCTGATACAGATGATCATCATTGCCATGATGTCAGACTGTCAAGCACCTTCTTTTTCAGGCTACCTCTGCCTCTACTCACCTCTAGTTTTTCCATCGTCACTATGTACTCCAGTTTTCTCCTTCTCATCACATGACCAAAGAATGTAGATTGTCTCATTCTGATGTGGACAATCAGTTGTCTTAGTGAGTTTTTTTCATGACATCTTCATTACTTTTTTGTAAATTTGTCAGTGGTATTCTCATTAGTCATGTTCAAAACCAAATCTTCGTTACTTTCAAATAATTGTTTACTTATCATCCAAGTATCTATGATTTACTTCTGTATATCAGGATAGGATTCACAAAGCTCTTAAAATTATCTTTCTCATTTGAATTAACAAAGGACGATTGGGAAGTTTGTAAAACGCTGTGTTTGCTTGAGCTATTCTATGTCTAAATAGTTTAACATGTCTTCCATTTGCTGTCATAATAATACCCAAGTATATATCAGCTTGTGGCCAACATATTTCAGTTTCCGAGACAGTGTTGTTACTAGCCAATCTTCCCTCATGTGAGGTTATTTCAGTATGTCAGTATTACCGTTCTT
Organism: Candidula unifasciata; assembly: GCA_905116865.2. NCBI lineage: Eukaryota > Metazoa > Mollusca > Gastropoda > Stylommatophora > Geomitridae > Candidula > Candidula unifasciata. The sequence continues at coordinate 71,380 of CAJHNH020001465.1, forward strand.
CTAAGTTCATTGTATTCTGTGAACCTTTTTACAGCATTTCAGATTTAAAAAGAAATATTTATTTTCTTCCTTAATGACTGCGAGATAGTCCACTACTCACATCTCTATCTTGCCCCAGGAAAGATATTGGCTCTCAAAATGTTGACTTTGGTTTTCTTGCTGGTACTTATTCATAGACTGTTGATTCTGTGTAATGTAAAGTCTATGGTTAAACATCAGTAAGCCATAATGCAGAAAAACTACTAATATACTACAATTTGCAGTAATCCACTGCTAAACCTCCGGGGACCGCATTCGGCCCGCTGTCCGGCAGGTGATTAACCCCTAGCCTATCTACTAGGCTACTAATGTCCTAACTCGCATAGGTCTGCATGTTATCCCTATGTGCTTTGGTGGTCTGACGTCAAAACTGAGATTGATAAATCTCACGAATGTATGGTAAACCTTTAGATAGCAGCCCAGAGGCGACATACTGACTGACACCCACGCTACAGCGCTCCTGCACTGACTGACTGACTGACTTTCTTCCCCACTATAACATCACACAAGCGATAAACACCCGATGACACAAAGTGCCACCATGTGAATGAGGATCACCGTGGAGAGGTCCCAGAAACCGCGTTCAAACAAGTGGCCATATTTATGGCCTGCCTATATTGCGGCCCCTGGCAAAAGCCACGGTGGGGCTTCAAATAACAAAAAAAATGCATCCTATAGAGGACGAAACTGGATTGACCTTCACTCCTGCACTCAACTTGTCTAAGTTTTATTCAACCCTGCAGATACATATACCTTTTAAAAGATCTGCATATCAAGGAAGATTGGCTGATAAACAGCATCCTGTCTTAGAAGCTTAAATATTTTCGTTATACCAAGGACCATGGCGGACTGGTGAAACAAATTATATCAGAAGGTATGGTACCAGGAAGGAGTGGCAGGGGCCAACCAACACGAAGATGGGCACATAATATAAGTGACTCCTTGAAAATAAAAGTACACGAGGCGGGAGAGCTGGCAGGAGAGCTGGTGAGAGAACGAGTTTCTTTCAAGCAGATCGCAATGAGAGCGACGTTCTGCAAGGACCTGCTACATGATGTGATCCACAGCACGTCGTTAGTGCCAAATACCAACTATTACATTGGACGACTGTTGCCTCTTCGGCAGGAACCATTAGTTTCATTTTTTTTTTTTCTATCAAAACAACTTAGATGTTTAATGGACTAAGACTTTTCTTTTATGTTGGTTCTCGGCCAATTTTCTTTCCGATCTGTTCAATTACCAGTAATTGTCTTGTTTTTGATATAAGCCTTTCTAAGACATTTCATTACCTGTAGGCATTTCAGTTAGAAAGGGATGTTTTTTCTTTCGTTAGAGATTGTTACGTTACTCTTGGTTCACGTACGTATACTGAAAATACGCAGAAAATATGCATGCCGGCAAGATGGTGTAATTAGGTCAGTGTCTAGGTCACCTATCTCCTAATGAAAAGTATACCTTTAAGCCAAACAAGCCAAATCGTCCCATTTTTTTATATGTCTGTAATTCAATTCACCTATCCATTCAGTTCTACCTGTGTTTTAGTTCTGCCTTTACTCCTTTGGCTATTATTCAGTGCAAGGACATTCTAGTTAGTTGTTTTCTTGATTTATCAGTGTGTGTGCTATCTAGAACCATCGTTTTTCCTCAACTTTTCATTCAGCGGCATTTGTTTACTCATATCCTAAATTCTATCATATTAATTAATCCATTATATTCTGTACAGGCACCAGCCGATGAATGTGATTCTGTAGACAGTTTATGCTGCATTAGGAGGTAGAGGAAAAAGAGGATGAGAAAAAGGAAGATGAGTAGAATGAGAGAAGAACGAGGAGAAGAACAATGTAAAGGGTAACGAAAAGGAGGAAGATGAAAAACATGACAAGGTGAAGAATGAGGATGAGGATAAAAGGAGGCGGAGGAAGAGAAGAAGAAGAAGAATGAAGAAGAAGAGGAGAAACAAATAACTATAAAGAACGAAAATAAGAAATGTGAAAAGGTGAAGACTGAGGAAGAAGAAGAGAGTGAGGGTTGAAGAAGAATTTGAAGGGGAGGGGGGGGGATAAAAGAAGCGGCGGGGAAGAGAGGGATAAAAAGAAGCGGCGTAAAGAGAGGTAGGAGAAAGTAAAGAGGAGAAGACGAAAAGATGATGAAGAAGAGAAGAAGAAGAAGAATGAGGGGAGAGAAGAAGAAGAAGAAGAAGAAAGAAGAAGAAGAAGAAGAAGAAGAAGAAGAAGAAGAAGAAGAAGAAGAAGAAGAAGAAGAAGAAGAAGAAGAAGAAGAAGAAGAAGAAGAAGAAGAAGAAGAAGAAGAAGAAGAAGAAGAAGAAGAAGAAGAAGAAGAAGAAGAAGAAGAAGAAGAAGAAGAAGAAGAAGAAGAAGAAGAAGAAGAAGAAGAAGAACACGAAAGAGAAGAACAACAACAACAACGACGACATCAACAACAACTACAACATATTGAAGAACAATAAGACACTACAACGAAATTATTCATATTGCCCAGATCCGCTTAAACTTGGATAATTTATAAAGCCCAGGAAGGGCCCGCACGTCATGTCAAAGTTTTAGACAAGAAACGCTCCATCTGTCAGACTACTATAAATCTGCGTCTGTTACTGCCCATAAACTTATTTCTAGTATATTAATGAGATTGTTTTACCTTGCCCTCGGTTTTCATACAACCAGGAGGAAAGGCGGTATTGAGTCAAAGGTACATTGCAAACTATCATTGCCATTGTAGTGTCAGTATCCTAATCGGCCAAATGTGTATTGATATAAAAGGCCAGACTTGTAATTATATATCTGGCCAGATGTCTAACTAAATATAAGGCCAGATGTGTATCTGTAAAAAAGTCAGATTTGTATCTATAGATATGGCCAAATTTGTATCTATATATATGGCCAGATTTGTGTCTAGATACAAGACCAGGTTTGTGTGTAGATACAAGATCAGATTTGCATCCATATATAAGGCCAGATTTGTTTCTATATATAAGGTCAGATTTGTATATGTATATGTAAGGGCAGATTTGTCTCTCTCAATATCTATATAAGGCTAAATGTGTATCTATACATAAAGCCAAATGTGTATCTATACATAAGGCCAAATTTGTATCAATATATTAAAGATCATAATCGTAGCTATACATAAAAGGCCAGATTAGAATCTATATCTATATATAAAGCTACATTTGTACCTATATATATATATATATATATATATATATATATATATATATATATATATATATATATATATATTTGGGACCAGATTTGTTGCGCGCTCTCTGGGCTCACCCGCATGGACTACAGGTTACATCTGGCTGGTGTAGCCTTTATGAGAGCCCTAATTATAACCTCTTTGAAGTTTGAACGGGGTATCTGGGATCTGCCTTGTTGGTCTGCCCTCCAGATTGCCATTTAATCTGAGGATGGTATGGTTAACATTCAGGTAGCAATCCGAAGGGGACAACATGATCAATTGATGTGCGTGCTCTTTTTCTCTCTCACACACACTTTGTGTGTATATATGTGCGTGTCTGTATGTTTTTGTTTCATTAAGTGGCAGGACAAAATCACAAACACTGAGGTACTGAAAAGAGCAGGTACTACAACTGTCTTTTCCATGCTCAGTCAACGAAGGCTCAGGTGGCTGGGTCACACCTTGACAATGGAGGATGGCAGAGTCCCTAAGGACATCCTTTATGGTGAATTAAAGACAGGAAGAAGATGTCGAGGCCTACCTCTACTACGATATAAAGATGTGTGCAAGCGGGACATGAATGATACAGGTAGTGAGGTGGACTCATGGTAACAAAATGCCAATGTTGTGTGGAAAGAGTATATCAGGAAGGGAATGAGACTGAAGGGGACAATGATTGCAGAAAGGATGAAAGCTGAACGCCTAAAAAGAAACGGATTAAACACAAATGTTGACAACAATGGTCCTGAAATCCCATGCTATCATTGTGGAAGACTTTTTTTTGGACACGAAAGGGTCTTGATAGTCATACACGTCATCGACAATGGGCTGTGAGTCGCATGCCTCCTCATAGCGCAATATAACACTATCGTCTGGAAAGACTGAAAGGTGCCAATAAATGTATGTGTTTAAATATGTGAATGTGAGTGTCTGACAGGGTGGATAAAGTTTTACAGAAAAGAACCAGCGCACACTGAATGTCATAACATCAACAACAGTTTCACCTGCCTTATTTTTTTTCCAGGCATGCTATGTGGCCAAGTAAGAGGTATCCCGTACCAACTTCTAGGGACCCTTGAAGACTCGCTGCTGACGTGCCCTTTCATGGAAGCAACGCCGCTGATAACTCGATCATATAAAACATATTGCAAAGCGGAAGCGGAATAATCAGGTCTAAGCTCCTAGGCAACATAAGAGTACCTAGTCATAACAGCATCTATACATCTATCTAGTTGCTCTTTAGTTACTATTTATGTAGCATCTGGCAGTGGTATATTTTTGTCCATATACCTATCTTGCTTGTTAATTTTCTTGTGCTTATCTCTTTCTTTCGCCTGAAAATGCACTGCCATTTTTAGTTAATCCAGTGGACCGTATGGTTCTCTTTCCCCCAGTTATTGTTTTCGGCTAGTTAATTAGTTAGTCTTTCCTCTTGAGCCTAGGGCGGCGCATATGACAGAGGTCATAGCTCGCCATATCTGGCGGTTCGCTGGTACCTGTTTTAGGTCTTAGAAGTTCATCAGGCTCACTATTGAGCCTCTCCTGGTGATGGTTCTACGTAGGAACTCTCTTAGTCTTCTACGTTTTTCCCCCCTTCTGGTGTCCATATGAGGGATTAATGTGTGCATGTCCAGTGGTTTGGGGTAATATGTTATTTTGTGTAAATTTGTATGTGTCTTATGGCATGCATTTTGTTGTCTGGGGCCGCTTTTCCCAGGTACACATGGTCAGTACACCTATCTTGAAGTTCCACAGTACTTCCATTAAACTATCTAGCCCAAAACCTGACACGTTTATTTTCCTCCCTGCTTACCTACATACCCGTTTACATACTTATCATCCATTTACCTATCTAAATGCATGTTTACCTAGCTACTTCACTACCTATCATTCATACCTACTAATGATAGGTAGCGAAGTAGCTAGGTAAACATACATTTAGATATATCTATATACCTCTCTGTCTGCCTGCATATAAACTGATCTGCCTATGCATCTACATACTGATTAGTTTACCTTCATAACTACCTAGCTATTTACTAACATTCTTTCACACTTCGTTACTACCTACCAACATACCTTATACCTTACCAGTGTTCCTTAGTAATTACAAACATAACTTCCTGATCTACCAGTCTACCTAATTACCCAACATCCTACCGTCATTTTGTCTACAATAACAACGAAACTTTAGACAGACATAGACGATGTACAGTAAAGGCAAACAAACACCACAGAGAATATATGTGTTTGTATCAACACCATTGCCTTGTTGTGCCATTATATGTCAAAATAGGCTTGCATTCATTCGTCCCTTTCATTCTTTTCTATGCAATCTTTTCGATATCAAGCATGACATGAAGTCCTGTACCTTTGAACTCCTTTCATCAACGTTCGTTTTAGTGTCTGGGACGACCTCTCTACTTCAATAAGGAGCCGCTGTGGTCTAGCGGAAAGACGCTAGCCTGCGGATCGGACGGCCAAGGGTTCAGTTCCCGACGAAGGCAGAACATTTTTTCAAAAAAAAAAAAAAAATGACTTGGCTCCCAAGTCGACCTAGCCTTAAGTGGGTACCAGGTTAAATTTTGGAAGTGAAGGCGGCCGGTGTGATGCTGACCACATCAGCCACTAAGTGTCGTTGGTCTATAAATATAGGTTTAGTCCTATATACCTTATACGCCTAAAAGAGTGGAAAAGGATCCTCTTCTTTTACTCTACCTAAAAATTCATGTATTTCCCGTTTTAGTGCCTGTCTTGTCTGGTGATCCTCTTCCAGTTTCTACTGTGCCTGTGCTTTTGCACCTGTACCCTATATTCATAACACTGAAAATAAAGTAAAATTTACCAAATAAAATTAGTAACGAAAACGCAACTAACTTAATACCAAAACCCTCAAGCATGCGAAAATGCTTAGATCCAGTGCTAAGATTCTCAAACTGGGTCGCGACACATTAGCGTTTCGGCAACAGTGTAAAAGTATGGAGCGCGAGCGTACAGCGTAAAACAATCTATGCATGTGTCAGTATGTTTTATGAGAGATTAGTTTAACCTCTGCGTCGGTAGCAGACTAAATTTCTGTGTGGCGGATTTAAGTTAGTTTCAAAAGTGTCCCAACAACATAAAAAGCGTCGAAAGCTCTGGCTAGTATTTCATAACTTTGACCCAAGACCCTTGCTTTAAAAATAAACACTACCGTGATTCAGGGCTGCTAATAGGATTTTTATCAAATCCCAAGCTAAGCTGGGGGGAAAAAAACCCAACAATATAGAAGCAAAGAACAATAAACAAAAACAAAAACCCAAGATTGATAAAAAGTAAAAATTTTATAGTTTTAAAATGAAACATTTACCCTCTTTTACATAAGGATATATTTTGTAAAAAAAAAAACAAAGATTCCAAAATCTGAACCCTAGGCGACAAATAAAAATCCAGATCTGGGGGTAAAAACCCTTCATTGGCAGCCCTGCCGAGGTTTACTCTTGAGCAAAGAAGTCAACGCAGCATTAAATTTAGACCTTAAATTCTGCTTACATTTTCTTGGAAGGAAGAGTGAAAAGAAAGGGCATGATCATCTTCCGGTCTCATAGAGAGGAGAAGAAACAACCAGTTCATGATCTGCAAGGTCGCGGAGCATCCGTGACCCCGGACACATTCCGATAGTTCTAATTTATTCATAAAGGGTAAAGGTTAGTGTAGTGAAGTCTTCTATGTAAAGGCCTGGCTTGGGAAAGGTCACTGTCACTCTTGTTCTTCTATTCTCTCTTTAGCTTCTTCTTTTTCATCATCATCATCTTCTAACCCTTGTCAATAATTTAAAGTGGTTGGGACCAGACAGCACAATACAGGCAGCCCCTCCCCCGCCAATAATAATAATAATATACAATGCACTGCACAATGTAATGCCTGCAATTTCTCGCTCTATCTGATCAGGTGCACTGCTAAACAGCAACATAACTTCTATTCTGGCCATCACCTTGCGGGATGCAATTTTTCTTTATTTGAAGCCCAACCCTAGCTCTTGTCAGGGGCCGCAATATAGCCGGGCCATAATTATGTTTTAATGGCTAAATGCGGTTTCTGGGACCCCTCCACGGGTGATCCTCATCCACATGGTGGCACATTGTGTCATCAGGTGTTTATCGCTTGTGTGATTTCCTGGTGGGGTAAAATAAGATAAAACAGCAACATTAACACATTTGAAAGCATACCAATTATTCCGATAAATATGTGTACGCTTCATTATATGTTGACTTAGTGGTGTCGGGTTCCATTCTAGCTGCAGACAATTTGGCAGCAGACGCCTTGTGTTGGTTTCTAACAGTGGTTTAAAGCCGACCGTTTAGTCAGTAATGGCTAAATAGTGGACGTAAAATTACCTAGTGAAATCACAAACAACCAGTAATGCTGGGGTTGGTTTTGCAACATCATCAGCCACTTATCTTGTGTATGTGCGTGTGTACGTACATATAAATATTTTGACTGAACTCTGTAGCTCCAATGCCTACCCAAAAGTATGTCGTAAGAGACGAAAACATGGGAGCTTCCTTGGAAGAAGTCGGAGTGCACCTGACTGAGAGGCAAGGAACCAAAAGTATGCATACAAATGAGTAAGATCTGTAAAACGGATGAGCACGCTACACTCTGGTTCTGGAACACGACTGCAGTCCAGAAGTAAACAAATAACAAGAACTTTCCGCCAGAGTTTACAGTTGTTTAATGCGAAGAAGAAGAAGACGAAGAAGAAGAAACAAAAGAACAACTTTATAGTAATGCACCTGACCAGATACAACGAAATGGCAATAATTTTGTTTGTATCCGCATTATTTAAACAAGGAGAAAAACAGTGTTTTCAAAAAATAAAACAAATAAAGAGACAACTGAAAATACGCTGGAGAGAGGGTGGACAGTGCCGCTTTAACTAACGTCTGATCAGGCCGGACACTTGCCCGTGGCCCTCAGGAGCGTAGCAGCATAATGTTTCTCTGTGCATTTCTCTAATATTGTCGACGTTTAACATTTCACGGGCCATGCTGCTGACGTCACAGGGTAGGGATAACGACGCATTGAGTGGCGATGGAAAAACAACCTACATTTTAACTGTAAAGTATCTACATGCCTTCTTTTAGAATTTCACAATTGTTAGCTGACTTTTCTTGATTATTGCCGTGGTAACCTTGGCAAACGCTCACGGCACCCTTGGGAACCTCGGCACCCAGTTTAAGAACTGCTGCGTTAACGCATTGTTTGCTCTACCAGGTGACGTCAGCAGCACGGTCCGTTAGTTGGAGCCGGTCGAGAACCAGCACAGGTTTGCTCAAGGACCTAAAATGCTGTTAATGCTGCTGGGACTATTAAAAACAGAAAGGTTTGTTGCCTAATGTATACAGAACGTCGCAAAACCAGCCCAAGCATTTTTGTTTTGACTGCTGTTGGTTTCTAGGCAAATGTTAAGTGCAGTAGTTTGCCATTGCTTTCTCAACGGTCACCTCTCGGTACTTTGTGTGAGTTGGCTGAGAACCTATGGGGATAAAAAAGGCAGAAGAAGAAGTTTACAACTAAATTGTCCCTTCAGACTGTGCGGTGGCCTCATTAAAAGCAAGATTATATAAAGCTTACATTTTATGCTGAGCAAAAGGAATAAAGTGGCAGAATATTATGGTCTGAAGAGGACATCCAATGCTGAGCAGAAGAAAGAAACTGGCAGACAACTTCAAAGACACTCTAAATAGACCTAGTCGCCGTGAACCAACTCATAATGTGATGAAGAGACAAGAACTGCCCCATTATTATCAATAAATGTAGTAGAGATAAAAGTCACGGAACTCAGAGAGAGGCAAGCAATTCCTTACCCATCGAAAAGGCAGCAGGTGATGGTGATATCTCTGCAGAAATGCTCACAGCAGCAGATGATGTAGCTATAAACCGAGAGAAAGATCGAATTAACAGATTTGGTGAAGATGAAAAAATTCCAGATCAGTGCATGAATGAGTTAATTCTTTAACCCGCCCTCCACTCCACCCCAACAAAAACATGACCAACAACAACATGTGTAATACTTGACTAAATGAGAAAGAGATGTATAGAAAATACCGATAAAGACTAGGCAGAGAATACACTGATAACTGCAGTAATGAACCTCAAGGGCTCGGAATGCTGAAGAAGAAGATGAAGATAATACACAACTGCAGGATCTCAGTACTATGATGACGTTTTTAAACTTAGTAAAAAACAGCAATGACATGCAAAGAAAAGCTGATGTTTTAGCAAACAAGTCGGATTAGAAATAAATTTTTGAAAGCACAAATACATAAAAGAAGTAAAAGGTCAAGGAGAAGACACACCGAAGAAAAAAAAAAGAATTAAAATAACATATCAGATTACTTATTTAGGCAGTTCTTCTTTTTTTCGTTAGCTTGAAATAGATTATCTTATCTGCAATGCTGTCTCTAGTAGGAACTTTAATGTCTTTTTGTAATTCACTCAGCGACCTGTTAAGTTGAGCTTCAACCGGTGTCTCTCCTGGCCAAACATTTTTGCCCTTATAAGTTGTATTTAGGGCAGTCTTGAAAGACGTGCTCTGTTGTCTAAGGTACTTATTTAGGTAGTCATTTTGATTGTCAATGCAACAACAACAACAACAAAATTATGATACGCATTAGCAAGGTCAGCAGCCTTGACAAATCTGAATATAATATAAAACTTGAAATTATATAGCTCTAAAGCCAACTTACGTATTGTCTATTCCGACGTTATTTCAATTTTAAAAGCAAGGCAGTGAAAGTCGGAGAACCACTAAGGTAATAAACAGAAAGTTATGCATTGGAAAGCAAGTTCTTACGGAAGCTAAAGAAAATATATTTTGAGTTGCAATCAACTGATACTTTGACTCGTTCTGTTATAAGGAGCAGAGTTCATTACCAATATATATTTTGGACTGAAGAAGTTCAGCATAGCCATTTGGGGCTAAAATAGTTCAACTAACTGGAGAACCACTAAGACTAGGAACAGAAAGTTATGCTTTGGAAAGCAAGTTCTTAAGGAAGCTGAAGAATATTAGCTAAGGAATATTATCTCTTTGTGTCCCAATCAGCTAATACTTTGACTCCTTCTGTTCCAAGCAGCAGAGTTTAATAACAATACATATTTTGGACTAAAGAAGTTCAGCAAAGCCACTTGGGGCTGAAATAGTTCAACTAATTATTCAAAGGGTTAATTGAGTGAGTGCCAGTTAAAAAAAAAAAAAGAACAGCAATGTCAAATTTTTTCGGAACGACAAGGATAGGAAGGATGCATTGTTTGTTACTGAAAGGGTTAAGTGTGAAGAATTAAAGAAAGGCGAAAGTAAAAGAACTGTCCGGACAATCGCTGGTATAAACAGTCACTAGACAGAGAAGATGTCGAAATATTTGATATATTCTGAGGTGAAGCAACCACAGAATCACAACAAAGACTCTAAAACGGGAAACAAGTGGAAAAAGAAGACGAGGACGCCCAAAAGAAACTCCAGGTCGAACGGTGAAGCGAGTGGTCAGATTTGCTGGATTGTATTCTAGTCAAGATATCAACACAGGTGAAGCGAGTGGTCAAATGTGCTGGACTGTATTCTAGTCAAGATATCAACACAGTTGCAGCGGATAGAACAGAATTGGAGGACTACGAGCCATGTGAGATGCGTAAGGACAAAACAGAATGATAATGTTATACTTTAAAAAAAAGGAAACCTACTTCCTAAATCCGCCAGAAAACGTCTTCCTTAAACTTTCAGCATCTATACCTCAAGTCACTTGCACGGGTTTGCCCTCAGTCATGTAACAATTTCTTTACAAATCCGAGACTGAAAACTGAATACCACAGCCATCGATCACCATTATCTCTTAATGGAGCGGATGTCAAGCATTTATGGCCCGTGCTTGTACATAATTTTTGCTTTGTTTCGTTTTGATCGAGTTATAATCTTTAAATGTACCGGAAACGGAAGCAATACTTTTATCGCGTTGCACTCTTCCGTTGAGTCCCTTTGTAGCTATTTACAGCACAAGTAATAAAAAAAAAAAAAAGGTTGTATATACACATTACCATGTCATTATATAGACATTCAAATGGGCTATAAAAGTGCCTTGCTAAAGAATCACTTTAAGGTCAGGGCAGGCACCCAGTTTCCTCTAGCAATAATTCTTCTTTATAGTATAGTTTCAGTTAAGGATACAGCCAACACTCAGAGAAAAGGGGAAACAGCGTTAGCGCAGTCGATAGAAGACTCGCTTTCAAATCCAGCTGCAACTCACTGCAGCACACAGTCGGGTGTTCGAAACCGGGTGGTTCCCGGGATTCACATACTCTAGGTACCAGAGTTAAAACTCTGGGGTAAATGGGAGGAACGTCGCTGTAGCTACGGTGTCTCGTGCAGACGGCGACACAGGCGGACAGCTTCATATCAGCTGCCCGTGCTGGTTGCAGAGCACTTTGAGTTTATAACCGTGTGCAATGACGCTGGTTTACATCTACCCACTTTACCTTTACTTTTACTCAGAGAAAAAGCGAGACAAACACATAATCTTCTAGTTCACCTGAAAGCGGAAATCGTCCTTGGCTGCTGAACATGAGGAGGGAGCACAAATAAAATCGTCTTAAGAGCTGTGGTGCCTGTTCTTCATTCAATTCAAATCATCATAAAAGTGTTTACTTCGAAAATGTGCAATACGAATGTCCCATTACCTCTTCGAGGTGAAGAGATAAGACATACTTAAGTGGTGAATGTGAGCTGCAGGTAAAGCTACTGCTGAAGGCAGATGAGCTGTAGATATTCTGAATGCTCTACAAGAAGTAAGATGTCATCGGAACTAAGTAATGACTGTGAATCTGCAACAATTACCAGATGAAAAAAAAAAAAAAAAACCCACTTAAAAAGGGGTGTAGTCAAACAAGAGTACTATGTAGGAAGTCAAAGAAGAAGAACAAGAAACCAACACAAAACTGTTGTCCTGAGTGGCTACACGCTATGGGATTCACAAAGGAGGGGATCCGAGCACCTACTGATTAAACGGTTCGATGTGCACAAGGATAATCTGTCGACTAACTAACTAACTAACTAACTAACTAACTAACTAACTAACTAACTAACTAACTAACTAACTAACTAACTAACTAGCTAACTAACTAACTAACTAACTAACTAACTAACTAACTAACTAACTAACTAACTAACTAACTAACTAACTAACTAACTAACTACCAACTACCTACCTACCTACCTACCTACCTAACTAACTAACTAACTAACTAACTAACTAACTAACTAACTAACTAACTAACTAACTAACTAACTAACTAACTAACTAACTAACTAACTAGTTAACTAACTAACAAACAAACAAACTAACTAACTAACTAGTTAGCTAACTAACTAACTATATAACTAACCAGCTAGCTAACTAACTAACTAACTAACTAACTAACTAACTAACTAACTAACTAATGAACTAACTAACTAACTAACTAACTAACTAACTAACTAACTAACTAACTAACTAGTTAGCTAGTTAACTAGTTAGTTATTTAGTTAACTAGCTAACTAACTAGTTAACTAACTAACTAACTAACTAACTAACTAACTAACTAACTAGTTAACTAACTAACTAACTAACTAACTAACTAACTAACTAACTAACTAACTAACTAACTAACTAGTTAGCTAACTAACTAACTAACTAACTAACCAGCTAACTAGTTAGCTAGTTAACTAGTTAGTTATTTAGTTAACTAGCTAACTAACTAGTTAACTAACTAACTAACTAACTAACTAACTAACTAACCAACTAACTAACTAACTAACCAGCTAACTAGTTAACTGGTTAGTTATTTAGTTAACTAGCTAACTTAATAACTAACTTACTAACTAACTAACTAACTAACTTACTTACTAACTAACTAACTAACTAACTAACTAAATAACCAACTAACTAACTAACTAACTAACTAACTAACTAACTAACAAGCTAACTAAGTAACTAAGTAACTAACTAGCTAGCTAACTAACTAATTAACTAGCTAACTAACTAGCTAACTAGCTAATCAACTAACTAACTAAATAACAGATAACTAACTAATTAGCTAGCTAACTAACTAACTAACTAACTAACTAACTAACTAACTAACTAACTAACTAACTAACTAACTAACTAACTAACTAGCCAGCTAACTAACTAACTAACTAACTAACTAACTAACTAACTAACTAACTGACTGGCTAACTAACTGACTGACTGATTGCCTGACTGACTGACTGACTGACTGACTAAACTAACCAACTAACTAACTAGCTAACTAACTAGCTAGCTAGCTAACTAACTAACTAAGTAGCTAACTAGTTAACCAACTAGCTAACTAAACAGCAAGCGAACTAACTAACAAGTTACTAACTAACTAGCTAATTAACTAACTAACTAGCTACCTAACTAACTAACTAGCTAACTAAATAATTAACTAACTAACTAACTAGCTAACTAACTAACTAAATTATTAACTAGCTAACTAACTTACTAACCAGCTAGCTAGCTAACTAACTAACTAGCTAGCTAGCTAGCTAGCTAACTAACTAACTAACTAACTAACTAACTAACTAACTTGCTAGTTAGCTAACTAACTAACTAACTAAACTAGCTAACTAGCTAACTAACTAGCTAGCTAACTAACTAACTTACTAAACTAGCTAACTAACTAGCTAGCTAACTAACTAGCTAGCTAGGTAACTAACTAGGTGAGTATAGGTTGCAACGGCTAGCTGCTGGTCATAGCCACTTATACAATTAATGAGACCCTAAGCTATATAGCGCGCTGATGTCCCTACCGTTTTAAACAAAGCCAGTTAATCTCAAAACGCTTTAAATAAATACACCTTTGAAATATTTGGATGCTAGAAATGCAGTGGTACCTCGGAATACGTCCAATTCGGGATAAGACCAATTTGATATACATCTGATCAGGTGCGAAAATTGATGCTTGATATATGACCTTTGTTTGGAATATGATTCGCTTGCTATAATGAGTCCAAATAAGATAGGACACCGCGCGTGACCTTTGTTTATGTCTCTCGTCAATCAAGCAAATATTTGCCGACTGGTTAGAGGTAAAAAAAAAAACTTTACTGAAAAGTATTATCCCAACAAAGCCTTAACAAGCCCTAAAAACATTGTCTGGCACATGTCCCAAACAGCCTGAGGTGAGAGTAGATAAAAATTTTGTTGGACAGATTTTTTAGTGAAAGCAAAACCAAAATGGTAAGCCTAAACAGATCCAAGCAGTGAAAGAGTAAAGAACCATTCTATACGCATTGAGACTTAAAGGATATGTTAACAACAATGCACTAGTCGATACAGGTGGTTTTTGTAAAAATAGTGATAAACACCTTAGTTCTACTGACCATATAATATAGTGCAGGGTTAGTTGCACAAGTTACCTTCTGGGCACTGAGTGCTCCGAGTGTTTGATTACTGCTTCTGCTTTTTATGTATTTCCTCATTCTTTTCTACCCTTTCGTCTCATTTTTTTCTTCTCGTGCCTCTTCTTCTTGACACAATCTTCAGTCTCATTTTGTTTCAACCAGTTCTAACCCAGATGATTGTCCATGCCATTATGTCTGACTTTCCTGCGTTTCACTTGTCTCTTTCCATCTGCCTTTCTTTCCCTTTAATTTCCCCACAGTAATAGTGTGCTCAAGTTGTCTTCCTCTTATGACGGTATATAAGAATGTAAACTGTCTCCAAGTCGATGAGAACGCTTCGTAATGCTGGGTGCCAGGTTGGGTCCACCCTGCAGACCATGCGCCTTGCGTTGGTTTCGACAGTATTATCTGGGGGCGGGGGGGGGGGGTTGGTGGTGGGGGGGCGGCGACCGTCTAGTAAGCAATGGCAAACTACTGGACGCAAATTTGCCTAGTGAAACCCCACAACTGCCAGGGGCTGCTGGGGTTGGTTCTGCAACGTCCTGTAAAGGATACGCAACTAACCTTAAACTGTCTCCTTCTGATGCTAGTAATGGTGAAAATTTAAAAAAAAAAAAGTGTATCAAAGTGACTTTAAACGTCAATAACATAACGTTAACAACAAACGCACCGTTAGGACCTATGACCTCCCAACATTTAATCCAGTAATTGTTTAGATATGTGTGCATCCTGGCGCTTCCATTGAACTGGTCATATTCAAAAGAACTGGTCCACTGAACTGTGCGACAGACAATTCCAGAAGTGATTAAGTAGCCCATTCACTGTGGAGATGAGAAAAGCTTGTACCCAACGTGCGGGCTGGATCTCTTTTTATTGATTCCTTTAGTTTCAGCTGACATTCTTGAACCGACGTTAAGTATTCATTGGGCGAATTATCTTCTCTGTTTTGTTTCGTTTCAGACATACGCACACATGTTTGACGTTGTACATGAAACACAATTAATCGATGTCTAGGTCTTCCATTAATATAAAAGTGTTTATAATCACTGAGGCGTGAATAATGGTAAAGCTGCTTGTTGTGTGTGTTGTAAATAAATTTGAATTGTTGCACATGTTACCTTCTGGACAGTGAGTGCTCCGAGTGTTTGACTACTACTTCTGCTTTTCATTCATTTCCCCATTCTGTTCTACTCTATCGTCTCATTTCTTCTTCTCGTGCCTGTTTTTCTTGTCTTTGTTATTATTTCTTCTTCTTCTTCTTCTTCTTCTTCTTCTTCTTCTTCTTCTTCTTCTTCTTCTTCTTCTTCTTCGTCTTCATCTTTTTCTTTTTTTTTTCTTCTTTTACTTTTTCTCTTTTTTTTCTTTTCTTCTTCTTCTTCATCTTCTTCTTCCTCCTCTTTTATCTTCTTCTTCTTCTTCTTCTTCTTCTTCTTCTTCTTCTTCTTCTACTTCTTCTTCTTCTTCTACTTCTTCTTCTTCTTCTTCTGCTTCTTCTTTTTGTTCGCTTTGCTGTTCTGCGTCTTTCCGTTTTATCTTCATTGTTTAATGTAATACGCCTCTTTATCATCATCTTTCTCTTTTTCTTCCTAGTCTTCTCTTCTTGATTTATTTCTATCATTTCCATGTCCCCAGCCCCCTAACCCTAGATGGTATACATTCTTTGGTCATGTGATAAGAAGGAGAAAACTGGAGTACATGGTGACATGGTGACGGTCTCTGTAAGTAGGCATAATCACTGTGATAACATTTTAGTAATGAAGACCGCTTTAACACTCAAACAAGAGAAAAGAGCGACCAACAGTAAACATCACAGGAAACGGAGAGCTACTAGAACAAGTAATAAGTTTTTCCTATCTAGGACACGTAGCAACATATGATAAAAGTAGCGAAAACGAATTTAAAAAAAGAAAAGAATAGGAATGGTCAAAACTCTCTTTAATAAAGACGTCAAAAGAGAAGATGAGTGGCTAAAAATGTTTTCAATAAGATGCACAAGTTACTGACAGCCAGAGAGATAAACAACACACTAAATACGGGAATCGTTAAATGTTATGTATACTCAGTCCTGCTATATGGTATAGAAACTTTACAATGATCAAGCAACTAAAAACTGGATTCAGTCTCTGGAGATGTGTGTATACAGAAGGTTAGTTGCGTATTCGTTAAATGACGTTGCAGAACCAACCCCAACAGCCCTTGGCTGTTGTGTGGTTTTTCTAGGTAAATTTACGTCCAGTAGTTTGCCATTGAAAACTGGACGGTCGGCTTTCTTGACACCACTGTCGAAACCAAAGCAAGGCGCATGGCCCCGCAGCTGGGATCGAACCCGGCATTACGAAGCGTTCGCATCGACTTAACCACAGAGCCGACGTATACTGAAGAGTAGGTCATATTTTATGGAAACAATACAGTCCAATACAGAGGTTCTGGAAAGGTTACTAATGAAAACAGAATTATTGAAAGGAAAAAAAAAGAAGATGAGAAAGAGAGAGAGAGAGAGAGAGAGAGAGAGAGAGAGAGAGAGAGAGAGAGAGAGAGAGAGAGAGAGAGAGAGAGAGAGAGAGAGAAATACCACATTAAAAGACATAACACACTTTTAAAAACCATATTGGAGGGAAAGGTCAAAGGCAAGAGAGCAAGAGGTAGGCAACGATACGAGTGGCAGGACGATACCATCAGATGGACGCGCAGCAGCCTGAGAGAGTATACCCACATGGTAAAAGAGCGTTTTGGGCATCCATTGCAGCCAACCTTCACTGTGGAGACGACATATGACTGATCGATTAAAAACTCCGTAACTCAGAAGATAACAACTGCACTGCTAGAACTCAAATTCTCCCGACATTTTCTCCAGTAATTGTTAGATATGTGTGCACCCTGGCGCTTCCATTGAATTAGCCCTAATCAAACGAACTAGTCCAATGAACTGTGAGACACACAATACCAGGAAAGATTAGGTAGCCCATTCACTGTGGATACGAGAAAAGCTTGTACCCAGTGTGCGGGTTGGATCTCTTAATATTGATTCCTGCAGTGTCAGCTGGCATTCTCGAAATGAAGTTAAGTACTCGCTGGTGAATTCAACTGTACGTGCTGTTTCGTTTCAAAAGTACGCACTCAAGTTTGACATAGTACTCGAAACGACATAAATCGATGTCTTGTTTCTTTGTGAATGTAAAAGCTGATATCGCCACTGAAGTGTAGATAATTAATAAAATGGTTGACTCTTGTGTGTGTGTTGTAAATATATCCTACTGTTACACACGTTACGTTGGGTTGACAGAGTGCTAAATGTGTTTGGCTTTCTTTCTCTTCCTCCTCCACTTCCTTTTCTTCATTCTTTTTTTTTTTTTTTTTAATGTTGGCTTTCTCTTCTAACTGCTGTTATTTATTTCTTTTTCTGCTTCTACGTTTGGCTTTCTACCCCATCCCTCCATTTTTTTTCGGTCATTGTGTTTTTTAACACCAAGAATGAAGAAGGAAGACATGCACCAGTGACAACAGGACGAGCGGTTTGATTCGGATGGAAGCATTAAACCAGAAATGGCACAAACACCAGTATTCAGTCACGAAAGTGACGCAAATAACCCAGACCACAAATATAGGCGGAGACTGTTAGCAGCCTAGGCTAGCTAGCAGCAGTCTGAACGTGGTCGAGCTTTTCTTTTTTTTTTTCCTCAAAAGGACTTGGACTTGGACTTTTGTTTTTGAATTTCCCATTCTTTTTTTTTTCTTTCTGTCTTTCTTTCTGTCTTTCTTTCATTCCTTTCTTCTTTCCTTCCTTCTTTTCTTCCTTCTTTCTTACTTTATTTATTTCTTTTTATTTATATCTCTTCATGTACTTGTTTTCTTCTTCCCAGTCCCCTTTTCTCTTTTGTTGTCTTTTCCTTCTCCCCCCCCCCCCTCCCTCCCGCTTTCCCATCCCCCCCCCCTTCGTTTTGTATGTTTATTTTACTGGTAATTATTATAATTTTCGAGGACTGGAGTGGAAAAAGGTGGGGGCGGAGAGGTGGGGGGGGGGGGGCTCAAGGAACTTTACCCTGCAGGTACCGACGCCTGTGATATGAATGACTCTCAGCAGAAGAATCCGGCCAGTTTATCACATGCTGGCTCACAGCACACCTGCTTACACAAATCAAGGTAATAAACAATAAAAACAAACACAATAGACATCGTTTCTGAATGTTTACATTCGGAGATTTGTCAAACCGTTCGGCTTGTGCCACAGAGCGACCTGGAGCACGCTAAATGACACCCTTGCCGCGGAGAAAGTGTGCCATGCTCGGTCACGATGTGTCGTTTACATATAAATTAACGAGGCGTCTTGTCCGGATCGCAGGATGTTAATGTATGTGCTTGCTGATGCTTGGGGTCAGACGCAGATAATGGATGATGGTGGAGTCCCTAAGGACATCCTCCATGGTGAATTTACAGATGGTTAAAAGATTTAGTTCCACGTTCGTCTCCCCAAACAAAATAATAAACGTTCTACTGATAACTTTTTTAGACTTTTCTGCTGTCCGGGGGGTTACGGGTGTGCCGCTCTGTTGTTTGCTTTCTAGCTTGTCTTGCAGTTACGTTTTTTATTTTTTTGAGAAAGAGAATGCCTGTGACACAGATTGCAGCACGTTCTATAGGGATTGTGTGTTATACTTAGTTTCTAAATGTTTTTGTAGTGTTAAAAGCTCTGGCGTGCATAAATAAACAACTCGCGATATCAAGGACATTGTTTGACACTCCCTTAGCAGTGTGCCAAGGTCGGGAGACTCAAGGTCGATTGATCAGAAGTGAGCTAGTGTGTATATATGCGATCTCTGGCGAACTTTCGTGGAACTAAAGAAGATGCCCAGTGTCGAGACCGATCTATACTGAGATATAAAAATAACTGAGTTCTTTTATTTTATCCCATATCGGGTCTCTCGTCGCGGATCAGAAGGTCCTGGGTTCGCTTCCTGGAGAAACGGGACATTTTCAAAAATAACCTTGGCTCCCAGGTCGATCCAGTCTTGAGTGGATACCTGGAAAGTAAAGGCGGCCAGTGTGATGCTGACCGCATCACCCATCTTGTGTTGATTGGTCTATAAAAATTTAGGTCTAGCCATATATGCCCTATATGCCTAAGTACGTGGAAAAGTGGGTCCTTTACTCCTTTACCATCCTTTACGGAGATTTCGTTTGGAATTTTCGAGAAAGACCAATATTATACGGGGGGGGGAGGGGGGGGGGGAGGTTAGTCTTAGTGGGTGTTCATTTCACATCCTAGCACCCCTATACTACTAGACTTTCCCGGGAACTCCCTACAAAATCTCGCAGCCACCGAGATAGGGTGAAAAAAAAAAGGTTTGAACGTCTGCAAATGGGACATAAACAGGCAGCCATTGAGGTAGTTTATGGGAACATTATGATATAGTCCATAAGTTTGGAAAAGGGGGGGGGGGGGGGTGTTGGAATCATAAAAGGAATGTTGGAAATAGTTGTCTTAAGAAAGGTAGAGTGCTGAGTGTTTGATAAGATAAACACTTAAAACACGTAGTTGCAACAATAGTCCTGAAATCAAATGATCTAACTGTAGAAGACTTTGATTAACGTGGGCAGGTCTTGGTAGTCACACTCTCCTTCGCCTTGGACTCTGAATCCCATGCCTCGCCATCATCGTCAGGTGCCCTGCCAACTAGCGTAGGCGCTCATGCGTCTCCACAGATCACGATCGCTGGTGGCCTGGGATAGGTCTCTTGATGATAACCCTTCTTGCCATCGTTTCATACCATTCAGCATAATCTCTCTTGGTCAGCATCTACCCCTTTTTCCATTGATCTTTCTAGTTGTCACGATGTTATTCAATGTCTCTATTCTCTCTTCAGCACACTATTGTATTTCTTTGTTTCTCTGCCTCCTTTCCTCAAACAATGTCGATTCTGAAAAAAGGGCAAAGGGCAAAGTGTGTGTGTTTGTGTGTGTACGAGTGTGTGTGTGTGTGTGTGGGTGGGGGGGGAGACAGTGAGGCACGCAACCTTGCAGACATACAAAGAAACAACCAAATAAACTTACCCCGCACGTCTTCCACGTCATCGTCACTACTGAACTCTGCCGCCTCCTCCTTTCCGTTGACAATGAAATAGATGACTTTTGTTGTCATGGCAGCAAGGGTGGCAACAAACAGAAACTCCGAGAAAAATGTACTCCAAAAGAAGAAGATCAACACAACAGCTCCAAGAAATGTCAATTGTGCACTGCACTAAATGTGTCCACTGTAGCAAAGCATGTATCAACTGACGGTAATAGACACCAAAGGAAATGTATCTAACGTTACAGTAAGGTTGTAACGTGTATGATTTTCATTCCCGATTTATTAAATAAAGTGTACTGGCATTCGAAATTCACTATCAGACTGAGAATACAAATAAGTTTATAGGATTGGTTTACGGTAAAATAAGTTTATAGGATTGGTTTAGGGTTGTCTTCTGCGCCCGGTAAAACTTTGAGCTGGTAAGACCATGTAGTCGGAAAACCCAAACAATACATTCAAACAATTATTATCTCCCTTTACATCCTGCGCAAATATCGACTTTTTTTTTTTTTTCAAAGAAGTTGATAAACACAAAGCAATTTTTAGCCTAGTTAAATTTTCAGAACCAAATACAATCAAGTAATTCAAACATTATCTAATTTTTTTGTAAATATAGAATCATTAAAGAACGTTCCTGAACGAACGCATTTTCTGAATCACTAAAATAAACTCTAAGTCGACCAGTGTATTAGTCCATATATTCTGAAACAGACGCAGTAACATCGTACTAATTTCTGAACCACGAAAAACAATTCGACATGTCATCACTCAAAATGGTTCCTTTATAATTAGAAATGTTAGTTGTGACACTATTCCTCACGTCCTTTTTAGGACGTAAATTTTTGTTATTTGAAGCCCCACTCTGGCTTTTGCTAGGGGCCGCAATATAGGCAGGCCATCAATATGGCCAATTGTTTGAAGGCGGTTTCTGGGACCTCTCCACGGTGATCCTCATCCGCATGGTGGCACTTTGTGTCATCGGGTGTTTATCGTTTGTGTGATGTCCTGGTGGGGTAGAAAGTCAGTCAGTCAGTCATTAGAAATGTAAACACCATTCACCATCTTCTGTGTCTTTACTGAACTGTGTTTGAGTGATTTTTAATCATTATACACTATGCGAATTTGTTTACTTTGATGTCTTGCCAAGTTCATCGATTCCCTTTATTTGTTAGGTTCTGAAAATTCCCCAAATCTAGTAAACAACCCAGTAAAAACGATTCAATTAATTTTGTAAATCAAATTGAATCATCGTGCAACAATATGGCACGTACTTTTGTTATGGATTTTACTGGTTTTCTATTTCACAATAAATATACGGAAACAAAAATCAATCTACGACGGAACTGTTCTGACACACACACACATATATATATATATACCAACACAAAACTATATATCCATACTGAAGTGTATACTTTACACTAGAAACAGCAATACATTTTAATATTTCGCTGTAAAACAGTATATTACTTATCACTCACAGACGTTTCCAGTTTCAGTGTAATCAAAAGTAAAACATTAAAGTACGTAAAAATACCCCATTATGTTCTTGACATTCTGTGAATTTGACGTGTTCTTACTCGCCTGAAATGTTTGTAATCGGGAAATGTCAACCATTCATCATGAAACAAATGAGCAGGGTCAACATATCAATTGAGCGACGACTTTATTCCTGGATTTTGTAGGCTTGAGTCTTGTTCACTTCTGTGGATTATCAAAATAACAAATAGGATTAGGAATTAGCGAGAAAATGGTGGCTAATCGATATGTCTACTGGGGGGAAAAGTTGGTTGTTATGTTGTAAACATTCCAGAAGTTGTAAAGAGTCCATTAGAAAAACGATTCAATCCACTTTGTAAACTTTTGTTGAACTCAGCATCATCATCGTCGTCGTCGTCATCACTGTTGTCGACTGTAAACTTTGAGGGAATGTTCCGGTTGTTTGTCCACTTACTGAATTAATTTTGCCATCTTCGAGAACTTGAGTTGTTCGTGCACATCCGTTTCACAGATCTTGCGTATTTTTCTGCAGACTATTGGTTTCTTAGTCTTAGTCGCCTTGTATGACATGCTTGTTGAGGGCCGGGAGATGCCGTGGGTCTGTTCTTTTCCTCACAAATAGGCCACAGGAACACCTCCCCCCCCCCCCCTTCCCTCCGACCCCTCCCCCTCGAGGAACTATTAAACAAAAACTAGTTATAACATCATCACCACCATCATAATTCTATTGTGCTGTTGAAAGCCGTAGAGGGTTCCCGGTCGAGTCTGTAAATCCATTGTATCAAGTGCTATCCATCTGCTATCTTAAGTCCACCGTGTGATTTCTTGGGTCCCATTGTAGGAAAAGCAACAACTGACCAACTGCCCATCGAAAAGCGTGTGGTAAAAGTCAACTAACTAGAAGCTTCCTTCAAAGTCGGAGTGCATATGCCTGAGAGTCAAGCAACCAACAGTCTAAATAAAAATGAATCAGAACTGTAAAACGGATGTGAATGCAGCATTCAGGTTTTGGAACAGGACTTGAGTCCGGAAGTAGATGAACAACCATAGCTTTCAGCAAATAATAATAATAATAATAATAATAATAATAATATTGATAATAATAATAATAATAATAATAATAATAATAATAATAATAAGAAGAAGAAGAAGAAGAAGAAGAAGAAGAAGACAAAGAAGAAGAAGAAATAGAAGAAGAAGAAGAAAAAGAAGAAGAAGAAGAAGAAGAAGAAGAACAAGAACAAGAAGAACAAGAAGAACAAGAAGAACAAGAAGGAGATGGAGAAAAAGAAAAAAATCCTAGATGAAAGCAAGTTAGGAATCTTTAACCAGTGTATTTACACAGCCAACATTATTATTTATTCTAATTGTAATTTTTGTTTTTAATAACTAAAACTGAATTCAGCTGTATTTGAAAGATCTAATAATCTGAATTAGACCACATGTTAATTATCGTCTGCATCTTAGGCCTTTCGAATGCGCTTCGTATTTTGTAAATTCTAGTTTTTTTTCAGCTGTATGCAGTCTGGCAGCAGACCGCATTGCTTTGATTTTGATAATGGTACGGAATACGGACCGTTCAGTCCTTTTGACAGACGTCTGAACACAAACCTGTCTTGTAAAACCTTAAGCCTAAAATGCAAGGATTGGTTCTCTAACGACCAGCAAAGGATGCGCGATTGCTTGTGTGATTAAAATGTGAACCATATAAGAAAGTTAGCGACCATGGAAATGAGAAACCTGAGTAGGACTAGGAGTGATCAGAATACATAACATCAAGAATTAGTTCAGAAGAGAAAAAAGTCGACACAGAAGCAATTTTAGATTTCATATAAATATAGCAAATCAAATAAATGGTTTGCCCACTTAAAGAGAATGACGTGTGACGACGTACAGTACAATGCATACACTGAAAGGGAAGACGGACGAAGAACACGAAGTAGGCCAAGCAAAATATGGTAAGATATCTCTACAACAGCATGATGCGTCTACGGTGGCGGCGGCCAAAACAGCAAAAAGCAGAACGTTACATCTTCCTCGACCACCGAAGCGGTAAAAGATAAGTGAAGACGATTAAACATTCTTTCGACCCAGAACACATTTTTAGCAAACTCCAAATCAATCACCTCTGATGAGTTCATTCGTGCATTCGTTCTTTAAAAAAAAAAAAAAAACATAAATGAAAAGTTGACCCCGTTCAACCCTGCTGAAGACAGCTCCGATTATAATTTGCGCCAAGTTCAATGGCTTGAATCGTTTGTTGTGCCAGTAGTTATGGTTTATTGGTTAGTTTTGCGATAGTCTCCTCAAACAAAGTGGGTCATATTTCATTCACAAGTTTGTGGGACTGGTCTACTTTCCTGCAGGTTGCGGGTGTGCCACTGTGTTGTTTGCTTTCTGTTTTGTCTTGCATTTATGTTTTTCTTCCTAGAAAGAGAATGCCTGTGACACAGGTTGCAGCTCCATCTAAGGGGGTTGTGTTAAGACTCAGTTTGGCCATGTTTTTGTGTGTGTTAAAAGCGCTGGCGTGCTGAAATATACAATACGCGATATCAACGGAATTGCGGAAAACCTCCGTAACCTTGTGCTAAAGGATTGTGGCCCAAGATCTAGCCTCAAAGAAGTGATAAAGGGTCCTTTACTTGTTTACGTAGACGTTTAGATAGGTCGAGACCAGTATGAGTCCTAACTGGTTAGCTAGTCGGGGTTAACATTCACTACAAATTGGTTACCCCATAACTTGTCCATTCATGTGCCAGTGGGAAGCGCACAAAATGTTCCTCACTGTCCTATTTAAAAACTAGCCAAAAGCGTGTCAGTCCCAGCAATCTCAAAGATCATACACGCCAAGTAATTCACAAGGCAGCCGCAAGATGTGCCAACACTACAAGTCGCAAACCAGATATGTAGCTTCACGGGTGGTCCTAGTGAGTCAAGGCAGACTGTAGCATCTCTGCAAACCAATGTACTTCCAAGAAATCAATGAAAGTCAATATGAGGCAAACAAAGAAAGTTGTGAAATCGTGCCGGTAAGCATAGCATTACATAACGAACGACATTTGCTGCCAGTTTGCAGACAGTTAACTCTGGTAAACCTAGCAATTTTACCCTGTTATAATATACTACAGATTGTTCCACAAGCATATTTTAATTCACACAGTGTAGAAGAACAGTGCGGTTCTGTTGCTTAAAGGTTAGTTAGTTAATGAAGAAGTTACATAACAACACTAGGGAAACTCCCATAAGCACTTCGTACTCATAGTCAGCAGCCAGCAGGAGAATTCAAATTATGTGGTACCTGTAGACGTATGTGCACGCGAAACTCAAATTCTGGAACAAAATTAAATTCCAGAAATAGACGAACGACCAAAACTTTCCACCAGAGTTTACAGCCGCTGAAAGCTAATAATAATAATAATAATTATCATAACAATTCAAAAATGTTTTAATCGAGATGATTTGACTTCATTGCGCCGGATTTTATCCCATAGGCTTAGTGTTTCTCCACAGAAAGGCTAGCTGCCTGCCGACAGCATCACACAAATCACAAACCCCCTAGTTCTGAGACAATCCCATAGATCTCGGCACAATTACACTGACGCAGTCAATGAAACGGACCCACGACCTTGAGAGCTAGAGGAAAAATACTGGATCAATCCGCCACGTAGACTCTAGTTAAGAAGCGAACGTTGGGCTTGTAAGCCTAAAGCTATACTCAAAGTCGTATGGAATTATAGAGGAAGGTGAATACTGTCATAAGAGGGAGCGTGGTCGGGTGGCGGCTGGAAGCTGGCCTGCGGATCGGAAGGTCGTGGGTTTGGGTCATAACGGAGCAGGGTATTTCTTTCTTTCAAAAAATGTCCTTGGCTCCCAGGTCGACCCGCCTTGAGCGGGTACCAGGTATAGTCATTGGAAGTAAAGGCGGCCGGTCTGAGTGCCGATTGATCTATAAAATATAGGTCTAAAAGGGTCCTTTACTTTTACTGTCATAAGAACTAGTAAGGATGGTGTCCATTTTGGATTCGATTATACGAAGAAAACGGCGATGTTTAAGACGGTGACAGTGGCAAAGAAGAAAAAAAAGAAAAGGAAGAGATGAAAAAAAGGAAAAAAAAAGAAATGAAGCTTTTCCTCTCCACAGTATAAAGACTAGGCAGTTCACTGTTATAGGGACTAAGTGTTGCCCACGAACATGATCGCTCTTTTGTATGCATTTTGTACTTCAGAGGAAAGTAGCACCAAGACGTATGAAACAAAGCAGAGACCGCTGGATCAGAAAAGCAAGGCTTTCTTAAGCTTAAAGCTAAGATAAGAGGGGAGATAAGAGCCGTATCTCCCCGCCATACCCTGAGTTTTACATTAATTATTTATTAAAGGGGTGTGGGGTGTCATAAACTGCCAGTACATCTGGGTTGGTGGACCGTCATGCCCTTTGCAGGGTAGATCAATGAACTAATTATGGCATCCAGCTCTCTCCTGTGGCTCCTAGTCGCTGTCAGCATGCGACAGCGGCCACCCCCTGGGCAATAGCTTTGACGGGCTGGCTAAACCAGGAGAGAGCAGCCGATCAGCATGAGTTAGGGAAGAGTTAGGGAATCCCTACCCAGCATACAAAGTCTGGATTTGCGGACTGTGCGGATTAAACCACCTTGGTTCAACATCCAACAAGGTGACTACCAGCAGGCTCTGTGGAGAGCCTTGAGCACGGCAAGGCACCAGAGAAGCACTGGTCACTCCCTGCGCACGAGTTCATCTACAAACGTCTTGATTCATCTTGCCACTGGACTTAGATGGACTTGGGCGAGAGAGTGAGGTTGATGAATTGCGCAACTCTTCCTCGCTTAAATCAATATCACAGTGCAAGTCTTCATTTCGTCCATCTTCAGTGTTAGAATTGACCTTGTCAGGAATCTCCGCACTTACAAAACTTAACCCCAGTCACTACTGGATGAAACGACTGATCATCATCACTTGTGATGGACGAACAACAGATTCATTTTTTTCACGCATTGTTAGTATTATTGGTTTTATTATTATTACATATTTTAACAAGGCTAGGTATGTTGTGTCCCTCTACCATAGAAAATTCGTAAGGGCTGGCCCCTCCAGTCCCAATGTTCTCTTTGTGTCGACACGGTTTTCTACACCCTATTCCATAACTGAAATCACGATAGGGAAAGACAAAAGCCTCAAAAAAGTAACGACTTCTAGAAACAAAATCAATACAATAAAATTCAGAACAGCGGCAAGTATTATTAAATAACCTATCGCTAACAGAGGGCACATCGATTATTTATTCATGAGCGTTAAGTAAAACAGATAATTCTCATATCTGTATGGCGCCAGAAACGATTTGTTTAATTTCCTCTGGGCCACGATTTTGTCAGAACATCAAGTACAAATTAATTATTGATAAGTGATAGCGCTGTTAGATTTTTTCTTTTCCGTTTCTGCTCGTGTTATGATTTTACATAATTCTTTTTTTTAACATGCTTTTTTAACAGAATAGGTTCCATGATTCTGCTTCGCGTTTGATAACAATTGGAAGTTAGCTACCCTTCTTCTCCTTCTTCTTCTCTTGCTTCTTCTTATCCTCCTCCTCCGCCTTCTTCCAAGATGTATTTATCCTACGGACATAAATCCTGGAGGGAAATAATAACCAGCACACTGAGCTCTTCATCAGTGAAGGATAACAATTACAATGTTGGAAAATGCCAAAAAAAAGCATAATGAAGATCTGAGAATAACAAAAACACCCTTTCTGTGGAATGTAAGCCAGTTAATATGCTGTGTAATATTGTATGCATTGAAGCAGAAGCTCGATAAAATTGTACAAATTGAATAGCTTAATAATGACATCACAAATAAAAAGAATTACCAACTAAACATTATCACATGATGATGACTGTACAGTAAAACGCCGAGGGCAAAACCTATTGAAAAGAAGAGAAAAATATATCCCCCCTATGCAAAACGTCGACACGAATCTGAAGCCATTGTGGCATGCAACCAAGAGATACACCTCAACACCCATCACAGATTTTCAATCAGGGAATACCAGACCATGTATTTCGACCGTAATTCGATGCTATGCTGCCACGTACCCGTGAACCCAGATAGGCAAACATATATTTTGGGGATTGAAATAATTGTAAGAGCCGAAAATAAGAATGTACGGCCTTTTTTTTAGTTTTGCAACTAAAGTTCGCATAATTTCTAGCATGCAAATGGAAGACACAAACAGGACAATATCGATATTTAGATATTTCTTCTCCTTCCTTTTCTCGTTCACCGGCTATAAACTCCAGCGGCAAATTCTGGTTGTTCGTCCAAATCTGGACTCCAGTCATGTTTCAGAAACTGAGTGTTGCGTGCATATCCGTTTCACAGGTCTGACTCATTAGCATGCAGACTGTTAGACCCTTGCCTGTCAGGCAGATCTACTCCGACTTCGAAGAAAGCTTCCAAATAGTCGACTCTCACGATATACTTTAGGACAGGCAGTGGGTGTTATCTTGTTTTCCCCCACAGTGGGACCCTGGAACCCATACGGGAAGTTTGGATACTGGTAACAGAGGTAAAGAAGTGGAGGACTAGGAAATAGTCTGTTATCCCTACTGAACCCAGTGGTTCTCAATATTTCTAATGCCGCGACCTTTCATTTCAGTTCCTCATGTTGTGGTAACCCCCCAACCATACAATTATTTTCGTTGCTACTTCATAACTGCAGTGAATATGTGTTTTCCGACAGTCTTAGGCGACCCCTGTAAAAGGGTCGTGTGACGCCTAGAAGGGTCGCCACCAACAGGTTGAGAACCGCTGATATATCCTATAAACATTACAACACACATAGTTTCTAACACATAATTACTGTGAAAGAATAAAACATGGCAGGACGTCTACAGAAACAATTAGGCATATAGCAGTTTGGTACATTCAAAGAAGCGCACGGAAAAATAACAAACCATTCTTGACTAAAAAAATGTCACATCCAGAAAATACGGTCGAAGTGGCCAAGAAAGAAACATATAAATAACAAACTCGATAATAACACTTCAAAACCAGCTCAGCAAAATAATAATACAAATAAAATTAAACCACAAGAAAATGAATTACGTAGATGAAGATGAATTACGACTAGGGCTGTACCGAATATTCGCTTCGTATTCGCTGCGGGGCCGAATAGTGGACCTATTGACTATTCGGTATTTGGCCGAATAGTTGGGGTCGAGCCGAATACGAATAGTAGTTACCTTACACCCGCTTCTGCATACACCGCCTTAATGCTGACAACATGGAACGATTGGTTTTGTTGAAAGCTATTGCAGCTTTCATGCATTAACTAAGCTGTTAGTGACAATTTCCAAGTTTAGTTACTCGTTATAATACTTAGGATTATTTCATTCCTAGGTATTAGTAACCACAGACTGACTGAAGGATGCAAAACAAAATGTTTTTAAAGGTTTACTATTTTGTACGAATACTAACTAGACATAAAAAAAATATAAATATCCGGCAACATCCAAGTCGATGATATGAAAATCAAACGAACGAAATCGTATAAGTACTTAGGTGCAAACTTCAACTGCTCCAACATGCTGAGAAAAGAAATACAATCTAGAATACAATCCAAAAATAAAGTATACTATGCCCTTCAACATCTCCCAAAGTCCAAGTGTCTGTCTCGCAACACCAAGATCAAAATATAAAAAACGTTAATAAGACCAGTAGTTTTATATGGCTCTGAAATTTAAAGCAGAAATAAAAAAGATGAGGCCTTATTACAGGTTTTCGAAAACAGTCTTACGACAAATCTTTCGACCCATCAAAGATGCTAACAGCGGGGAATGGAGAGTGAGAAGCCACAACGTAACACATAATCTGTTTAAATCACCATTGATCACTGGCATCATGAGAGCTAACAGACTGAAATGGTTAGGGCATATTGAATGAATGTCAGATGACAGAGAAGTAAAAACGGTATACACCTGAGAGAGGAATGGGCGTAGACCACGAGGCAAACAAAAAAGAAGTTCCAGAGATAATATCCAGCCAGACCTGCAAACAACTGGTGTCAAAAATTGTGAAGAGAAGGCCACACAGAGAGATGAATGGAGACCAGTGATATCTGCAGCAGTAAACCTCAAGGGCTCAGAATGCTAAAGAAGAAGATGCCTATTCTGTGCTACTTTATGTAAAGTACAAGTTAAGCGTACATTTGACATTATAAATGTGTGTTTGTGTGTGTGTGTGTGTGTGTGTTTTTATTTTTTTTATTTTTTGGATATATTTTATACACTATTCGTGTTCGTATTCGTATTCGGCCGAATAGTTGCTCCCGTTATTCGTATTCGGCCGAATAGTAAAAATCACTATTCGGTACAGCCCTAGTAACGACACATTTTAGCCTAATAAGTCTGAGATAGATTCTAATTTAACTTGTTTAGTTTAGACTATTGATAACTTGAATCCTAGTGTGGATTTTAGTTAAAAGGGGCGTACAACCCCACAGGCAAAGAAGGGAGCTTTCCTAATAGCTGTCATTAAAAACGTTGAAGACATGGCACAGCGAAATGGCTATGGAACTATCAACCTCCTTACTGTGTGAGAACACTAATGGAATGCATTATCACTAGCAGGCTAATGTGGCAGCTGGAAGAGAAAAAAAGAAAGAGTTATCTTCACAAAAAAGCAACTTTCAGGAAGTACAAGTCCACTAAAGAACAAATAACTATTTAGCTCAGTAAACAAAGGATAAACTCCAAGGACAGAAAAACAGTGAGATTTAGAGAATATGGTTTTAAACATGGGGGTGAGGAAGTTTAAACTGGGGAAAGGTTGGGGAGGGGGGTCAAGCAATATTGAAATTGAGTGCAGTTATAACTGCAATATTCGGGTACACCAACAATTGTTTCTCCCTTTAAAAAAAAAAAAAAAAGTTTTAACTACGATTATTTTTCAGACAAAACAGTTAAGGAGTTGTGTGTGTGTGTGTTTTAATAGGCAGTTTGTACACTTATGGTTCGAATTCACATGGGATAACAGGTACATTAGTTATTTATTAAGGACATATTCTAACCAAAACGTATCTCCAGACTTTCTTTGTCGCTTCTTTTTGTCATCCTAATTTTAAACACATATGTGTATATCTATATTTTTAGTTAACGGAGTAGGGACGTGGGGAAGGGAGTGGAAAGGGGCGTCCTTGCCAAATATTCAAGTAAGCACCACCTGACAAATGTTGAAAACCACTGATTTAGAGCACGGTTAGTAGCGCATAAGTGGCAAGACGACGCAGGTCAAACCCATGTCTTGCCTGTTTATGCTCGTGTGGATTCTGGGGCCCTTTTTGGAGTACAACAATTATACATCCACTTTTTCTAATAAGCATGTCGTAAAATAGCTCAGAAAAGCATGTCGAAGTCTAATAGGATATGTCAAGCCGGTAGATGCAGATATGTCAGACTAAACCAACTGCCATTTAAAGGCCGAGAATAGCAGAATAAATAGTTGCCTGTACTGAGTTGGAGAAAGACAGACTTTCAGTTCTGCCGTGACGGGAGCGACGTTCTGTAAGGGACCTGCTGGTGGATGACGAGTTTGCATAGAAGGGGGAGGGGGGGACGTACTGGCTAGACGATCGTCTGCCGGTTCAAAGGTCCTGGGTTTGAAATTATCAATGTTTTTAAAGCTCTCAGGTCGAGACTGGCCACAATACCCATCAAGTGCTAAGTGGTCCTTACAAGTGTAGTTAGCTTCACATGCTATATACGCTACATCATCGTCACTTCATCATCTTCACATGCTATATACGCTACATCATCATCACTTCATCAGCTTCACATGCTATATACGCTACATCATCATCACTTCATCAGCTTCACATGCTATATACGCTACATCATCATCACTTCATCAGCTTCACATGCTATATACGCTACATCATCATCACTTCATCAGCTTCACATGCTATATACGCTACATCATCATCACTTCATCAGCTACACATGCTATATACGCTACATCATCATCACTTCATCAGCTTCACATGCTATATACGCTACATCATCATAACTTCATCAGCTTCACATGCTATATACGCTACATCATCATCACTTCATCAGCGTCACATGCTATATACGCTACATCATCATCACTTCATCAGCTACACATGCTATTTACGCTACATCATCATCACTTCATCAGCTTCACATGCTATATACGCTACATCAAAATCACTTTGTTCAATCAGCAAGCCCTTTACAAGACGTCGCTCTCGTCACGGTAGGTCTAAGAGGATCTCTTTCCCTGTCCTGATTGACTGACTTTCCACCCCACCAGGACATCACACAAGCGATAAACACCCGATGACACAATGTGCCACCATGTAGATGAGGATCACCGAGGAGAGGTCCTAGAAACCGCGTTCAGCCTTTAGGCCATATTTATGGCCAGGCTATATTGTGGCCCCTGGCAAGAGCCAGAGTGGGGCTTCAAATAACGAAAAATTTCATCCTGAAAAGGACGGAAAATAGGTTATATGATAGTTTCACTGGCCAATTCTCCGGTCCTGTTTACTGTCATAATCAAGATGTCTTCATTGTATACACCTTCCAGTAATGGAAGGCCATCGTGGCGTATAAAATAACAGAATACACTGTGTATGTCTAATGGCTGTATTTTTATTACTATTGTTATTTTTATTATTATTATTATCGCCGTTTCTAATTTTGTTAATATTTTAATTATTGTTTTTATTATTAATATTATTGCCATTTCTAATTCTCAAATCAGCGTCGGCAGAGTTAATGCAACATATATATTCACAGTTCTATACACTATCGGTTCTGCTGGTTAAATTGCTAGCAATATTCGAATGAGGTATCTGGGTTTTAGGAAATGATATAATAAATTGTTGAACAACCACATTCCAATACCTGCCACAGTTAAGGAACACATGCCCAACCAAAAATAGTTTATCTTTAACAGTTATCACTATTATAGGTAAGATCAATTACTAAAGCATTCTAAACTTACTGTTACACGGCGCTTTAAACATGACGTAATATAAAAATTTATTTGCGGTCCGCAAGTAATTGATTTCAAAAAGTCTACAGTCATTAAACATACAACCTATTCCGCATCCTTTGGTAAGGGATCCTATTGATCATTTTCAAGTTTTAGCCCAGCGACAAAGCCTTCCGCGGCTAATACTGCGTTAATATCGCCATTACTACCTGTCATCATCATTATCATGTACCCTGCCAACTGGCGAAGGCGCTCATGCGTCTCCACAGATAAACGATTCTTGGTTGCCTGGAATAGCTCTCTTGATTGTACCCCTCCATGACATCGTTTCAGCCCATCCAGCATCATCTCCCTTGGTCTGTTTCTATCACTTTTTCAACTCATCTTTCTAGTTTTCACGATGTTCTCCAGTGTCTCTCTTCTCATTATGTGGCTAAAGAACAGTCTCTTTACTATTGTTGTATATTGAGATCTACTTTCATTAGCTTCTTTTAAGCAATCGTTGTTACTTACTCTGGCCGTCCAAGGTATTCGTAACATTCGTCTAAAAAACCACATCTATGTTGCTTCCTAATTCTTTCTAATTTGTTCAGACATTCTAAGATTCGCTGCATTACAGTAGAACATGTTCTATGTAACATTTTAGCACCCTCTTTCTGACATTAAATGACAGCTATTTATTGCATAAGACAATATTTCATTTTCTGATATGCAGCTTTCGCTTGACCTACTCTGTTTTCAATCTCTGTCACACATTTTCCATCTGATGATATGATTGTTCCTCCTGCATATCGTTACCATTTGATTTCGTCCTTTTCAGGACGAAATTTTTTGTTATTTGAAGCCCCACCCTGGCTTTTGCCAGGGGCCGCAATATAGTCAGGCCATAAATATGGCCAAATGTCTGAACGCGGTTTCTGGGACCTCTCCACGGCGATCCTCATCCACATGGTGGCACTTTGTGTCATCGGGTGTTTATTGCTTGTGTGATGTCCTGGTGGGGTAGAAAGTCAGTCAGTCAGTCAGTCAGTCAGTCAGTCAGTCATGATTGTTCCTAGATATTTGAATTGATTGACTTTACTATCTGTATTAACCATTTGTGCGGTGCAGGCTGAGGTTGTCAGGCCGCATTGCTAGTGCTGCCGCCACGGACTCTGCAGGTTGCAATTTTATTTTTGCCCTCAACAGAAAAAAAAAACAACCCCAATCTACAGAACTGCCGAGTATTCGAATTTGGGTCTCCTATATATGAGTATGTCAGCGTCAGTGGCTTAGGCGTTGCGAACGCGCTTCGTAATATCGG
Source organism: Candidula unifasciata (assembly GCA_905116865.2). Lineage (NCBI taxonomy): Eukaryota > Metazoa > Mollusca > Gastropoda > Stylommatophora > Geomitridae > Candidula > Candidula unifasciata. Next base: position 105,955 of record CAJHNH020001465.1, read on the forward strand.
TGTGCCGGGTTCGATCCCAGCTGCGGGCGATTTGTCTTGCGTTGGTTTCGACACTGGTACCGAGGGCTTACCGTTCAGTAAGCAATGACAAACTACTGAACGTAAAATTTGCCTAGAAAAACCGTAACAGCCAAAAAATGTTGGGATTGGTTGTGCAACGTCCTGTAAAGGATACACAACTAACTAGTACAAGAGTCTAGCTTTCTTTAGCGTTTTACCAGGCTATCCTAACGCTAATACGCTGCAGAATATTGCTAAAAAATAAGCGGCACAGAGCTTATAAGTTATTCATGAACCTCACACAACAACAACAAAAATCAAGAAACAAAGTAACCTCATCAATAAAACATAGACCTAATACATAATAAACAGATAATATGGGGAAAACCACACACAGCATGGCAACCATCGGGAGAATGGATTTGTATTTTGAAAGAGATGCAAGTTGTGGTAAGTATGCTACATGTTGATTATTGTAAAACTGAGGGGGTGTAACTCTGGTCATCTTTTGTTCTTATTGTGTCTTTTAATCTTTTCAGTACTCATCTTCTTCTTTTTAATAGAAAGCCGCATCATTTCGCAACATACGACATCATGCCACCCAAAGTTAGCAGCAAGGGCGCCAAAAATTGAAACCTTTTGGCCTCTGCTTGTCATAAGAAAAGAAAATGTGTTTTTCATAAATTGGATTTACAAAGATTCAAGCAAGATGGCGAATTTCGGTCTACCATTTGTGAGAGTATTTTGAGATTTCCATATTGAAGCAAAAATGGCGCATTTCAGTCTACCGTTTGTGAAACTATATTGTGATTTTAATATTCAAGCAAGATGGCGGATTTCGGTCTACCGTTTGTGAAATTATATTAAGATTTTCATGTGCAAAGTGGATATCCATGACCCTACACCGGATTACTATATTTCAACTGGACTAAATTGTTCATTTCATTTGGATTACTGTGTTTTCAAGAAATTATTTTAAAAAAAAGTGGTTTTAAACTTGGACTACTTGTTATCAAACATGGAGACGATCATCGTACCTCTAAATAAATATAAAGACCCGACCCTACACAGGCGAGACACGTTAGTCTGCACCATTGAGGGACCCATGGCGACTGCAAAGGGCAAACCTTTTTTCATGATGGCCATGTTAATGGGCCCTTTTGCCATACCGCCAGAGGAGTTTTGGGACGCAAATTTTTATGTCGGGGACATCAATGTCATGAGTATGTTGTCAAAGGGCGCCAACTTTAGGCTTATGAAGTGTGTTTATAGACACTAAAACATTACCCACCACTAAAATACATGAATCAATAACCAACAATACATCTAATGAACACTTATATATTTCAAGGACTCGAACACAGCACTACCGGATTACAAAGCACGTTCGCAACCACTGAGAAATACTCAAAAAGCAAGCATTAACCTAGAAAGAAGAAAGAAGAAGAAGAAGAAGAAGAAGAAGAAGAAGAAGAAGAAGAAGAAGAAAAAGAGAAGAAAGAAGAAGAAGAAGAAGAAGAAGAAGAAGAAGAAGAAGAAGAAGAAGAGAAGAAGAAGAAAAGAAAGAAGAAGAAGAAGAAGAAGAAGAAGAAGAAGAAGAAGAAGAAGAAGAAGAAGAAGAAGAAGAAGAAGAAGAAGAAGAAGACAAAGAAGAAGAAGAAGAAGAAGAAGAAGAAGAAGAAGAAGAAGAAGAAGAAAAAGGAAGAAGAAGAAGAAGAAGAAGAAGAAGAAGAAGAAAAAGAAGAAAAAGAAAACTAGAAAAATACTGAAAAGGAAGACAAATATAAAGAAGAACGTAAGATGGACAACGTAGGTCAAAAAGGGCACGGCCTAACTGATTATGGAGATACGGGACGTGTCTTAATTGACTGAGGAGGCAGGGACGTGGAGAGAGAACATACTTAAAGGTCAGGTAGGTGGCGTGAATAAATTATTTCTTACCTTCATCCCGCGACCTAGCGTGAATGCAGTAGTGAAGGTGATATAAATTATCATGCCATGTTCAACAGCTACCACTAGCACAAAAAGTTAAGTTGCTTATCCTTTACAGGACGTTTCAGAACCAACCCCATCAGCCCCTGGCTGTTGTGTGGTTTTAATAGGCAAATTTACGTCCAGTAGTTTGCCATTGCACTGGACGGTCGGCTCCCTGATACCACTGTCGAAACCAACGCAAGACGTGTGGCCTGCAAATGGGATTGAACCTGGTACCCCGGCATTACGAAGCGTTCGACTTAGCCACAGAGCCGACACAACTAGCACAGCCTGTTAATAAATACACATTGGAGTCTGCTGATCTCGAGGCACTGGAGTGCTCCAGTAAAGGCTGGGATTTTAGCGCGTGGACTTTAGTAAATCCCGCTAGTCTCTAGGTAGTGGGATCGGACGCCCGTGTACATTATTGCGCACGTAAAAAAAAATCTTTTGGCACTTAGAAATTGAAAAGAGGAGCTTAACGGCGCTGCCAGGGCGAAATTTAGAGTTTACAAACCTACGTACATTATTTTAGAATTCTCGCTTGTGCTACAGAGCCTGTGAACTGTGCTGAGCTTCTTCGGACTCAGATTTGAGTTAGAAAAATAACGAGAGTACCTAAGAGGTTACTACCTGTATGCCATGATGTTGATCCGTTGTTCAAACTTCCACCCTTAAACCTCCACAACCTTCAGATCTGCAGGCTAGAATTTATCCTCTACACCAAGGTTGCTTCCACAACCTGTTAATATATGTAATAATAACGTTTTTCTTTTTCTTTTCTTAAGTAAGCATTTTTTATCTTACTGTGCAGTTGCTGTACACGTCGGCGTCTACTTCTGGACTAGTTTTGTTTTAGAACTTGAGTTTTGCATGCGCAACCGTTATACAGATCTGTCTTACTATTATGGATACTGTTGGTTCCTTGCCTCTCAGGCAGATGCACTCTATGGGTTAGATGGCTTTATCTCATGACACGTGGGAACTGGTTTCTTCGGGATAAAGATGAGAAACTTGAGCCTCAGAAGTTCAAATATGAGATTTGTTGTTTGGGGATAGGGAGAAAGTAAGAGGGGGAGATTTGACAAGAATGAGCGGGAAAGCGCAGGAGGTAAGATAAAGTAGAAGAGACGAAGGAATGAAACAAGAACAAAGGGAAAAATTAAGGATAGATAGAGTTGAATGTAAAAATAAGGAGATAGGAAGGAGGTGAAACGTTGGAAGAAGATGAAACGGTAGAAAAAGGGGAATATCAAATGGAAGAGAGGGGGAGTCAGTATAAAGAGTTATATAGAGGAAACAAGAGCGAATGAGTAGAGCGGGGAAATAGATACAGATGGAGGTAAAAAAAAACCATGAGATAAGAAGACTGCAGATAATTTAAAAAAAAAAAGAAAGGAAAGGAAGAAAAGATAGAAACAAAAAAAACAAAAAAGGCCGAAAGAAGGAAAGAAAGAAGGAAAGAAAGAAGGAAACAAAGAAGGAAAGAAAGAAGGAAAGAAAGAAGGAAAGAAAGAAAAGAAAGAAAGAAAGAAAGAAAGAAAGAAAGAAAGAAAGAAAGAAAGAAAGAAAGAAAGAAAGAAAGAAAGAAAGAAAGAAAGAAAGAAAGAAAGAAAAGAAAGAAAGAAAGAAAGAAAGAGAAAGAAAGAAAGAAAGAAAGAAAGAAAGAAAGAAAGAAAGAAAGAAAGAAAGAAAGAAAGAAAGAAAGAAAGAAAGAAAGAAAAAGAAAGAAAGAAAGAAAGAAAGAAAGAAATAAAGAAAGAAAGAAAGAAAGAAAGAAAGAAAGAAAGAAAGAAAGAAAGAAAGAAAGAAAGAAAGAAAGAAAGAAAGAAAGAAAGAAAAAAGAAATAGGACACTGATACATAGAGACAGATGGAAAGAAAAGGAAAGGGAGAAATAATACAAGAAGGAAGAAAAGGAAGAAAAAAGGAAATGAAAAAAGAAAGAAAAAAAGAAATGAAAGAAGCGGTTTTATCTAACTATTGTGATTTACGAAATATGTACCAATCATAATGATAACGATAAAGATGATGATGATGATAATGATGATGATATGTTTGAAAGGTTTTCTCCCAGTCATACTCGTGATTTTGCCTCAATAATAAAGGGCAGCTCCATATCATCACATAAACTATGAACACAACATATACAGCGATCGAGAGATTCCAACATCTACTTCTGGCAGACCCATACATAACTTTATTGAAATCAGACCACGTCTAAATGAAGCGTCTGCTGTAAGTCTTACGTCAATAATTCTAAACGATTTCCCAAATACTAAACCTCAAGTGACGATCTGGAACCCACGGTTTACAGGCAGGGCCGCTCTATCTGTTGACACGCTGGAATTAGTTTGCTGGGAAGAAAGGTGAGAAACTCGGGTCTTAATTGAAGGTGGTGACGTCAGACTTTTGAACCTGGGATTTATTGTGGTGGGAGAGGTGGAGTTAGTAAAAGGAAAGAAACACGATAGAGAATGGGGGAGATAGGAAAGGAGATGAGAGAGAAAAAGGAAACGATGAATGAAAGAAGCAAGAGAAAGAGGAAAAATGAGGGAGAAAAGGAAGATAAAAAAAGGAAAAAAGGTATAAAGAGAGACATAGAGGGGAACATGACATCGGGTGAGAGGGTAAACAGAGAGAGAGAGAGAGAGAGAGAGAGAGAGAGAGAGAGAGAGAGAGAGAGAGAGAGAGATGGAGTGTGACAAGTGTAACAGGGAATAATAGAGGAATGAAGAGAGACCGGATGGAGAGGAGAAACAGATATGGAGGCAGAGGGGCATTGAAAGAGTGATAATGACTGCAAATGAGAGAGAAAGAAAGAGAAAAATGCAGGAAAAAAGAAAGAAAGAAAGAAAGAAAGAAAGAAAGAAAGAAAGAAAGAAAGAAAGAAAGAAAGAAAGAAAGAAAGAAAGAAAGAAAGAAAGAAAGAAAGAAAGAAAGAAAGAAAGAAAGAAAAAGAAGGAAAGAAAGAAAGAATGAAGGAAAGAAAGAAAGAAAGAAAGAAAGAAAGAAAGAAAGAAAGAAAGAAAGAAAGAAAGAAAGAAAGAAAGAAAGAAAGAAAGAAAGAAAGAAAGAAAGAAAAAAGAAAGGAGAAAAGAAAGAAAGAAAGAAAGAAAGAAAAAAGAAAAAAGAAAGGAGAAAAGAAAGAAATCAAGAAAGGAATCAAAAAAAAAAGAAAGACAGAAAGACAGAAAGAAAGAAAGAAAGAAAGAAAGAAAAAAAGAAAGAAAGAAAGAAAGAAAGAAAGAAAGAAAGAAAGAAAGAAAGAAAGAAAGAAAGAAAGAAAGAAAGAAAGAGAGTAAAAAACACAGGCAGAGGTATTAAAAAGAAAAGACAGACAGAAAAAAATGAGAAAGTAAGAAGAAAATAAGAAAAAAAAATGTCAAAAGAAAGACAGAAAGCACAGAGAGGCAGAGGGAGAGAGATATAATGGAAGCGATCACTAAAAGAGGGATAAAGACTGAAATGAGAAAGGGAAATACATTATAAATAAAAGAAATAAGAAAAATGAAGCATCAAGAAAAGGACAAAGACAGATAGATTGAGGAATAATAAGAGAAAAAGTAAGAAAGAAAATAAAAAAAAAAAAAGAAAATAACCTAAAAGTGGTGACGTCAGATGATTGAATCTGATTAATCTTGTGAATTTGAAGATTTTGTCGAGAAATCTGAGAAGTGGGTTTCTGAACGGGAATAGGTCATTGGCCACTTAATGAAATTAGCTTATCAATGTAAATAGGAAAAAGTAGAAAATATGAAACAATTAATTAATAGTTTCGAAATGGGGTGTCTTTTCTGAATCTCATTTCCTTCCTTATCTTTATTTTGCATGTTTTCAACAACAACAACAACAAATATGAATAGAATTTGACTGCATACACCATTGTAAATGCACTGGAAAAATATTAACATATACAAGGAGGCAGAAGATGGAGAAAGAACCAAAATGGTAGCAGATTCTAATACTCGGACCCCCTAAAAATTACGATGGTTATTGAAAAGAAATGGGAAAGAAGCTGAAGAGAGGGAAAAAAAGCTGGATATAGATTACCATACACAACAGACAAAGCCGAAAAATTTGAAACAACGAAGGGCTGATGCAAGCGAGAAAGGGAAAGACGAAAAAAGAGAAAGCAAAGAAGAAAAAGAGGAGGGTCGGAGAGGAAAAAGAAATAGCGAAGGCAGCAGTTGCAGAAACAGCGACAGGAGAAGAAGGCGAAGAAAATAAAGTAAAAGAAAGAGACGACTGCGGCGGTGGAAAGGCAGCATAAGCAGCTGTGACAGTAGCAGACAGGGGAGGACGACGACAAAGAGGTGTGGAAGAAGAAGAAAAAGATAATAACGAAGAAGAAGAGTCAGAGGATGGGCACGATTAAAAGAAAAAGAAGAAAAAGAAGAAGAAGAAGAAGAAGAAGAAGAAGAAGAAGAAGAAGAAGAAGAAGAAGAAGAAGAAGAAGAAGAAGAAGAAGAAGAAGAAGAAAAAGAAGAAGAAGAAGAAGAAGAAGGAGAAGAAAAATACGCAATAATGCGGAAAGGAATACGGAATATAACGACAGAAAAAAACACATAAGAGAACAAATAGAAGACACATCCTACATTTTTATGTACCACACACACCGTATAAATATTAATTACCACCAAAGTAACAGCGCAATGAAGATAAACATCGTCTGCAAAAACAGCAAAATTACCATAAGTTCCAATTTATGGCACAGTTACCGCCTCGCCCAGTGAACTGGGTTGATATCTGGGAAGTCAACATAAGCACAACCCATCTGAAAGAACGGATACATCCTGGGAGAATAGGTGAAACAGGCTGCAGTACGGGCTCCGTGAACTGGTAGCTAGGACACTCAACAAACACATAAATACACACACCACACTCGCGCGCAGGAGCACGCCCGCGCACACACACTAACATGTGCACACTCACAGGCTTAATCTACTTAAGAATGTTTCCCCTTCCCTCCCCCAACCCTCTCATCCATATAATGTTTTGAGTCTCTAGCCCATAGCCCTAATGTTTTCGTTACTCAAGCGCCTTTGGGTAGAGAAGACGTGTACGTTATGTCGAATACACACTCGTGTGTTTGAACTGTGTCATGTGGCTGGGTATTAGAGTGCACATAACGTTTAGTACAGCCGTGTGTTCAAGGTCAAACAGAAAATTGAGATAGACAAACGAAGGTCTGTGAGTAAATAGGAATCTGGCAGAGATGTGTGTGCGCGCGCGCTTGTATGTTTATGTATAGGTAATATAGGGCTTTGACATGCGTACACCAGTTGACATTCTCTTTCTCTGGTCGTTGTTAAAACGGGGTTGTCCACATCACATTGTGGTTTATATCTAGACTTTAATATCTGCACCTTTCGGCTGACGCATCCAGTTTCAGCACATTGTTAATTCATCACCTTATACGACATGCTTGTTACAGAGCAGCCTTCGCCTCCTGAACTTAGCAGTTAATGTGTCTATTTAGTGGAATTAGTTTGCGTATCCTTTACAGGACGTTGCAGAACCAACCCTAACAGCCCCTGGCTGTTGTGTGGTTTCTCTAGGCAATTTACATCCAGTAGTTTGCCATTGCTGCTGGACGGTCGGCTTTCTTGATACCACTGTCGAAACCAACGCACGGCGCATTGCCCGCAGCTGGGATTGAACCTGGCATCCCGGCAATACGAAGCGAAACGTTCGCATCGACTTAGCCACAGAGCCGACTTTTAGTGGAATACTGTGCACTAATTTTGATACTGTATTTAGAATATATTCTGACAACTCAGACCTCTATCATTTACATTCATCGCATAGTTTCTTTTGGTATTCTTCACTTTCTTATTATATTTGCTTCCCTTTTCAGTGCCTGTTTATGTTTCCTATCTCGGCTTCGTTTAAAAAGATAATTATACAAGTTTAGAATAGAGAGAATCTTCACAACCGTACCGGGTTTTATCCCACATGACTCGACCTCTCGGACAGTTGTCTGTAGAAAACATCGCACGAAGCAAGAATTCCATTGCTCAAGCGACGATTTACATGGATCTCCATAAAAACTGAATCAAGCGACACAGCAAAACAAATCCACGACCCTCAGGGGTCTGGGGCAGGGGGGAGGCTTATCAGTTTATCTATGAAGACTCAGGGGAAGGGAAAGGCATCAATACAATCAGTTACTGGTGATAACGGAATTGGAACTCTTCGCTTGCTGCTGAAGATGGGGATGGCGCCATTATGAGAGTGCTATGATGTCGAGATGGGATCCACTGGAGAAAGATTTGATTGTTTTCCTGCGAGTTTGTTTAGCTGACAGGTCAGTTCTCTCTCCAGTTGTCTTGTGGATCCCTCTGAATCGCTTTGCGGACTGACATGAAGGAAAACAATTTTGCTGTTTCTAATTGTTCTTTCCTCAAGCACTTTGGCTAGTCGTAAGTCGAATTTACATTTTTGAAAACAATTTAATTGAAACAGATATTATAAAAAGTGTTCACAAAACACGAACGTGTAATCTATGTCACTCAGACCGTAGCACATCCTTTGCGAAAACGTGCTCCCACAACAATCCTCCGCAAAGCTTCTCGATCACAAGCAAGATGTCCCGCGCTGTGATGTAATCTATGGAGGTCGAGTTATTATACACAGCGTGACAATTACAAACTTTGTTTAAAGCTTCAGGAACTTTTTGACCCTATTATTGTAATTATCATTCTTTGATTATATATATATATATATATATATATATTGTGTGTGTGTGTGTGTTTGAGTGTGGGTGTGTGTGCGTGCATGTGTGTGTGTGTGTGCGTGTGTGAGTGTTTGGTTCTGCTTCTGGTTCTTTTGGCCGCTTTGATCATAGGAACGTGGTACTGTGGTAGTTTCACTGACATTATCTTTCCAAACTGGTCCTGGTCTACCTCCTTCTCTAAGACTCTCTCTTCTTCTGGTACAGGGTATGGTATCGCAAGCCATTCTAAGTAGGCAACCGTTCTATTCCCTGTGGCTGTCAATTATTGCCGATTCTGTCGATGTTTTCCTGTTATGTCCTGATTTGGTCTGTTCTGATCAAACCTCTAGCCTTCCTCCTACATTTCATTTCAACGGATAGTAATTTATGTTTGGTTTGTTCTGAGCGAGGAAGTCTGGCAATCTTACTATAGAGTTTTCTGTACCGTGGAAGTCTCCATGGTGATTCGACTAGACGATAGGCTGCAGATTAAAATTTAATGTATTCGGGTCAAGATCAAGCGGGATTTTTTCCCCATAAATAACCCTAGCTTTCAGGTCGACCCAGCCTTGAGTGGGTACCAGCTGCAGTCCTGGGAGGTAAAGACGGCGGTTGTGATGCTGACAACATTATTCACCAAGTGCTGATTGGTCTATAAAATATAGGTCTAGCCCTGTATCCCCACAACACCTAAAGGCGTGGAAAAGGGTGAGTTTCTGCACTGTATCGGGTGGTAATTTCTTCTTCCAGTTAACCACCTTCGATATATTTCCGAGCCATTCAAATTCAGACGCATCCCCAAAGAGGGAGCTGTAGGTTATAATTGTGACTAGGTTATTTGTGTCATGTGAAATGGCTTAGCATTGCTCGCCATCAAGTAGCCCTTGAAAAAACTTTTGCAGTTTTGATGTGATCAAAGAGGACAGGCCTAAATACTGTCCCGACCGGCGACGAAGTCGTCTGCCGGCTAACTAGTGGACGACTTTGTCATCGATATCTGTGTAGGATCTCAAATTATTTGTTTAATATGTTAGCAGCCTCTTCTTGAAGTCGTGAAACAACGCAATGTAGTTTAGTTCTTGGACTTGGTGAGACATGATTCGATTGCAAGGAATTACTTTAAAGAACTTTGAGGAATAGTCGAAGAATGGGGTTGAGGCAAAGAAGAACATGGAATTACAACATTAGGAACTGGACTGGACTAAATTACCATACACTTCTTCAACACGCGGACGACTGACTAACTGATTTTCTACCCCACCAGGACATCACACAAACGATAAACACCCGATGACACAAAGTGCCACTATGCGGATGAGGATCGCCGTGGAGAGGTCCGAGAAACCGCGTTCAGACAATTGGCCATAATTATGACCTGCCTATATTGCGGCCCCTGGCAAAAGCCAGGGTGGGGCTTCAAATAACAAATAATTCCGTCCTAAAAAGGACAAAATGGAGGTACACACACTAATGACGCAGACGAAAACGATGGCGGATTTTGTACTCTTCTGCTTCCGTCGATACATATCCACGACCCTAACGAGTCTAGAGTTGTGTTATGTCTTAAAAGCGTAGCAGGCAGAACATAAAATGTAGATAGTTTGTGTTCTGTACTATCTTTGTATGTCGTTGTGGCATCTAGACCTTTATGTTAATGTCTCCAATAAAAGCAATCGTTACTTCCAGGTTCACGACATTCCCACAGAACTGTTTGCGGGATGGCGTTTCTTAATGTCAAACATGTTTACGGTCGTATAATGTTGTATCGGTTCGGCAAGATCGCAGCAAGTAATGAGTATGCCCATACACATCAAAATATGACGCAAGGGTCTTGAACATGCGATACACGTCATATGTGACATTTTAAGCATGGTAAAAAATCCTGGACAGTCGACAGAATTCTGGCCAAGTATACAAACCGCTAGTTGCTTTTAAGCTAAGCCATGTGGGATACCCACCGCCGCCCCCCTCTCCCCCTCCTTCCCTACTTCACCCCCCCCCCCCCCTCTCCAGCCTCATATCAGTTACGGTAGGAACACGGTATACGTCTGCTTGCTATTCAATACAAATCGGTATACACTATGTTTGTATGGATAACAATGTCTGATCGGTATACGACCTTTGGAATACCACTCGCGTGCTACAACTTAGGAACCTTAACAAACAAAACAAAACAAAAAAAAAACAGCATTTCATATTCCTGTAAATTTTTTTTTTTAAGAAGGGACTCTAACCTCTGACAAAAACATCTCCTCCTCAGCCCTTCTCAGATCCATCCTAGTAAACACGCGACTCTTTTCAGCAAAAGTGGTAACTACAGACATCAATATCAGTAACCATTGTTGTTCGGTTGCCGACAACAATTTTCACGGTCATTTCTAGGGTGTCCGTGCTTTATGCGGCACTCTCGCCTTGTGGCAAGTGGTTTCGTTGAGAAAAACAGCCAACTGCGAAAATAAAACCTGGTGTAATACAGTCAAAAGAGAAGTCCTAATATCTATTTACATTCTTTTCTGATATACGGATAGGAATCATGGACACCTGAACGATCAGTGAAAAATTTCTGGAAGCTGCAGGGATATGGTTTTAAAGACCAATGATTACAGTATCACGGACATTGAAAAGGGTTTGAGGTTTAATCAACAAATCATCATCATAGCACAAGTGCTCCGTTCTTCTTTTAACTCAAGTCTAAGTAATAACAATTTTGCAATGCACAGGCTCTGCAGCACCGGCGAGGATCCTGAAATTCTTTGGGTAGATTTTTAACTCTAAATTTTGACCAGGCAGAGCTGTTAGTCTACTCTTTTCGATTTGCAACTGCCAAGGAATTTTTCAAGTATGCAGCAATGCACACGGGCGTCCGATCTCACTACTCAGAGACCAGGTGGATTTACTCGAAGTCCAAGTCCAAGGAAAAAATATCAGCCTCTACCGGGGAAGGATCCAAGAACCTCAAGCACTCGAGGCGGACTTGAAACGTGTAATAATGATATTCTACATCTTCCTTTGCCTCCTGGTGTATAAAGCCTGGCAGTAAATTAACCTAAAGTTTAAACGCGGTTTCTGGGACAATTCCACGGTTGATCCTTATCCACATGGTGGCACTTTGTGTCATCTGGTGTTTATCGCTTGTTTGATGTCCGTGTGGGGTAAAGGAAGATAGACAGACAGATAGAAAGAACGAACGAACAAACTTTATTTTTAAAGGGTTACAAATTGGGCACGCAGGCCCGTCTGATATTCGGCCCTTCTAAGCACTCATTTTTCATAGTACTAATGCCTGTTATCTAAAATGCATGTTATGGATATAATAAAGAAATATACACTATGGAATAATGCATACACACATCATGTGTACACATTCTTACACACTCACACACACGTATATCTGCTCTTGGATTTTCATACATGCACACTCATTTACTGACATACTTAATACATACATACATCTACATACATACACAAACAGAACATACATACATACACGCATCTACATACATACACACACAGAAAAGACACACACATACATATATGGACATAAATGCACACACACATTCCATACATACACACCTATACATGCATGCATGCATACACGTACATACAATCACATGTACAGACACCCAGATATGCCCACAACCACACATTTACACTTACATGCATGCATACATGCATACACACACATGTATACATACTAGGGATGTACCGAATATTCGCTTCGTATTCTCTTCGGGGCCGAATAGTGGACCCAATAACTACTAGGTATTCGGCCGAATAGTTGCGGTCGGGCCGAATACGAATAGTGGTTATCTCACAACCGTTTCTGGACTGGTGGAAAAAAAAAAACTTCAAGACTTCCCACCTTGGTTTATACTGTGAAGCGTTATCTTTGTGCAACACCTACGAGCGTACCAAGTGCCCCTTTATTTCCATCTTGCATGTGTTGCGAGTAGTGTTGTCGGCTTGATTTTTCTTTGAGTGGAGTGTCCTCTTCGTTGATTCTTTGAAGTAACGGGAGTTCGTCATCATTTATGGGTGTCGTATCTGTTTTTTCGTCGTCTCGTGGAAACGGCAGCAGCTGAATGTTTTGATCGACGTTCGGTTTCTTGATTGTCTTTGTTAGTTTCATCTTCTGGCGTTGGCCGCCCGGCGTCTGTTTTCGTGAGGTCGCGGGGGATGGGCGACTTGTAAGGACGGCATTGTTTTTTTTCGTCGGCGTTATTTTTGTTTTTGATGTTTCGCCTTGCGGGTTTTCATTTTGACTCTCTGTATTTGTCGTATTTTCCTATTTAGTACAGCTGGAAATACCTTCAGTGAGACAAAAAGCTGGCCTGATGCTGACAACATGGAACGAAGGTTTTTCATGAAGGTGTGTCAGCACACGAACTAATACGTGCAGCAGGAGATCGCAGATTGTGGCGAGGCATAATCGCCCATGCCAGCCGGCAAAGTACGTGATGATAATGATTCACTATTCGTATTCGTATTCGGCCGAATAGTTGGTCCAGCTATTCGTATTCGACCGAATAGTGAAAATCACTATTCGGTACAACCCTAATACATACATATATCTATACATACACCTACATTTTTACACACCTACATACATACTTGCATTCATACCTAAATACACACACACATGCACCCACACACTTACACAGCTACAAGTGCAAACATATTTCCACTAACATGCATACATACAAACATACATGCATACTTACACTCACATACATGCCCACACACATTACATACATACACACACATACAATCACGAATACAGATACCCACATACATACATACATACATACAACCATGCATACCTGCATACATTATATTCACACACACCCATATCATACATACACTCATATGTGTATCGACCGACCGACCGACCCGACCCGACCGACGACCCGACCGACCGAACGACAGACAACCGACCGACAGACAGACAGATAGACAGACAGACCGACAGACAGACAGACAGAGCCAGACAGACAGACAGACAGACCGACAGACAGACAGAGACAGACAGACGGACAGACAGAAGACAGACGACAGGACAGACAGACAGACGAGGACAGACAGACGATAGACAGACAGACAGACGGAAAGAAGGACGTAGGACGGATTAGAGGGACGGACAGACAGACAGACAGAACAGACAGACAGACATGTGGGACAGACAGACAGGACAGACAGACAGACAGACAGACAGACAGATAGATTAGATTAGATAGATTAGATAGATAGATAGATGGATGGATTGGATAGATAGATAGATGGATGGAGATGTAGATAGATAGATATGGATGGATGGTTGATAGATAGATGGATGGATGGTAGAGGGATAGATAGATAGATAGATCACAGATAGATAGATAGATAGATAGAGTAGACAGATTGTGACATGATAGATAGATACGACCATCCAGATAAACCATAGAGTAGATAGTAGATAGCCTTGAGATAGATCGAATAGATAGATATCGATAGATAGATAGATAGATAGATAGATTCCATTATAGGTACGGGCGATAGATCTGATAGATAATAGATTTTCTGCCTACCCCCGGATAGTGAGTTCGATCAGATAGTCCGGTTAAACCAATAGACCAGATAGATGAGATAGTATAGATAGATAGATAGCGATAGATAGATAGATAGATAGACAGCTTAGATAGATAGATAGGCAGATAGATAGATAGTTAGATAGATAGATAGATAGATAGATAGATAGATAGATAGATAGATAGATAGATAGATAGATAGATAGATAGATAGATAGATAGATAGATAGATTAGATAGGTAGGTAGGTAGATAAATAGATATATAGGTAGGTAGGTAGATAGATAGGTAGATCGAGGTAGATAGAGTAGATAGATAGATAGATAGATAGATAAGATATAGATAGATAGATAGATATGATGAGATAGATAGATAGATAGATAGATAGATAATAGATAGCATAGATAGATAGTAGATAGAGTAGATAGATAGATAGATAGATAGATAGATAGATAGATAGATAGAGAAGATAGATAGTAGATAGATAGATAGATAGATAGATGAGAACTGATAGATAGATAGATAGATAGATAGATAGATAGATAGATAGATAGATAGATAGATAGATAGATAGATAGATAGATAGATAGATAGATAGATAGATAGATAGATAGATAGATAGATAGATAGATAGATAGATAGATAGATAGAGTATGTGCATGCTTTTAAATTTATGATACCTGTAGGCATTACTGTATTGCATTGTGTATATTTTTATATCGACATAACATGCATTATTTATAAATGCAAGTGAAGTCTAAAGAAAAGTCTGGAAGAGCGCATCTCCACCATCCGTAGTTTTATTCCACAAAAAAGCTAGAAGCATAATAATGTACCTTATTTACTTAAGCTCCAGAAATATGATCTTCACAGATTATATATAATTCATTATACGAGGCGCTGCAATAAGCTTTTGCCAATCGAAAATGAATGGAAGATAAGATATCCCTCAATCATTAGACATTCGCACGCAAAGATTAAGCAATATTTTATCATCGCATTCAGATATCATGTTTGTTTAAAATCTTTCTAATCGGTGCTATCGAAAGATCTTGTCAACTTAAAGGTTAATAATCGAGGAGGAGATCAACTTTGTTCTTCCATGCCATGTGGCGTTGATAATCATGTCTGAAACTCATTGTAGGAAGTGGGGTCGATTTCCTGGCTCTTATCAAGCATGTCAAATAGAAAAGCGCATATCTCGTAGCCTAGCTGTAATTCACAACACATTGTCGAGGAGATCTACTTTCTTCTTCGTATAGTCCATGCTATGTGGCCTTGATAATCATGTCTATCCACTACCCACAATCTCGAGTATTTTCAATCAGTAGTGACACCAAATGTATTTTATGTGAACTATAGAATTATCTTTTTTTTTGTGTGTGCCAGCACTGTGTTACTAATGTACTATTGTACTAATGTACCTTGGCACTAACAGTAGAGAAGAGAACGGATACTAACGACGTTTGACCAATGCCAAACCTTGGCACTAACATTAGAGAAGAGAAAGGGGATGTTTCAGAAAGGCAGTCAACATAACTAACAAAGGCCATAAAAGAAACGAATATGTCATTAGAATGGTTGTAACAAATTCAGATTTATTGGCCAAGACTGAAATGGTTTGACCACCTGGTCAGAATGAACTCAGCATCGCCAGTTGCAAGAGCGTAAACATGAGAATGGAAACACCAGGAGGCAAAGGAAGATGTAGAATATCTTTATTTCCCGTTTCAAGTCCAGCCCGCCTCGAGTGCTGATTACGTAACAATGCACCTCTGATTAAGTTAACGAAATGGCGGCTTTTTTATTGTCTGCTTAGCGGGCGGCGATGAAAAATTGCCAGATGATCATAGAACAAGGGTTGCCTCTTTGGATTCCATGCTGTGAATCATGGATGACATTTTTGTCTTAGCCATAATAAAATCAGTTTCATTTCAAAATTGTTGGACCTTGAACATACACACTTACAGGAAGCCCGTCCAGAACATCTTCGAGGTCAAGAAAGAAGGCATCATAACAACAGCCACATTGGAACAGTCAGTAGATATTACGACTGCTGCACGATAAATATTTTGGTCATTTCAAGCGCCACGACGGATTGAAAAAAAAAATATATAGCCGAAAGCATAGTACCAGGAAGGAGGGGCAGGGGCCGACTGACATGAAGATGGGCACACGATATAAGTGAATCCTTGAGTATGAAAGTGCACGAGGCGGGAGAACTGGCGAGAGACCGAGTTTCTTTCAGGCGGAAATTGATGAGAGCGACGTCCTGCTACATGATGATGATGATGCATGAGATTACCGAGCAAGCAAGGAAATGCTCAATATACAGTAACTGTAATAATATAATATAACTTACCTCTGGGACATGTTTGTGTATACGTATGTGAGTGGTTGGCAACAAGATATCCGTAACAGATCTGTTTCATGACTAGAGTACACACGGGGATTATACTGTCTGTGTCGCTGTACATAATAGTAAATACCCGTTTATAAATGCGTTCATGTTTACATATGCAGTATCTGCATAGATACTATAGCTGTGCCGTGGAAACACATAGCATTTTTACTTATACTTGTTCTTCTTGTTCTTCTTGTTCTTCTTGTTCTTCTTGTTCTTCTTGTTCTTCTTCTTCTTATTCTTCTCTTTTTCTTTCTTTCTTTCTTCTTCTTCTTCTTCTTCTTCTTCTTCTTCTTCTTCTTTTTCTTTCTTTCTTCTTCTTCTTTTTCTTCTTCTTCTTCTTCTTCTTCTTCTTCTTCTTCTTCTTCTTCTTCTTCTTCTTCTTCTTCTTCTTCTGATTCTTCTTTGTCTTCATTTTGTTTTGCATTCGTCATTAAAGGGTAGGTTAGTACAAGGTGTTTTGGATTACAGCTGACATGCTTGATAAGAGGCAGGAAATCGACCCTAATCCCTCCCATGCATTCCAGAACTCACAGGATGAAGCTACCTTGTTGATTTTTCCACACAGTTAATCCGGGGGTATTCCCGCGCCATCTAAAAGTGCAACAGAGTTTGGAAAATGTCACAATGTTCCATACATTGAGGAGAGGCACATCAGAACTGCACCTTCTCCAGGGCACGAGGCGGAAGACACACCACTGTCTAGCTACTGTAGCTCTAGGAAGCAAACATCCACATGGATAGGCTGATGAATCTAGGTACCTTTGGCTCTTAGCAATGACACAGAAGAGTAAGTGATGAATGGTGATAATGATGAGGACAGAGACTACGTGTGTCATTTTACGAAGCTTGGAAAGATGATGATGTCAGAACAACTATGGACAGCTGAAGAGTCAAAGACTGACCAGCACATACATACACACAGGATATGGGGGGGGGGGGTGGGTTGCAATGTACATAAAGGTATAGTAGGCTAGATTGTTGGCAGGGTACCAAGAAGCCTTATGGTGGTATGTAATGAGAGCGACGTTCTGTAAATAACTTGTTGCATTGTGAGAATGATAAGGGCCCTAATACCATTGAGACATAATGCCATACAAACACAATATGACACATACACTTCGAAAGTAACACAGAAACCATGATTCTAAAAAAGTGTTTCGTATCTTTTCAGGATACTGCAGATCAAACCGCTATATTTTATTGCTCTTGTGGGTTTTCTAGGCAAACTTTACGTTCACTAGAGCCCTATTGCTTCTGTTCGGTTTTCTGTCGATACCACTTTTAAAACCAACGCAAGGCGATCTGCTGGTAAATCGCCAGCTACTAGGCGCCTTCGCAACGGCTAAGGCACAGACGCCAACACTAAAACATGATACATATCCTAAAATGAAACATATTCATTTAGCAGGTCCTTTGCAGAACGTCGCTCTCATTAGAGTCTGCCTGAAAGTAACTCGGTCACTCGCCAGTTCTCTCGTTGATACAGATTTAACAAATACACATTCTTTTTTCTTACAGTCCATGTCGTTTGACGGTGGTAGTCATGGTCTCCTTAACCTTCTGCCTCGTGTACTTTCAATCAGTTCTGACACAGATGATCTTCCATGCCATGATGTCCAACTCCAGCATCTTTTTTTCTCGGTATCGCTTTGCCTTATTTTCCTTCTAACTTTCCCCACGTCCTGATGTACTCTAGCTTTCTCCTTCTGTAGACATGACCACAGAATGAAAATTGCATCCTTCTGATGTGGAAAATCTCTGTGAATCAATTTCTTTCAAAAAATCTTACCTTACTATTTTTATCGGCCTAGCGTGTTCTTCTCTCTTCTTCTTCTTTTTGCATCTACTCCTGGAATGCTTTGCGGTGTCAGGGCAGGAAGAGATCTTTAGAACGGGCCCTTTTATTCGCTTTTCAGTGTCTTTGATATGTCTGGTCCATTTACTGCGTGGTCGACCTCTGGGTCTGTTACCGTTGTATCTATACTGCTCTTTGCGGGTCCCTGTCTGATGCCAATCGTGTTACATGGCCAAACAGTTTGATTTGTTGTCTATCTGAAAAGTTCAGTATTGATTCTGTGCCGACTCTCTTCCTAATATCGTCGTTCCTAAGTCCATCTTTCCTCGTCACTCCTGGCATAGTACTAAACATTTCATTTCTGCGTGTTTATATCATTTCTCAAAAAAACCACATTTCGCTGTTTCCACATAATTGTGCACTAATTAGCCACACACATACAAACATTGCCGACCACTAAATATGATATAGACAATGAAAATAGATCAGTACAACGTTTCCGAGCAACATATCTTCAGCAAACAACAGTCTGTTGGTAAACAGCCGACCCTAGCACACAAAACACAACAGCTGTTGGCGCTATTCAAACACGGCTTCTCTGATAATTCATTGATCTGGCAAACATTCACGACCTCTCGAAGACGACACTTTGTTGTAGGCTGCACAGAGTTTCTCAACCTGTGGGTTCCGACCCCCTTTAGTGCATTCCAATGTCGCGCCTTTAAACAAATATCTCGAAAAACTCTTTTACAGATGTGCTGATTGTTCAATGTTAGGACAGAGGGATGCGTGGATTTAGCAGGTGAGGTGGGTGTTTGGATGAATGGATAGTTGTGTAAGCAGGTGGGCAGACGGTCAGATGGGCATCCACACAGGCAAGCAGTAAGACACACAGGCAGATAAGACATGTACGCGGACATACAGTCAAGCAGAAAGACGGACGGACAGCCAGAATGACAAAGAGACAGCCAGACAAACAGTTAGACAGACAGAAAAAGTGACCAACAGAAAGCATGACATACAGACAGGCAGACGGTAAGACAGACGGACAGGAAGGCAAACAAGCAGGTGAAAGACAGACGGACAGCCGGATATATGGAGAGAAAGACGGCTAGACAGACAGGCAGACTGTCACATATCATAGGAAATAGACAAGCGAAGCTAGACAAAACAACCAAGCAGCTTAAATAGAACACAAACTCCTACAGACAAAAAGCAAAACCCTATACATACTTTACCTACCTTTCTATCTAACTGACCATCAACAGCAAACTCCCTAATGCTTCCAAAAATTAATTTGTTCCTACACACGTCCTTAATACGACAGCTCTCTTGTAGCATCAGAAAATAAATTTTTTACTAGCTCCAAAACGAAACGACACCCCCTTCATTTCTTCCCGTCGAAGTATTTTAGGATTGCATTTGTCAGTGAGGACAGAAATTGAACCCATACCCTTGTATTACAGCCCCTCTCACCCCCCCCCCCCATCCCCCCTACAGCCCCCCCCTCCCCCCCCACCACCACCATCTCGGTCCCTTTTATTTGAGTAATATAACGACGTGGGTACTGAAAGAAAGGGAAATCGACGCAACTGGGAATTTTTTTTGTTCAGAACATATTACCGAAGCCACGGTTTAGTGCGCCCGAAGGACAGGAAGGTATCGTTCACACAAGAATAAAATTGGGTGGCATTCTTGCGGACTGAAGTATTTAAAAGAAGAGGGAGGGGTGGAATCAGGGTCGTCGACATAAGTACAGCTGGGAGGAAGGGGTGGAAAGGGTGGGGGTTTCCTCCCCTATAAAAACTTTAAAGGGGGCGACTAGTAGGGGGCTCAATGGACCTCTGTCCCATTAAGTGTTAATCCTGTATAGCAGCGGTTCTCGACTTGTAGGTCGCCCACCCATTGAGGGTCGAACAACCCTTTCAAAGGGGTAACCTAAGACCATCAGAAAACCTATATTCACTTACATTAGTTAGTTAGTTAGTTAGTTAGTTAGTTAGTTAGTTAGTTAGTTAGTTAGTTAGTTAGTTAGTTAGTTGGTTAGTTAGTTAGTTCGCTCGCTCGTTTGTTCTTTCGTTCGTTCGTTCTTTTGTTCGTTCGTTCGTTCATTCGATCCTTCGTTCGTTAGCTCGCTCGTTCGTTCGTTCGTTATTTAGTTTGTTAGTCAGTTTAGTAGTTAGGTAAATAGGCAGGTAGTTAGTTAGGTAGGTAGGTAGGTAGGTAGGTAGGTAGGTAGTTTTGTAGACAGACAGACAGACAGACAGACAGACAGACAGACAGACAGACAGACAGACAGACAGACAGACAGACAGACAGACAGACAGACAGACAGACAGACAGATAGACAGATAGATAGATAGATAGATAGATAGATAGATAGATAGATAGATAGATAGATAGATAGATAGATAGATAGATAGATAGATAGATAGATAGATAGATAGATAGATAGATAGATAGATAGATAGATAGATAGATATGTAGGTAAGTAGTCAGTTATCATCATTGCACTCCGGACATGTCCATAGGTGCTTAAATCCTCCCCTGAGTATGAAGCCCAGCGTCCGGTGGGTAATAGTGCAAATTCTATGTTGATTCACTACCATGATGTGCCTGGTGTACGTCACATTTTCTTTGCTATGCCGACCCTAACTCCTAAGTCTATCTTTTTTGGAGACTGATGTGGATTCACTGCTCCCAAATTCTTCCACCTTTCCCAATTCTCGGAGGGCATTAATAATATCAGCATGATCAGTGGGTGACTGTAGGTAGTTATAGCCGATCCAGCAAACCTTCAACTCTTTCATTTCCATCGATGCCTGCGTGTCCCGGCACGAAAATAAAGGCGACTCCACGCACAGTGGACTTCTGTAATGATTTTAAAGCCGTTTCATTCGCACTGAACCTGCCTGAACCCTGCTGCCATCAACTCCAATGTCGCGCGGCTGGTTGTCATGGAGAAGGTGCCGTTGGTTACTCTTAGTGTTTTGCACGCTGAGCATGCTGTGAACGCTAATGCGCTCCTTTATCGGCATTTAACAGATCACTTGCCCGATTCGCTAGCGTAGTTGGCTAAATCTGACTTCGCGACGACCGGGTGACGAACTCCTTGTGGTCCGGGTTCACGCCCAGGGGTAGGCAGAATAACCAAATTTATCCCAGATTTATGGTATTTATCATAGAATCAAGGCCGAAGGGTTGCGATATCCATAGTACCGAGCCAAGAAATCATGGTTTCTGGATTTAAAAAAAAAACAGATCACTCAAGTTAAGAAGTAGAAACGTAAATAATCTTTAAATCGAGGGTCATTATGAGGAACTGTATTAAAGGGTAGCGGCATTAGACAGATTCAGAACCACTGCCGCACAGGAAGTTGCAAAACCAACACCAGCTTTGCTTAACTGTTGGTAATTTTACAAGACAATATTAGTTTACGTTCAGTAGTTTTCTGTTGTCGGCTCTGTGGCTAAGTCGATGCGAACGCTTCGTAATGCCGGGATGCTGGGTTCGATCCCAGCTGCGGGCCATGCGCCTTGCGTTGGTTTCGACACTGGTATCAAGAAAGCCGACCGTCCAGAAGCAATGGCAAACTACTGGACGTAAATTTGCCTAGCAAAAATACACAACAGCCAGGGGCTGTTGGGGTTGGTTCTGCAACGTCCTGTAAAAGATACGCAACTAACCTAGTTGTGCCACTGCTACACACGGTCGGAGCTCCGTGCCACTGTAGAAATCAACGCAAGGCTGTCTGCTGCTAAACTGCCCGAAAATGTACTAGAACTTCGATAACTCAGAATTATGAACGCAAGGGCGACAACTAAGCTCTTAAATTGCACATTATTATTATTATTATTATTATTATTATTATTATTATTATTATTATTATTATTATTATTATTATTATTATTATTATCATTATTATTATTATTATTATTATTATCATCATCATTATTATCTTAGTCTTCATGGCAATAAGATTTGTGAAATAATATGAAATGTATTAACAAATTCTTTAGTTAGAACGTGTCCACATTGTGGCTGGAGCCATTTTTAACCCATGGAATTTTTTTACGAGGAGGTTAAGGGAAATGTGGTTCCAGCCAACACTGAACGCCGGAGGGGAGGGAAGGAGGCGCCGCAGGGTAAAGGGTAGGAACTCAAGGTGCCAAAGCTATCAGGCTTCAAAACCCCTGAACTGATCGAATTCTGTAAACTGTATTGAACAAACATGCATGAAAAAATAACTGGGTGTTGTTTTTATTTATAATTTTTTTCCTGTCAAAACAGGCTTTCTCGTTTCATTATAAACAAAGATAATGTTTATCTCATAATATTGCTTATGTTTTCCTAATGTTATGCATCTGCTGTTTTGCCGCTGGTGTCCTCCCTTCTTCTTCCTTTTTTTTTTCTCTTCATATCTTTCTCCTTCTTTTTCCGCCTTCTTCTCCCTTCTCTTCTTCCTCATTTTCCCTGCTCTTTGTTCTACCTTCTCTTTATCTTCATTAATTCGTTTATCTTTTTACTTTTCTGCTTCTTTCTTTCTTCTTCCTTGTTCCTCATTCCTTCTTCCTCTTTCCTGCTTCCTTCTTTCTGCTTCTTCTTTCCGATTCCTTAATTTCTTCCTTTTCATTCTTCTTCTTCTTCTTCTTCTTCTTCTTCTTCTTCTTCTTCTTCTTCTTCTTCTTCTTCTTCTCTTTTTCCCTTCTTTTTCTTCTTCATCTTCTTCTTCTTCTTCTTCGTCTTCTTCTTCTTCTTCTTCTTCTTCTTCTTCTTCTTCTTCTTCTTCTTCTTCTTCTTCTTCTTCTTCTTCTTCTTCTTTTTCTCTGTTGCCACTTTTGCTTACTTTTAGAAATCACCGTCTCACATTTCATATAAGCATCATTGACCTTAAGGCTTATTCCGATAGTTTATCCTCAAAAGATGTCGCTAAAAGACCCTCTTAATCTTATCTGATCTACAACTGTTTGGCCACATTATGAACATAGACAAGCTAGATATCGCGGTGAAAGAGTGACGAAAACAATAAATAAAGGAAAACACAGTGAAAAAATTAATGAAGTCATTTGTCGTCGTTTGAACCCCTGCAGATCGCAGGGTATATAGAAAGACGGTGCCGCGAGGTATTTAGCAAAATACTTGTTGATGCAGCTGTTGATAAGGTTTATGTTATATTATTTAGACAACTAATCAACATCATGACACAAGGGTAGTAACCGATAAGTGCTCCGATATAATTCTCTCTCTCTCTCTCTCTCTCTCTCTCTATATATATATATATATATATATATATATATATATATATATATATATATATATATATATGTGTATATATATATATATTATAATATATATCTATCTATATATATATTATATATATATATATATCCTGCCATCTGCAGCGGTTCAAGCGATGAAGAAAAAGACTTCAGTAAATGATGGTTGTGGTTAATATTAGTGTTGATGATGTTGATGGTGGTGCTAGTGGTTGTGAAGGACAATTTTAATAGTTATATATATATATCTATATATATAAAAATCAATGTTTGTGTGTTTTTGTTTGGTCTCTATAGACTCGGAAACTACTGAACCGATTTAGCTGAAATTTTTCAGGATATGTTTGTTGAAATACCGGATTTTGAACCGTCGTGGTTTGAAATTCAACCTACACTGTTAGAGATAGTGACCACAATTAATGCCAAAATATATGCCACTAATATTTATAACTTTAAGTGATTTCTAATTATAGCCACGTAGTAATTGCGATTGCGCCGTATTTACCATTCGCCGGCGAGTTACTTGCAGCCAACGCCTTCTCTAATGCTAATACATAGATTAGGTCGTGGTACAGCAAACAAGACTATCCTATAATATTTGCCCACAATAACCACATTAAACACGATTTCTATTTTCTGTTTTTTTTTTTCAAACAACCTTCGATGGGGGGGGGGGGGGGGGGCGCAATCAAGGACTATCTCGCGCAGACATTGACTGCGTCCCATTAACTTCATTAGACAGTCAGAATTTCCATTGTCTTTCTTTTCTACAAACCTTTGATGAGGGAGAGGGTACTAGGTGATTTTTAGTGGTGGGGGGGGGGGGTGGGGGATAAAGACTATCTCAAATTACGCCACAGCAACGCGTGGCCGGGTACAGCTAGTAAAGATATATAATCAGTGTACGTTAAAATGGCAAATAATGAAGGTTGAAATTTTTTTTCTAAACACGATCATTGGTCCCTAATATGTATTTCCTGAACCCCAAAGAGGTCCGCGGACAACCACTCGATAGCCACTGGTTTAGACTATTCGCAAACAAACACAGGAAACCACCACCAATAACAGCAAACAACAACAGCAACAACAATAACAAACTTATGTCTCGAAACGTTCATTTGAAGCAAGACCAAAAACTGATCAGACTAGGAAATTCTATTTCATAATCCCAATGAAATATTAAAGAACCAAAAAAAAAAAAAAAAGGGTTAATAAAGTTTACACTGAATTGTTTCACCTTACACTGTTGATGCCAAGTCTTTAGTTTCAACAGAAATATCACCGCCCCACGAAATCCCATGAATAAATAAAGATATAAGGATCAGCTAACCAACGGTAAAATAAATGACCTTTAGTGTGAGAGTTTCATGTTCGATTCCTGAGAAAAGTAAAGGGGTTGTTTGTTTGTGGCAATCTACCTAGCTCGAGGCAACTGCACAAATTACACATTTCCTAACACTAAGGTTTAATATACCCTTGCACTAGACTGATCTAGAAAAGAGAGGTGGGGGGAAGGGGGGGGAGAACTACAGATAGTATAGGCAATAAAGAAGGGCCGAATAAAATCAATAAATAAGGAATAAAATCCAGAAGTGAAATCAATAAGTAAGGAATCAAATCAGTAAGTAAGGAATAATATCAATAAAGGACACAAAAAAAAAAAACAAGTAAGGCGAGATATCAGTAAGAAGGGAATGAAATCAACAAGAAAGGAATATATATAATCAATAAGTTAAGAATGAAATAATTAAGTAAGGAATGAAATCAATAAGTAGTGAATTAAATCAGAAAGTAAGGAACGAAATCAATGAATAGGGAATGATATTAATAAGTAGGGAATGAAATCAACAAGGAAGGAATAAAATCAATACGTTAAGAAATGAAATAAAGAAGCAAGGAATGAAATCAATAAGTAAGGAATGAAATCAATAAATAAGGAATCAATAAATAAGGAAAGAAATCAATATGTATAGAATGAAATCAATAAGTATGGTAAGAAATCAATAGGTAAGGAATAAATTCAAAAAGGAATGAAACCCATTAGTATGGAAATAGAATCATTCCATAGGGACTGGCGGTTTTCTACGACTATCCCTTGCAACTAACAGTACAATGTAACAAGTAAATGTCCCTATGTCAATAGTTTAAAAAACAAAAACAGAAACTTTTGAAAACTGGAGACTAAAAGTGCACATATTATCTCCCGTCTCAATGGCCAAGGCTGGATAGGTAATACGATCTCAACCTGTTACGTTATGAATATCTCACCCACACATGTTCTGTGGGCGATGTACTACGATGTGAGCTGTTCGCAGACCAGAATAAAGACTGACTGGCAGAAAAGATGGAGGCTGCGTGGTCTCGAGGTATGGTGTCCGCCTCGAGTGGTAGAGGTCCCGGTTTCAAGCCCCTGTAAAGGCTGGGACTTTTTTTCTGTTTACCCGGACTTCTAGTAATTTTCCCTGGTCTCTGGGTAGTAAGATCAGACGCCCGTGTGTATTGTTGCTCACGTTAAAAACCCATGGGCTACTGGAAATCAAAAAGAGTAGCCAAACGACGCTGCCTAGGCAAAATTTAGTGTTGAAAATCTACAGAAAATATTTCTGGATCCTCGCTGGTGCTATGGAGCCCATGCACTGTGCTGAGCTACTTAGGACTCAGATTTGAGTTAAAAGTATAACAGAGCACCTATGGGTTACTACGCGTGTGCCATGATGTTGATCCGTTGTTCAAACCTCAAACCTGGCAGACAAGAACAATTACCCAGCGTACTGGAGAAAAGCTATCAATCTTCTCAAGGAAGGTAAGGCGGCAGGCCCAGGTGGTATCCCAGCTGAAACCATCAGGGCCAACATAAACACATTAAAATAATTGCTACATAGGTTATTCAGTAAAGTCTGGGAGACTGAAAAAATACTAGCAGACTGGAGAGAAGATTATCTTGTGAAACTGCCCAAAAAAAGATGATCTAAAGGAGTGTGAAAACTATAGGGGAATTATGTTGCTGTCAGTTCCTGGAAAAATATTAAGTATAATTATTTTGGAAAGATTAGATGCTATTGATAAAAAGCTAAGAGATGAACAGGCAGGTTTTCGGTCAAACAGATCCTGTACTGACCAGATAGGCACATTACGTATTATAATAGAGCAAAGCATTGAACTGAACTCACCACTTTACATTGGATTTATAGACTATGAAAAATCACTTGACAGCATTGATAGGGAATCTCTCTGGAAATTGATGGGGCACTATGGAATCCCACAGAAAATTATTAACTTAGTAAAGGCAATATATAAAGACATGAATGACATGTCGAGTTCTTCATGAGGGAAAGCTAACAGATACATTTGAAATAAAAACAGGTGTGCGACAGGGATGTCTTTTGTTGCCTCTCTTCTTTTTACTGGCTATAGACTGGATTATGAAAACAGTAACTGCTAACACCAAGAATGGAATTCAGTGGACCCCTACAAAACAGCTTGATGATCTGGACTTCGCTGATGATATTTCTCTTCTGTCCCATTCACGGAATCAGATGCAAGATAAATTAAATATACTAGATGTGAGATCACAGCAGCTTGGTCTGAAAATCCATAAAGAAAAGACAAAGATAATGAGAATAAATCAGGCAAATAGTAATGTGGTTTCCCTTAATGGCACCCCACTCCAAGACGTGGAGTCCTACACCTATTTGGGCAGTAATGTAGATAAAGATGGAGGAACTGATAGAGATATTAAAATAAGAATACAAAATGCAACAGGAGCTTTTATAGCACTAGGGAATTTATGGAGGTCAAAACAAATTAAAAGAAATATTAAACTAAAATTGTTTAATTCTAATGTCAAATCAGTACTTTTGTATGAGCCGGAAACATGGAGAACAACTAAGGCAATTACTAATAAACTACAAACATTCATTAACTGGTGTCTGCGCAGAATAGAAGGAATTAAATGGCATGATAGAATAACTAATGTGGAACTTTGGGAGAGAACTAAACAGGCTCCGGTGGACCAAGAGGTGAGGAGAAGACGCTGGTGTTGGATAGGACACACACTGAGAAAACAGGAGAACAGCATAACTAGAATGTCTTTGCATTGGAACCAACAGGGGCACAGAAATAAAGGAAGGCCAAAAAACACATGGAGAAGAAAGCTGGAGAATGAAGTTAGAAAGATGGGGATGAAATGGGGAGAGTTCCATGCAATGGCGAAGGATAGAACGACTTGGCGTGAGTTGGTTGAGGGCCTATGCTCCATTGAGGGATAGAAAGGCAGAAGAAGAAGAAGAAGAAGAAGAAGAAGAAGAAGAAGAAGAAGAAGAAGAAGAAGAAGAAGAAGAAGAAGAAGAAGAAGAAGAAGAAGAAGAAGAAGAAGAAGACTGGATGTATGTTAGACTGCTGACCCGAAGCTATCGCTTTGGATGTCGAATGGAGGCGGACTTGTTGTTTTCAATATTGTTTCGCACTTCAGTCCAGTCTAAAACTGGTGCCCGAAAATGTCTTGATAAGTAAAAGAAACCATATGCCCGATGCAAGTAAAGAACCCTTTTGAATGCCTTGGGGGCATCGGGCATATGGGAAGAGCATCCCATATTTTTACAGGCCAATCGCCACTAGGTGGGTAATGTGGTCAGCAATATGCCGGCCATCTTTTCTTTCCCATGCAAACATGCATGAATAATTAACTGTATGGGTGTTGTTTTTATGTATTATTTTTTCCTGTCAGATAAAACAGGTTTTTTCTTTTCAATATAAACAAAGATAATGTTTATCTCATAATATTGCTCATGTTTTCCTAATGTTATGCATCTGCTGTTTTGCCGCTGGTGTCCTCTCTTCTTCTTTACCTCTCTTTATATCCTTCTCCTCCTCCTCCTCCTTCCGATTTCTCTTATTTCTTCCTTCTCACTTCTTCCATATCTTCCACCTTTTCCCTGATCTTCGTTCTTCCTTCTCTTCATCTTCATTATTTCCTTTTCCCACTTTTTTGCTTCTTCATTTTGCTTCATTGTTCCTGATTCCTTCTGCCTATTTCCTGATTCCTTTTTTTCTGCTTTTTTCTTCCTGATTCTTTCCATTTTTCTTTTGATTCTCCTTCTCCTTCTTCATAAATCCTGGTAACAATTTAACGCTGGGTCGGCCTGCGACGCCCCATACCATAATGAAAATCCACCCAGACAGCAGTGTGTTTCGATTGCGGTACGTTGGAATTACGAGACGGACTCGCAACGGCTAAACCACGGACGTCGCATTTTGCCACTATGGGATATGATATATCGGTTATCAGCTTATCATTCATGTTATCATAAATTAAAAAAAAACTGTAGGCAATACCTTAGCACTGTCTGGCAAGCGAAATCCTCTTTATCCTACTCCACTTCATACTGCAACAAACTCCAAGTAGAATATTTACTAATAATTTCCTTAACCTTCTTTTCATAGGGGTTACTTCAGCTCTTCTGTCTTTGTTCGCGCCAAACTGTCTTCCCACATGGTAGTGTTTTATTGTGCTGAGAGGGGCACAGGAATTACAGTCAATAGAGATAAGTAATTAAGGTGTGAAATGAAGTTGTTACTCTGAGTAACACAAATCCTGGGTCAAATGTCGAATATGTATTATGCATCAGGATCCCTCTCGCCCCCTATCTTGCTTTCTTCTAAGAAAAGGTTTCGCCATTTCGATTGGAACAAAGCAGGCTGAAGACGCTGCCCGATCAGAGGAGCAGTGCTCAGTCTGTCCACATGTCCTAGTGTCCCTCCTAGAACAGCTGTCTACAAAGTAGAAAGACTTAGTCTGCGCTGCCGTAACATAAGCTTTTCTGTTGCCTTTCTGCATCTGTCCTTTAGTAGGAATGATAATAACATTTAATAATCAGTGAATTCTATTTACAGGGTTACAAATAGAATAATTTGCCAGATTTCTTTAGTGTATTAGACTAAAAAAATCACACATGGTAGCTTTACCTTTACTTTTCCTCCTCCATCTGCTTATTTTGTTTCTAACCCTCGCTGTATCTGTTGCTTCTTCTACTTCTGCTTCTCCTGTAATATTCTCGCTCTTCTCCTCCTTCTTTCAAGTGCTGTTTTTTTTCCTCATGGTCCTTTTCCTCTTTCTCTTTACTCTTCTCTTTCCCTATGTCACCCCCACTCCAACCCATTCCCTCTTTTGCAAGGATTTCGCGAAATTCAGATCATCAATGCTTTGTTGGAAATTATTGAATTCTAGGTCTGATAATAGCAGTTATAACCACGAGAACCCATTCAATAGTCAGCAGAAAAGATAACGACGATCAAAATACATCACAGTCGCATTCATATTCATATTTCAAATATATCCGTTAGTTTTTCAACGTGAAGCTCTCTGAATTTCATATCTGTATATATTACCTTTATTAAGTTAATGCTTTTCTCTGATATTCAATCAGTGTGAACATTTCCTCACCAATTTCCAAAGAAACTTTCTATCAATTCTGTCAAGGGCCTTTTTATGGTCCCCAAATCCAATATAAAGTGGTGAGTTCGGCTCTGTACTTTACATTATTATTATGCGTCATGGGGCTAGCTGATCCCCGCAAGATCTGTTTGGTCGAGAGTTTGTCAGTTCATCATTTACTTGTTGAAGGATGGCACATCTTAATCTTTTCAGAATGATCCGTCTTAATAAAGTGGCATCTTTCCGTCCCTTCAGACGATACCATAGCATTGTCAATGGGGTGGCATTGAAATCACAGCATAGTAAGATGGCTAGTGTGAGCAGGACCAGCTCGCTCGGAGAACAATCTCCCACAGTAAGAGAATAGTATGTCAGGGTAGCAGTTACAATCGATCGATCAGTCTGTTCTCTACACGATATTGCCCTGATGTTTACCGTGCCATCCTGAGATTTAAAATATCTCAGTCTGGATACCAACACGACAGATAGATCTCAGATACCCTCGTTTAACCTTAGAATAAGTTATAAATAGGGCAGCTATAACTGATACACCGGCCATGTGCGGCTAAGGATGAGCAGCAACAACATGAAAGTAGATAAATCAAGAGGTAAGGGACGACACAGAAAAATTAATGGACTGAAGGAGTCACTGATTCGTTGAGAGTCCCCAACGTCACAGCATACGGGGTAACCGAGCGTGTTCGGATACTGATCATCCGTTTAGCTGCAACGCCCAGCAGCACAAACCTGAACATAGACAACCCGCACCTCCCCCCCCCCCCCCCAACCCATAATTACGATTATATATTGTTTTTATCAAACGCTTAACTATTAACCGATCTGCAGTCA
The DNA here is from genome assembly GCA_905116865.2 of Candidula unifasciata. NCBI lineage: Eukaryota > Metazoa > Mollusca > Gastropoda > Stylommatophora > Geomitridae > Candidula > Candidula unifasciata. The sequence continues at coordinate 136,970 of CAJHNH020001465.1, forward strand.
TTGTGTCCTATTTCTCTATTCCCTTTTTACGCTTTTCCCCTGCCTGAAAAAAATGTTTCCGTAACATCGCATGCGCACGCGTCCATTGTTTGTGTGCCTTTTGCTTACATTGTGTGAACCACCGTCAACTAGTAATTAGGCGCTCGTCAGTCCGATGGTCTGGGGTTCAATCTATCATCGACGGGTATTACTTCAAAACTGACCTGGTCGATTGAGCCAGCCAACGTGTACCAGGTAGTTTCTTGGAGGTAGAGGCGGCCGGCGGATTGTTGACTACATCACCCGCCGAATGTCGATCTATCTATTAGGAATCTAACATCACAAGCCTGATGTGCCATTGGCGTAAAAGTTCCTATAAATTTTTACTTTTATTATTAATGGGATTTAAAGGAGACAATCGACATTTCTTGGTCATGTCATTAGACACTCTTTGGTCATGTCATTAGACACTCTTTGGTCATGTCATTAGACACTCTTTGGTCATGTCATTAGACACTCTTTGGTCATGTCATTAGACACTCTTTGGTCATGTCATTAGACACTCTTTGGTCATGTCATTAGACACTCTTTGGTCATGTCATTAGACACTCTTTGGTCATGTCATTAGACACTCTTTGGTCATGTCATTAGACACTCTTTGGTCATGTCATTAGACACTCTTTGGTCATGTCATTAGACACTCTTTGGTCATGTCATTAGACACTCTTTGGTCATGTCATTAGACACTCTTTGGTCATGTCATTAGACACTCTTTGGTCATGTCATTAGACACTCTTTGGTCATGTCATTAAAAGGAGGCAATCGACATTTCTTGGTCGTGTCATTAGACATGCTTTGGTCATGTCATTAAAAGGAGGCAATCGACATTCCTTGGTCATGTCATTAGACACTCTTTGGTCATGTCATTAAAAGGAGGCAATCGACATTTCTTGGTCGTGTCATTAGACATGCTTTGGCCATGTCATTAAAAGGAGACAATCGACATTCCTTGGTCATGTCATTAGACACTCTTTGGTCATGTCATTAAAAGGAGGCAATCGACATTTCTTGGTCGTGTCATTAGACATGCTTTGGCCATGTCATTAAAAGGAGACAATCGAAATTCCTTGGTCATGTCACTAGACATTCTTCGGTCATGTCATTAGAAGGAGACAATCGAAATTTCTTGGTCATGTCATTAGACATTCTTTGGTCAAGTCATTAGGAGACAATCGACATTCCTTGATCGAGTCAATAATAGCAGACAATCTACATTCTTTGGTAATGTCAAGAGAAGCAGACAATGTACATTTATTGGTAATGTCAATAGAAGCAGACAATTTTCAGTTATTGATAATGTCAATAGAAGCAGACAATTTACATTTTTTGATAATGTCAATAGAAGCAAACAATCTACATATATTCATAATGTCAATAGAAGCAGCTAATCTACATTTATTGACAATGTCAATAGAAGCAGACAATCAAAATTCTTTCGGTCATGTCATTAGAAAATGGCAGTCGACATTTAATTTGTCAAGTCATCAAAAACAGACAATCGACATTCCATGGTCATGTCATTAGAAGCAGACAATCTACCTTTTTTGACCGTGGCATCAAAATGGGACGATTGACATTCCTTAGTAATGAAATTAGGAGCAGACACTCTACATTATTTAGTCATGTCATCAGAAAGAGACAATCGATTTTTCCAGGTCATGCCATTAGGAGCAGATAATCTACATTGTTTGGTCATGTCGTTAGAAGCAGACAATCGACATTCCTTAGTCATGTCATTAGAAGCAGATAATCTACTAAATTCTTTGATCATGTCATCAGAGTGTTACAATCGACATTGCTTTGTCATGTCATTAGATAGAAACATTCGACATTCCCTGCTCATGTCATTAGAAGGAGACAGTCGACATTTTTTGGTCATGTCACAAGAAGGATACAGTTTACATTCCTTGGTTATGCCATTAGAAGAAGTCAATCTACATTCTTTAGTCATGTCATCAGAAGGAGACAATCTACATTCCTTGGTCATGTCATTAGAAGGAGACAATCTAAATTCCCTGGTCATGTCATTAAAAGGAGTCAATGTCGATTCTTTAGTCATGTCATTAGAAGGAGACATTCTACATTCCTTGGTCATGTCATTAGAAGGAGACAATCTACATTCCATGGTCATGTCATTAGAAGGAGACAATTAACATTCCTTAGTTATGTCATTAGATGGAGACAATCTACACTCTTTGGTCATGCCATTAGAAGGAGACAGTCTACATGTCTTGGTCATGTTATTAGAAGGAGACAAACTTCATTTGTTTGGTTATGTCATGAGAAAAGAAACACGAGTAAAACCTCTTCTTCTATCTTGTTGTGTCTGACTGCTTAAACACTGATGCTTTCCAGATAGCAGTTAGATGCAGTGTCCTGTCTTGTGTTAGTTGTGTAGCTTGTGTTAATGTTGTATTTAATATTGTACATACCTATTTCTTTCTTGTTCGGCGTTTTCTCTTGACTACTAAACCAACAACACCCGAAGAGCTATTTGTCGATCTCTGGGACTCAGAACTATTGACATGCAATGTTTCAACTTCCATCCCGAACCTGGGAAACAAAGAGGCTGAGCCCAGTTTAGTAAAGAGACTCACAATGGAACAGCTCAACAACACGTTCCCATAGGACAGCTGGACGAGAATCTACATGGATGGATCAGCAAAAGAGGCAACTAGGAATGGTGGGGCAGGTGTTTACATTAAACATCCAGACGCCACTACTATGTCCCTGGCACCCCCCACCGGACGAACTTGCTCTGACTACAAGGAAGAGGTCTCAGCCCTACTGATGACAGCACAATATATGAACAAGCTGCAAATCACTACAGGCAAGATGGTTGTTCTTATAGACTCACTGTCAGCCATACAGGCTTAGAGATCAAACCTACTGACAGCACACTACAAACTCTAACAAAGAAACTTGCTATGTTTTCAACAAAGGCAGAAACTCACATGAAGTGGATTCCATCTCACTGTTGCATCAAAGGCATGAAAGCGCTGATGCTTTATTTAGCCAAGGAAGGCAGTAACAAACCACAAATCTACCAGCCACTATCTTTTCCAGAATTCAACACTCTCATTAAGAGACACTCAGAAACAGATTAAAAAACCAACACTGGTCATAACCATAGAAAAGATGTTCTCAAACACCCGAACCGAACAGATCAAGTTAAAATTGTTCGCTTACCCACTGGACACTGCAGACTAAACAAACACTCGTATAAATTAGGTATGTCCCAGACAGGTCTCTGCCAGTGTCTTCGTCCTTAACAGACTCCATAACTTGTCCCGTAAGACTGTCCTCTTTTGGCGGAGCTCCGGAGCAACATATGGCAACACCCAGTATATCTGACAACTAAGCTTTGGAAAACCTTAGAGACTTTAAGATGACATCCCAGTTTATGGCCCACAGTGTATTATGCGCATCACCAGAGATCGCTGAAGAAGAAGAATAAGCAGTTCGGCCTTTTGCTTTCGTGACCTGTTGTTCTTTTATAGTACGATCTAGCTGATGACCAGATCATTTGATTCTTGGATGTTCTATGAATTACTTGCTGGTTGTGCTCACCAGTGTTCTTAGTTATTCGTTGGTGATTCTGTTTTCTATTGGAGTACCCCATGAAGGTGGAAAATTAGGAAAATAAAAGAGATACAGAAAGATCGAGAGAGAAGATGCTAGACAGTCTGACCTCATGTCATGGGCGATCATTTGTAGCCGAACTAGCTGAAAGCACATGAGATAAATGGTCATGGATAGACATTACTGCCAACGCCACACAGGATGGGCTGAAAGGAGAATCGATGTTGTCTATTATAATGTTAAAAGATGTGTGAATGAAAAATTGTCTGACATCAATGAGGTTGGGGAAGGGGGTGGGGGTTGGGGGATGGGAAACACAAGATTCTAGCGTTGGTTCCGGGGTCCCGTTGTGGGGATATCAAGAATAGACACACTGCCTGCCTAAAATTATGAAGTAAAAGTTGACAAAATTAGAGCTTCCTTCGAAGTCGGAGTACACCTGCCTGAGAGGCAAGGAACCAACAGTCTGCATGCAAATGAGTCAGACATGTGAAAAGGATGTAAACGCAAAGCTGTTTCTGGAACAGCACTAGAGTCCAGAACTGGACGAACAATTAGAGGTTTGAGCCGGCGTTTAGAGCCGGTGAAAGCGAAGAAGAAGAAGAAGAAGAGTGTAACACTGGCCTGAGTGCCCTATTCCTTACCCTTCAGTAAATAAATTCGTTCGTTCCTCCCGCCATAAAACAGACGAACATACTTGTAAGATCTCTTCATAGCGTCCAATAATTAAATAGGTTACGGACTTTGACGGGTGAGCAGAGAAGGAGAAAGGTCGTCAGAGAGAAGTGGCGTTTGACTGACGTGACATTCCTAAGAGTAGACTAGTAGGGTCAGTCTGTAGTGTCAACTGCAGGCGACACAGTCTAATTTGCTGTGCCGATTGCTTTTAATGTGCTTGCTGTTTCAGGACGGTTCTTAAAATCGTTTGGACAAGGACATGTTGTTGCTGCTGTTGCTGAGTGCTTCGTAAAGCATATTATTCTCTCCCGTACATCCGATGTAAGCTAAACATATTTTTGTTTTTGTTTCTTACTTACTTATAATAAAGATAATAATGTGCAAATGTATCCATCAATTTACACACACACACACACACACACACACACATATATTATTATGTCTGAACTGGTATACCTTTACTGGGCAAAACCTTAAATTCTTGCCCCAATCAGGGTTGCGTAGTTGGTTGGCACTTTCGTACAATTTTGGTACTAGTTGACATTTGACCCTCGCCGATCATAACTGTACTTCTGGCACTACGACACATGTTTTGATGAGTATTCAATAATATCCTTACGTCCTTTTTAGGACGTAATTTTTTTGTTATTTGAATCCCCACTCTGGCTTTTGCCAGGGGCCGCAATATAGGCAGGCCATAAATATGGCCAATTGTCTGAACGCGGTTTCTGGGACCTCTCCACGGTGATCCTCATCCACATGGTAGCACTTTGTGTCATCGGGTGTTTATCGCTTGTGTGATGTCCTAGTGGGGTAGAAAGTCAGTCAGTCAGTCATGTTTTGATGGGTTTTGAGAAGTTTGCAGCAATTTTTGTAGATGTGGCAATTTACAGAGGATTCAGGGAGTGTTACTGAAGGAAGACCGACGTCAGTTATGTCACTGGACAGACAATTTCTCAGCCTTGTTAAAGAACCAGTTTTGAAGAAAAAATATGTATATATATAAATAATGTAGGGATCTAATAGTGCACAATCAATGTCTGAAAAATGCTTCGGGAAAATCCCTATTCTTCTGCTCTGGACAAAGAATTTCAATTGATTCCAAAAAAAAAAAAAAAAAAAAGTTAAGCAAGTTTTACACACACACACACACACACACACACACACACACACACACACACACACGCATATATATATATATATATATATATATATATATATATATATATATATATATATATATATATATATATATATATATAAAGACGTTCTAGCTGTTCTAAAACAACAACAACAAAATTTTAAAAAACGTGGTACCTGTTGGTGTCGTGTAATAACTTTTCAAAATAAATGTGTTATCATTTCATAAATATTTTCTGCAGCCCTGGTCCCAATGCCTTGCTGGTGAGGCGGAATGCCACAATGGGTAAATAAGCACAGGTCAAGACAGACGCTGAGAGCACAAATAACTGTCATTTTTGCTAGAAAATCCTGAAGACAACGTCTCTGACATTTAGGAAAGACGCACATTGAGGAAGGAACTGCGGTGAAGTAGGAGTAAGCCGGCATGATGACCATAAGTAATTTATAGTCAGTACGGCTGATAGTCGATGCGAACGCTTCGTAATGCCAGGATGCTGGGTTCGATCCCAGCTGCAGACCATTTGCCTTGCGTTGGTTTCCACAGTGGTACCAAGAAAGCCGACCATCCAGAAAGCAATGGCAAGCTACTGGACGTAAATTTGCCTAGAAAAACCACACAACAGTCAGGGGCTGTTGGGGCTGGTTTCTGAAAAGTCCTATAAAGGATACGCAACTAACCTAACGGCTGATAGAAAGGCTCACTTTAAAAAAAACAATTTCTATATTCAGATTTAAATGTAATAGTTATGTCGATAAGCTGCTGATCCGAATGCATGGTGCGACATTGTGAGCTGCAGATACCATTTGGAATGCTTTTCGATTGTGCCCAATTTGACTTATGCTGTGACCGCAAATTTCGAAAATGATAAGTGGCCTGTTTCAAAAGAACTCGTGGTACCTTATGCAATTAACTGTGTGTGCAACTACTGGCATGTCGTAACTGCTGCTTTCTTTTGTCGAAGAAATATGTTTCTAGTGCCGGACTGTTTGTACTGGAACTTATGAGGCTGCATTATGCATTAAATGTGTATATGTGTTTGCTATTCATTGGCTTTGCTAAGAATACCTCTTGTATCTTTTTTTCTTAAAAGACAGGACAGTGATGTACATTGTGTGTGGTTTACGTTGGCACAGGAACGAAGCAGCTGTGGATGACCCCTTTGCTGTAAAGCAGGTTTAAGGTTTGAACAACGGATCAACACCATGGCACACGGACAGTAACCTATAAGTTCTCCGTTCTTCTTTTAACTCAAGTCTGAGTCTGAAGAAGCTCAGTACAGTATACAGGCACTTCAGATTTTTGCCCGGACAGCGCTGTTAGGCTACTCGTTTCGATTTTCCAACTGCCAAGGGATTTTTTACGTGCACAACAACGTATACGGGCGTCAGATCTCACTACCCAGAGAGCAGGGGAAATTACTAGAAGTCAAAGTCTACGTGAAAAAATGCCATCCCTTACCGGGGATTGAACCCGGAACCTCGAGCACTCGAGGCAGACACTATGCCTCGAGACCACGTAGCCCCACCACCCTTTCCCCTTGCAGTGAAGCAGGAACAGTGATTACCTGCTTTCATAATACGCTATAATGTGTTTAAATCACTTACTTCCATGTAAACATTCAAAATTATATCTACTGCCTGTAGTTACCCCTTCTTAGGGCGGTGTAGGAATGGGGTCGGTGGGTTTAGGGTAGTTGCAGAACCAACCCCAGCCTTTTCTGGCTGTTGTGGTTTTCTAGGCTCCTGGACGGTCAGCCCTCGGTACCACGGTCCGAATCATCGCAAGACAAACCGTCCGCAGCAGGGATCGAACCCGGCACCCCGACATTACGAAGCGCGTTCGCAACGACTAAGCCACAGACGCCGACTTAGGGAAGTACGGATTAATATTTGTATGCTCCCCCCACCCACCCTTCCTACAAAACAATCAAGATCATACGTCACCTTACCCACAATTCAAAGATATGATAAACACCCACAGCCAACTCAGAAACATCTCTGCTGTCTCTCCTCTACTGATAAGGCGCATGCTTCTATATGCAGGTTAAGTGTTTGTTGTTTTATGTCTGCAGGTTGCGTGCTGAGGCTCTTTTGATTATGCTCCCTTTCAGATAAAGGGGATTCTAAAAGTGGCTTCTGAATAACTCTGTGAAAGGACGGAGAGTATCTATATCATTATCTGTTTCCGATAATTCTCTTTGTGACGTGGAGGCTTTGAGAAACTGGCAAGCACTGCAACCTACCATCTCATGTTTGTCTTCCCATACGTCCTCCTGCTTCCTTCTCCGTCCTCATCCTTACTTATTTCTATTTTTAAACTTTTCGCTTTCTCATTTCCTTATTTTCCTTCGTTGCTTCATCCACTCCACACAAGAAGAAGAAGAAGAAGAAAAGAAGAAGAAGAAGAAGAAGAAGAAGAAGAAGAAGAAGAAGAAGAAGAAGAAGAAGAAGAAGAAGAAGAAGAAGAAGAAGAAGAAAGAAGAAGAAGAAGAAGAAGAAGAAGAAGAAGAAAAAAGAAGAAGAAGAAGAAGAAGAAGAAGAAAGAAGAAGAAGAAGAAGAAGAAGAAGAAGAAGAAGAAGAAGAAGAAGAAGAAGAAGAAGAAAAGAAGAAGGACGAAAAAAGAAAAAGAAAAATAAGAAGGAGAAGGAGGAGAAGAAGAGGAAAGAGAAGGAGAAGAAGAAGAAGAAGAAGAAGAAGAAGAAGAAGAAGAAGAAGAAGAAGAAGAAGAAGAAGAAGAAGAAGAAGAAGAAGAAGAAGAAGAAGAAGAAAAAGAAGAAGAAAAAGTAGAAGAAGAAGAAAAAGAAGAAAAAGACGAAGAAGAAGAAGAAGAAACAGAAGAAGAAGAAGAAGAAGACCATATAATTAACACCTTGTTTTAGTTTTATACAACACTTCCTAATTATGCATTTACACGAGTCTTTTCAACAATCAATTGCTGCGAAGGAGAATAAACACGTGTGGATAATCTACGAGAACTCTTAAATGTGGGGTTAATTAATTTCATGCTCTGGTTACGGTTAAGAAATAGAAAATTTTAAATCAATGGTTTAGCACATTTTTCAGGTATCGCCCCATGTATATACTGCATTCCCCACGTAATCTATAGATACAATAATACCAGGAAACCTACTGACATTACCCTTGATAACCCATAAACAGTGTACCAGGTAATCCACAGACAGTATACCGTTTACCCATAGACCGTATACTAGGTAACTTACAGGCAGTATACCAGGTAACCGATAGAAGGTATATTAGGTATTCCTTAAACAGTATACCAGGTAATCCATAGGCAGAACACCATGTAATCCACAGACATAATATCATTCAGACTTTCATTGAAATTTGTCTCAAAAAGCTGTATCATTATATCCATGTTTTCCATGTTGTGGTTCATATCTAAGTACGTTTCTTTCTTTTTGTTGTCCATATTCTGCTTTGTGCCGCTTGGCATCACATTTTAACAGATTATCAATATCCTAGCTAGGGTATACTCAGATGCACGGTATGCTCTTTCTTCAAGCCATCTTCATCTTTGTCGTCTTCTATCACTTGGTGTTTCTACTTGCTTGTTGCAAGCTCTTGTGCTGGTATCGTTGCATTTATTATAATTAAAAAGCCAAATTATTTCAGTCTGTTTTTGAGTAAATTTAATTACATGCAAGAAACCTGCATAAAAATCTGTAAATACGAACGGGCACGCAAAACTCACGTTCTCTAACAAAACTGAAAATGTGGAGAAAGCTGGTGAACGCTAAGATGCAGAATTTGAGCCTGCAGATTTTGGGCACAACAGCTGGTGCAGGAAATGCAAAGGCTTAGCCAGTGATTCCCAAACTGTGCACCGCGGCGCCCCGGAGCCGAAACCTCTTCACAGGGGCGCTGCGAAATATTCGAAGATATATTAATTTCTTTTTTTTATCTCTTACATACGAATAGTGACATGTTTACATGGGTTAGGGCACTGTGGAAAATTTTTAACTGAAAAAAAAAGGCGCCGCGACTAAAAAAGTTTAAGAAACACTGGGCTAAGAATTTGGCAGCCGGTATAGAATGAATGGATGTAAGGCATCAGGCCTCCGTGCTTTCGTGATACATATCTACTCCTACCCATATGCATTCCGGGGCCCCATTTGGCAGAAACGAAAACAGAGCTGCTGATTGATTGTTTATATTCATGTAGTAAAAGGCTAGTGAATGGTCATTCGTTAAAATCAGATGTGTTTGGCTGAAAGGTGCAATATCGCAGCATAACTGTAAACCTACAACATAATGTGTCAAACGCCCTTTTAAAAGGAAACGTTTAAAAAGTAGAAGTCATTACTTCATTATAACTAAATTACTTGATGAAGCCCTGCTGTCCGCTTCACAAACCACACAAACATGCCACAAGACTGAGTTTTGTTGTTGTCGATAAAGCGCACTTTTAGTGCGAAGTACTTCAAGGGCGGTTCTAGAAGGGGCTTGACTTTATAACTGGACTTTCACTGTATCGACCAGTAAATTTCTTGTTAGTATTTTCACAGTTCGTTGTTTGTCGAGCGTTTATAGAGATGGAATCCAGAGAAGTGGGAAGAGGAAGAAAGGATGGCAAAGGAGATGGAAGATGAGCAAAAGGGTAGGAGGAAAACTCCTGACAGAAGAGGCAGAATTCGACCAGCAAAGTAGATACAGTATTTGTAAGTATGAAATTACATGAAGCATCGGTGTCATGGACTTAGTTATGGGTGCTATGACAATTTGTGTAGAGTTGTTTTGAATCAACTTACGGAAATAAGCCAAGGACTCTCAATCTTTAAGGAAAAAACAGTAATCACATCAATTCAACTAAAATGTTGCAGCAAATTCTTACATTACCATGGACTAAGAAAAATAAAACAATTTAATAGTGAGGGGTTAGCTGAAGTCGGATATGTTAGGCCAAAAGGCGGAGATATCGATACTGCACAACTTATTAACGGCCATTTTCAGGGCGAACGCAGGAGAAGAAGACAAAGGAATAGAATGAGAAGGAGGAGGGGGGGGGGGAGAGAACCCCAGGCACGTTTAATTCACACATGTACACTGTTTGGCTTTCTATGTCCAGTTGGTGACACCAAGTGTTTGTAGGTCTGTCTGGATTTATTGATCAATACGTGTAAATGTTTCTCTCAAACATTTGTCAAACTTCTGCAAGATTTATGATTGCCATACTGATGCGTTTGACATATCATAAATATCGATTGATTTCGTTCCACCTCATTAGACGGGGAGTCATTTTAAGCTGTCATTTTTTTTCTTGTATCATTAATCAGTTTCAGAATTCGTATCTAGTGCCTTCTTTAAGAAAGCTATGCGATCGAAGTCACAGAAGAATACCGTTTTAGAGCTGTAACTTACCAAAACAATAGCACAGAAAACACTTCCTAGATTGAGAATGTGTCCGAATACATAGCAATCAGTTGGAACTCATACAGAACAGTCAAATACACGATGCAGCTTTTAGGAAATTAAAACTCAGATCAAAGCAGCCATTAAAACCTATTGGAATACTTTTAGAAACTACTGGAATACTTTTTATTCAGTACACAATACTGAAAACCCAGGCAACCTGCTCAAACGAAAGAAACAGATCATTATATTTAGACTGTACCCGACACGTCGGAATCTGGAGCCATATATGTTCAAGAAATTCTTTCTTCTTCTTCGGGCTCATCGGATGTAAACTTCGGCGGCAAGTTCTGATTGTTCGTCCACTTCTGGACTGCCATCCTGTTCCAGAACCTGAGCTGACTAATTTGTATGCAGACTATTGGTTCCTTGCCTGTCAGGCAGATGCACTCCGACTTCAAAGGAAGCCCCCAATTAATCGACCCTTAGGACATGCTTTTGGGTTAGCAGTGGGTCCATTCTGGTTTTTCTATAATAGGGCCCACAGAACCCACACAGGGACAAGAAATTTAAGAACGGGGGTTCAGACCTAGACACTCCCGTTCGACGTTTAAATACATTACAACTGGGACACCCACAACTTCTGCGACAAGTACTAATGCATGTACCCCGGAGACTCAGTGTGGGTGCGCAGATAGATCATCACTGTCAAATTAGAATGGCGCTGCGAGGAGTTACCAGGGGTTCTGTCCACCTCTCAACACTAAGGTGAAAGACGAGACGGATACACAATCAGACAGTTACTGGTACCTTAGGAATTGAAACTCTTCGCTTGCTGCTGAAGATAAGAACTAAGCACTAATCGGAGAGTCCCGAGTGCTGTGATGTAGATTCTTAATTCAACATTCAGTGTGGGTAAAGATATTTTACACGTTGCTGATATCCACTTACATGGGCATCAGCGGTAGTCAAACATTAAAAACACTGATTCTACCTTTTGGTAACATAATCGAGTGATGTTCTGTTTTGCTGCATACGTCATATCACATTTTTATTTTTATTATTTAAACTAAAAGCATTGTCAATACATTCAACGCAAACACTAATGATGTGTGGAAATATTCAAAGGAAACTGTCAATGGGGCACTTCAGTTAAAAGTGTGACACACTCTGTTTCACAGATGCTACCAAGCACAAAGAGGCTACAGCTAGGAAAAGACAGCCGTAAGTGCTCGACATTAACAACAAATCGTCGTTATTCTATCCGGCGGCCTCATTTATGTCTTGTTTGAAATGCTAAAGAAATTCTCACGCCCACAAAGATACAATTATAAAGGTGGGATTAGGTGCAAAATGAATTCATGCGTGTTATTCTGAGATGCATCAGAGAGTATCTCTGTACAGCAGAGATCAGCTCTGTCTGGTCTGAATATACCTAATCAATTTATGCACCCAGCAAGAAACAAACAGAACATTTGTATCAGGTGCAAAATGAAGCCAAGCGTATTTTTACGCAATGCATCAGTGAATGTCTCTATGTCAAGTGAAATATTTAGATGGCCTTTCATGTAGAGCAATAATTATCATCCACGTAATAAAATGCCTGGCAGGGTTATTGTCTCCTCGGTGAGCTGACTGATTGCTAGGGTTTTTCCATACGAAAGACATGGATGACATTCTGAATGCACACAGTTGGTAACGAGAAGGCGATATCCAGTTAATATTCTTTATTACACTTTCACAGGTGATCTGGTCCAGTCAAAGTCTTCTGATAACTAGCAGGTCCAGCAAGATAGGATGACATTTATCAGATACCAAGCCCGGCTCTCTAATGTAGTTGGCTAAACCGGATTGCGCGGAGACAGGGTGACGAACTCCTTGTGGTCCGGGTTCAATCCCGGGGGTAGGCAGGAAAGCCACATTTTCTCCCAGATTTACGGTATTTACAATGGAATCAAGGCCGAAATGTTGCATCCATAATACCAAGCCTAATGGTTAACAACTCATGGCTTCTGGATACTAAAACAAACATCAAATACCAACTTCACGCCCTCTCTCTTCGACACACGTTACCTTTCAGTCCTGTTTCCTCACACATGGAATCCATACAATGGTTGATCCAGCAGTTCTGATCACGGTAGTTCGAATTCTTAAACTGCTAGAAGATGGCGGCTACCACTTCGGATTAGACTGTCATCAAGCGGTCGTCTCGAAGTCTTCACATGGAACAGAATCTCTCTCACGTCGTCAAATATACATTGTAACATTCACGGTTTATCAGATACAAACTTTCACGCCAGCTGCCAAACACATACTAACTGACTGACCTTGGTCTTATCTTATAACCCTCGTTCTTGGTTTCATGTGCTAGCTTGAGTCCTACTTGTATAGCTCGTGTTTCTACGAGTATTCACATTCTCGTGTATTTCTCTCTTATCTCAAGGTTTACTCCCATATTACTGCTTAGAGAATTTCCGTGGGGGAAAAATACCAACATTACACTGGCCAGCTGGCGTTAGTGATGGTGCAGCTGCATAAGTGGGACGTTCGATAGCATGTACCATTTCGTGTACTGCCATATTTAGGGTTAGGTGGACCTGCGATCTCAAGGATTATTCTACAACTTTCAGTAATAATTCAAACTGGATGAAGAACTTAACACCCGATGCAGGATAGCAAATCAAGTATTGGGACAGCTATCTTCCTCTTACGGCAAAACACAACCTCTATCAGCAACCTCTCTGAACATTATTAACCATATAAATGAGATTGTCGAGAAGGGCCGTAGAGGTGACTAGAAAAGATAAAATCAGATAAGAAAAACAGTTGGCACAGAAACAGGTCTAAATTACATAAAATGACAGGAAACTCAAGTCGTCTGCCCACTTAGAATACCTCGCGATGCTGTGCCGTCCAAGGCAAACAAAATAATCGTGAAAGGATATAGAACACCATATAGAGCAAGAACGAAACGGAACGATAACATCAGAGAAACCCTATAACAGCAGGATGTCTTTTGGTCGAGTTCTTACAATATGTAACTGTTTAAATCGTGTTGTACCCGACGTTTATGTCAACGCTGTGGAGTCCCACGGGAAGAGATGAGGCCAGTATTATTCAGAACCGATCCTCGTTTTGAATACAGAGCCAGGGAGGTTCCACATCGCTAAACATGCTTAGTTCGGGTTTGTGATAAATTGGCTATTTATAGTGACTCCCGTTTCCTTTTTAGTCTTTTAAATTTCTGATGTTAGCTATTTTCGTGTCAGATCAACGCATGCACGTAATTTCCTGTCTCTTATTGTGAATACCCTATTTGAATATGTCTCTTCTTTCAGCAATTTATGTGTGCTCTGTTATTTAGTTTTTCTCTTATTTTTCATTTGTTAAAATGGGAAACTGCAAATTAATAGAAAGCAGAGGAAATATTATATTTCAGAAAATTAGAAGACATAACTGAATGCCAAATGCAAGAATTCAAAGCTGTCAGACTAAGGTTTTTTTTTTTTTTTTTTTTTTTTTTTCCTTTTCTGAAATAAGTTTATGATATTTCAGTGTCACCAATAATGAGTTTTCTTCTTCTTCTTCTTCTTTTTATCTTTTTCTTCTCCTCCTCCTTCTTCTTCTTCTTTTTTCCTCCTCCTTCTTGTTCTCCTTCTTCTCTTTCTTCACCTCCCTCTTCTTCTCTTTCTTCTTATTTTTCTTTTACTTTAGTAATATCTATCAAGTAAAAAAGCAATGTCCTCTTCCCTTCCCAGACTCCTTTCTCCCTGAACTCTCCAACACATATCTGTCGCTGACCACATAAATTTTAGCAAAGTCTTAATTTGCCGTCTTCTACGACATGCTTGTTTAGAGAAAGTGGGTAAATTTTTTTAACCTCAAATTTGGGCAGAGGAACGGACATAGGAAAGGTCTGTTGGTTGTGTTTAACTAGAGAGAGGCCGAAACTGAATCAGATAGCAAAGAAACCGTCTTCAATAAAGCAGGCCTTCGGGCAGCTGAAAGAGGACCACATTTGACATTTTTGTTTGGTTTCTACGATTACGATTACGATAGGCCTCTTTCAGTATGGAATGAGTTAATGATCAGTGGCTTGTCGATACACCCTATTTTTAATGTTTAGGGTAGTAGTAGTAACAGCGAGTGGTTAGCCTTTTGAAACAAAGGCGGTGCGACTTAATTTCCTGTCGGAGTATGTTTCTTGCCGCTTCGATGTACTCCGACTTCAAAGAATGCTCTCAATAAGTCGACTCCTACGACATGCTTACAGGCTAGGCAGTGGGTCTACTGTTGTTTTCCCCGCAAAAGGGCCAAGGCCCAATTATCCTACATAGCCCTAAAACGTGGTAAATGCTCGCAGTAACGATAATTTAACTAACAGTTGCAAGTCGTGCGTGTAACCGCCGTAATTATCACTTACTTAAGGAAAAATGCATTATTTTACTATTTGTTGTTACTGTCTAGTTTTTATTACAAATGCGCCATTTGGTTACGTCTCTCGCATAGCGAAAAGAAACGCTCATTGCATGCCAACGTCCCCTGTACAAAAACGGTCCCTGCACGCCTACGTCCCCTGTACAAAAACGGTCCCTGCACGCCTACGTCCCCTGTACAAAAACGGTCCCTGCACGCCTACGTCCCCTGTACAAAAACGGTCCCTGCATGCCTACGTCCCCTGTACAAAAACGGTCCCTGCATGCCTACGTCCCCTGTACAGAAACTGCCCCTGCCTGCCTACGTACCCTGTACAGAAACTGTCCCTGCATGCCTACGTCCCCTGTACAAAAACGGTCCCTGCATGCCTACGTCCCCTGTACAAAAACGGTCCCTGCATGCCTACGTCCCCTGTACAGAAACTGCCCCTGCCTGCCTACGTACCCTGTACAGAAACTGTCCCTGCATGCCTACGTCCCCTGTACAAAAACGGTCCCTGCATGTCTACGTCCCCTGTACAAAAACGGTTCCTGCATGCCTACGTCCCCTGTATAAAAACGGTCCCTGAATGCCTACGTCCCCTGTACAAAAACTGTCACGTGTGAAAGCAACCAGGTACTAGTGCTAAACATTCAACAGTAAAGCGCAGATAAAAAAATAATGTGATACGCTGAATCAATCACGCCTCCCATTTGCTAAAAAAATAAAATAAATTACAACAACAATAATAACAATAAACAGCGTGGTGTTATGCAGTCAAATTATGAGGGCGTGAAAGGAACGTTTGATGGTACTGTGTCAGCTGGCCACGGCAATCATTCTTTGTTTTAAAATGCGATCTAAGGCGAAAATATTCCTATACAAGGTCCGACAATTAAGTAATGGGAGTAATTCCATAAAAATTTAAATAATCAACAGTTGAAGATATAACCTGTAGTTTATTCAAACTAAGCCCTTTATGCATTGATACAGCAAGTGGCACGATCTAACAAACAGTGGAACGACCTCTGTAGTACTTCTGTTCTTATGACCCCTTAAAGTCGATGTTACGGCCCTTTGGGTGTCATTAATATCTTCAAAGAAGCGCCCTTTCAATGGCAACAATAATTGTGGGCATAAAAAACAGTCACATAGAGACAAATTAGGGCGAACAGGGTGGATGGTTTAGAACATGCACTTGGTTTTGTGGCAAAACTTCCTGTACAACTACCACCCTTCGAGCCGGTGCATTGTCATGAAGAAGAAACAAATTGCCAGGTGTTGAATACAAACCGACAAGCCACTTTTTTTCTGGCCCAAATATTCCACTAAAATTTTACAAATAGTCTCTGTATCAACATTAAATTCACCTGCCAGCATCCTCACAGTCGAACAACGATCTTCTTGTATCCGGTCTCGGGGTTTTGCAATGAGTTATTCATTAAGAACAGAAATTGGGCGTCCAGGTCTAGCTGCATTAGTAAACGTTTCTACGCCACTTTTGAATCGTGAATACCAGTCAAAAATCTGTGCACGAGATGAACAATTATCCCCATAACTTATCGCATCAATTCAACTGCCCCAATGGCACTTCTTCTAAGTTTTAAACATAATTTAATTTCAGCTTTTTTTTGCACCGTGCGGATTACGTAACAATGCACCTCAAACTAGGTTAACAAAATGGCGGCTTGTTTGATGTCTGCTTATCGGACGGCGATTTACTGGAGAGACAATACCGCTCCATACCATAGCACAAGTCTGTCCAAGCGGTTTCGACGCCCTTCCCAGTCTTTCCAACCTCTCCCCCATTCTTTCTCCGTCTTTTCTCCCCATCCTCCTTCTCGTTATTTATTTCTAATGTTGTCTACTGTAACGATACTCACTAATTTAGAAACAAATATTGAATCTTGCACCTGGCAGGGCACATGATGATCACGAATATTAAGTTACACAACCTCAGACAAACACGTCACATGTCTAGCTGTCTCAGAACTAACGATTCCCTAATAGAATTAAATGAACGGCAAACGCTAAAATTTAACGGCCCGTCCTTTATGACGGCGCCCCAACTCCCCCCCCCCACCCCCAACCCACCAACTTTTTCCCCCCAAAAGAAAACTAGACTCCCAATTTTCCCCCTAATGGCCTTCAGACCTCCATCCAATTAACGTCCAGCTGTCAGGTGTTAAAAGCGCGTTGACCTAGCAGAAATTTGCCTAGAGAAACCACACAACCAGGGGCTGCTGGGGTTGGTTCTGAAACGTCCTGTAAAGGATACGCAACTAACCTCTCTCTTCAGTAAATACTAAAGCCTATTGCGGTTGACAATATCAGTTCTGTTTGGGTTTATTATTATTCTTTGGCTCATTTTTTCTCTGGCTACATCCATTTTCGGTTGCTGTTCTTGCAGTCCGGTCATGATGGCAAATTCACAGTCATCATTTGATTCTGGCAAAACTCACTTTTCTTCGAGTATCCATATAGTAAGTATATCAGCTGGGTCTGTAGCCATACCTGCAAGTTTATCAACTTGTTATTTTTCTTTGTACACCTGCATATCCTAGCACCAAAGTGAAACTTGACACAGCCAGTCCATCTCTATCTTCCTGACCACTTTCACTAAATCACATAGAAGGCATGCCTAAACGAAGCTCTGTGTCTACAGCTAGGTCACTGATTTCAGAAGCAAACACCCTATCCCCCCTCCCCCTCCCCAACCCTGGCTAGCGAGGTGATGACCACCTTCCATAGGGTAGGGCAGCTGTAAGGTGTGCACTCCTGTCGGTGACAACAATGCACCAAGTGTCAGTAGTGACAAGCATGTCTTCTCTTGATCGCAAGGATTCGAAGCCATAAGAGGAGGGTCCCGAAAAGCCAGAAGTCATGAGTGCGAAGAAGATAAAAAGGCCGAAACGTAAGATGACATCTTGTGATAAATGGAGTGGCCTGTTGTGTTTGCTCCTCCATGCAGTCCATTTACTTGCTCTTCTTCGTTTTCTTCTTCTTCTTCTTTTCTTCATCTTCTTCTTCTTCTTCTTCTTCTTCATCTTCTTTTTCTTCTTCTTCTTCTTCTTCTTCTTCTTCTTCTTCTTCTTCTTCTTCTTCTTCTTCTTCTTCTTCTTCTTCTTCTTCTTCTTCTTCTTCTTCTTCTTCTTCTTCTTCTTCTTCTTCTTCTTCTTCTTCTTCTTCTTCTTCTTCTTCTCTTCTTCTTCTTCTTCTTCTTCTTCTTCTTCTTCTTCTTCTTCTTCTTCTTCTTCTTCTTCTTCTTCTTCTTTTCTCTATTCCTGGAATTCCTCGTGGAGCAAGGACAGGAAGATATCTCTAGAACGGGCCCTTCTGTTCGTTTCGTATATATTACTAATTTCAGTGTCTCTGAAACTTCTGCGGTCCATGTTCTGCTTGGTCGACCTGTGAAGCTGTTACCGTTGTATCTAAATAACATTGCTCTAAGCGGTGCCCTGTCTGACGTCATCCTTATTACATTTGATGTGTTGTCATCTTATATTACTTGCTCAAGTTACTTTAGTTTCAAAACAATGCAAACCTGCTATTCTCCGAATAACAGTCCCACATTATCGTGGCCGAAAATATACCCTAACAGTGCCTCAGTTAATGTAAATTGCGGACTTCCGGCGACTTAAATTGCGAACTTAGAGCGACTAAGGCCACCGCCTAGAGTATCTCCCACGCCTATACGCGCGGAATGGAGCGAGGCTAAACTAGATGGCTGGGACTCACGAGCAGCAGCTACTGCATCTCCTGCAGCTTCCTTCATTTTATTTGCTCGCGAGTCCCAGCCATCTAGATTTGCGCCGCGCGTAGCGGCGTTGGAGATACCATCGGCGGTGGCGGTAGTCGCCAGAAGTGCGCAATTTACATGTAACTGAGGCCCTGTTGGGGTATATTTTCGGCCTCGATAATTTGGGACCGCTATTCGGAGGATAGCCGACAAACCTTCCCATTCGACTGTCGAACGAGCCATCAAACTCCTTCTCCTTTCCTAAACTCAACACGTATGAAGAACGAAACAGGGCAATTTTCTTGTAACTTGTCTAACATATTTAACTTTACCGTACTGGTTGGTAAAAAGAACTCCAAAATTAGGAACAATTCTTGTGACGTTAAAAATATCGGTTAATTTTCATGGACATAAAAAGTTTAATTTTGACTGTCTATAATTGGAAAGATAATTAAGTTGTGTTTTCTTATTACAGACTGAAAAATTTAACGAATCTGTTTGTTAACTGTTAATTGTTATCATTATGCTAAAGAATAGGTTTTAGTTTTACAGACATAATTACCATCATAATTATCGTGTGCCATGCACAGTTATAATTATAGAGACTGAGATAATTCAGTTTGGCTTATTTAAAATTAGTTTTGTATCCTTTTACTCTAATTTGACAGCCGGTTATAGCCGGGAGACACGAAGAAGAAGAAAAAGAAGAAAAAAAAACAAAAAGAAAAAGACGAAGAAGAAAAAGAAGAAGAAGAAGAAGAAGAAGAAGAAGAAGAAGAAGAAGAAGAAGAAGAAGAAGAAGAAGAAGAAGAAGAAGAAGAAGAAGAAGAAGAAGAAGAAAGAAGAAGAAGAAGAAGAAGAAGAAGAAGAAGAAGAAGAAGAAGAAGAAGAAGAAGAAGAAGAAGAAGAAGAAGAAGAAGAAGAAGAAGAAGAAGAAGGAAGAAGAAGAAGAAGAAAAAGAAGAAAAAGCAGAAGAAATAGATGAAGAGGAAGAAAAAGAAAAAGAAGAACAAGAAGAAAAATAAGAAGACAAAGAAGAAATTGAGAAATATCTTCCTAATGTATAATTACATGCTGGTGTCAATTTAAGTTAGATTTTTAACATTAGACTTATAAACTGCTGACGAAAAAAAAAAGCATATGGCTTTTTGATTTATAAAAGGAATATTTTTTTTTTTTTACCTTCTTTAAAATGGTAATATAAAGGATTATTATAAGACAAATTATCTTATTTGAAAAAAAACTGATTGACGCCCCCACCGCCCCCCCCCCCTTCATAGTCCCATAGATGTGCAAGCCTTCCAGAATGGAGATCAGTAAACTTTAACAATAGAGTATGTTCAATGCCCCAATTGTGTGAAAAGGTCCTTTATTTTATTTACATTTTTTTAAAGAGACGAAATTTTAATACGCTTTTGGAAAAGCCAAGAGGCATGGGTGGAAAGTTTGAACAAAATTAACAATTAAACGAGAAAAATGAATGTTGACTGACTTCGTTACAACTGGCAAGACTATGGAAGTTGGCGGGGGAGGTAAAAGAGAAAGGCAAAGAGACAATAACCGGGATTGCTTGGCCATATTGATGTAGCGACAGAAGAGCTTTGACTTGATACGGTGTACGTCTGAATGGCAAAACATTATCGCCTAGGGTTATGGGCAGGCAGCATGATGATGATGGTGATAATAATGACGATGATGGTGATAATGATGACGATGACGATGATGGTAATGATGATGATTTCTTAAAAAGAGAGCGAGGTAGGTAATTACCATTTCCAACATCACAGCAGACTGGTCACCTATTAGATAGATGCTCTGTTCCTATGGCAACGAAAACCACCCAGAATGCCTCTCGCCGTCCCTTGTGAAAGAAGTTTGCAGTCTCAGCAAACGCTCTCCGAAGATCACGATTCCTCATTGCCGGGAACAGCTCTCTTGATGATATCCCTCCACGCCAACGTTTTAGCCCATCCAGCATCATCTCTCTTGGTTTGCCTCTACCCCTTTTTCCACTGATCTTTCCAGTTGTCACGATGTTCTCCAATGTCTTTTTTTCTCAATATGTGGCCAAAGAACAGTGTTAGTCTTTTTCTTATTATTGTATATATAGAGATCTACTTTAATTAGCTTCTTTCGAGCAATCATGTTTCATTACACATTAAATATTTAAAAAAAATTATATTCTATTAATTCTGATAATGTTATAACAATTCAAAAAAGATTTCACCATTACGATTGAAACAAAGCAGGCTTAGACGCTGCCGGATCAGAGGAGCAGTGCCCAGTCTGTCCACATGTCCTAGTGTCCCTCCTAGACCAACAGTCTACAAAGTAGAAAGACTTCGTCTGCGTTGCCGTAACATAAGCTTTTCTGTTGCATTTCTGCATCTCATTTTCAGTATGAATGATAGAAACATTAAATAATCATTGAATTCTTTTTACATGGTTAAAAATAAAATAATTTGCCAGATTTCTTTAGTGTATTAGACTAAAAAAAATCACACATGATAGCTTTACTGGAAAAAAATTAACATGAGTCAGTCTTTTCTATTTCTTCCATCCTTTATTCTCCTCCTCCATCTGCTTATTTTGTTTTTAACCCTCGCTTTGTCTGTGGCTTCTTCTACTTCTGTTTCTACTTCTCCTGTAACATATTCTCTCTCTTCTCCTCCTTCATTCACGTACAATTTTTTTTCTTATAGTCCTTTTCCATAGCTTTGAGCAGAGTGCGAAGCTTGACTGGGAAGGTCACGCACGGGTAGTGAGCATACTTTAGATCTCTTCTCCAGGCGATGCCGGCATAGTAGGTAATGAACAGGCAGACAGATTGTCTAGATCTGCACCACTGGGTGGTGAATTGATACATGACAAGGCAGATGTGGTCTATGCCCTTTGGAAACAAAAAGCAACGGAATCAGTAGAGAAAGAAGATTACTATAACCTGGAGAGAATGAGGCATCTGGGTGTAACCAGAGGGTCTGACCGGCTCATTACACTCAGAGGAAAGGCAAGATATAATTAGATTGTGACCGGTACCATCAGTATTGGCACTCTGCGCTGGCTGCTAAAGATAAGGACGGAACACGCATGGGAATGCACTGTGTGTTGTGATGTCAATTCTTGACAATTCAACTCAACTAATTCTGATAGCCGCTTAATATCTTATTATTTTTTTTTAATCAATATCCTTAATAATAATAGTTAAGTATTTAGACAAGGCTTAGACCACTGTAGGCTCTATTGTAATTCCGCTAAGTATCCCCCCCCCCCCCACCACCCTTTTTTATAAACCCACCCCTCCATATGTTTTCGTTGTGTGAAGTTGACATAAACAACATTCCTCTTTCGGGAAGCACATCTTCTCTTCGAAACTCCCACCTTAACACCCCAGCAACCCCCAGTTCTCCACTAATTCCGTCATTAATTTCAAAAATACAACCATAGACATGCCTCGCACAAAACGACAACAATAAAAAACCCACGATTTCCCCCGGGTCACAAACAGCTTAGAAATGTTCGTCTGTCACTGTCTTCTCAATAAAGCGTTGATCGATATTCCAGACCGTCATAAGCTTACAATAATCACTTGGCAAGATAACTAACTATAAGATATATTATCTGCCCGTACGATATCACTGTATATTTTTCATAACCGAACGACGCTGTAGTTGATCTGTTGTGGCATTATTTATATGACTTATCGGAATTCCTTCAGAAATAACAATGGCTGCTGGCTTTACAGGCTTGTAGCTTTTGTTGACAGCCTGGGGTAAATGGGCATAGAGAATGTATAGAACAAACATGAAATTGACATGTTTCTTGTTGAAAAGTTATTGAAAATCGATGGTGTGGATCGACAGAATATTGGAAAAAATCTGGTGATTTCCAGCGCCCTTAGGACAGACAGGGGTATACCCAGCTAGTTTTCATTTGGCGCAGCAATGAGAATGGCTTAATTATAACATCTGGGGAAACGGAAATAGTAATCAAAATTCATGTCGTGGAGAGTTTAGTCACATGTGTGATGGAAAGTTAACATTGTTATGACGTGTATAAGAAGATACTCCGTATGTCATATTAGGTGCTATAAGGTGCTTTGCTGGTTTCATAGATCTTCATACGAGACTTCTTCAGCGACACTTCCTCGTCGAATGCTACAGATAACTGCCTATATCGGCTGAAACCGAGCTTACATGGGATCTCGGGGTTAATGCTCCCCTTCCACTCACAGATGAAGTGCCCAGAAATCCGCTGGCACTTGTCCGCCCACCTCTTGTGCTTGGTTTATAACGAAGAAAAAAAAAACTGGTTTTGGAACACAAGCGAAAGCTACGCCAAGTGTCTTATTGCAAGAAAAACCAGGGATCAAATGTCTGTCGTACGAAAGACCTTGGTATCAAACGTCCGTCGACCAAGACTCCTACTGTATAGCTGCTTAGGTTCAAACGTCCGTCCATCCCTAATGTTTGACGGCAACGGTTTAGAGCTGCCTCGATCAGAGATCCTACATTTTGACACAAGAAGCTTAAACATCAGCTACCATCGTCAGCTACCAACGGCCACACTCGTCTGAGTATAAGTCCTTACAGGAAAGTCATGCACAAAGGGATTCCGAGAATTCATGTGAAACACGCAATCTTCAAAGTCAGAAGTCCAACAAGCCTAAGATTTGAAAACAAAACTCAAGTACTGGAACAAGACCAAAGTCCAGAAGTGGCCAAACAACCTGAACTAAGAATGCTAAGGGAAAAAAAGGGCACAATATGCCTGATGCCCGAATGGCTTGAATATAAACTTTTGTATTTTTATTTTATTCATCCGCGTGTGTGTGTGTGCGTGCGTGCATGCGTGCCCGCGTATGTGTGTGGGTGTGTGTGTGTGTGTGGGTTATATTCAAGAAATCCAGACTATATCACCCACTGATTGTCGACTGGTCTAATAAAAAAAAAAAACACAGGTCTTCTGTCATATACTTGAAACTCGTACTCATACGACAGAAAACGAGTCCTTTCAATAAACTTCTATAGTTGTTATTGGAATTTGAACATAATTCGTTCTGAATAAGGATGATTAATCGTTCATGATTCAAGGGAATGTTTTTTTTTTTCACTAAAAATAATGGAAACTAAATCAATCTGTTTCAGGGGTCTATCAAACTGAAACTGTCAAATTTATTATCATAAACACAGTAGACTTTAAAAAAAATAGTAAGAAGTAAGGCTTGAGCAGAAGTACAACGGAGCACTTATGGGTTACTACCCGTGCGCCATGATGTTGATCTGTTTTCTAAGCCTCAACCTGAACACTTAACGCCTTCCTGCGTTTTCAAGCACATGGTCAAAGAGATCACGGATTTCAGCAATACTAATCCCTCCAACGTCCCACTAATCTTCCACTGAAGAGATTCTTCCTCCAGTTTATTCCTTCTGTTGCGAGTGAAGGGTGTTGACGGGGCTGCGGTGCTTGTGTTATGAACTAGGCTTTCGGTTTCCAATGTGGCCTTCAAGATCTCTCTCTCTCTCCTTCTCTCTCTCTCTCTCTCTCTCTCTCTCTCTCTCTCTCTCTGTGTGTGTGTGTGTGTGTGTGTGTGTGTTTGTGTTATATTCAAGACATCCCTATTGTAATTTCAACAACGAAATTAGACAGAATCTTCGTCTAGACGCTCCCACAAAAAAGAAACTGAATTCATCACGATGCCAAAGAGCCATTTCTGAATTGAATGCCAACTTTAATGAGTCTCGAACACACTGTATCCTGCAACTCAACTATACATTAAAATAGGCTCCTTTCACTCCATCTCCCGATGTATTTGAGTCACGTAACTAAATTACACCACTGTAATCTTAGGATATAGTGGATAAATCCTCCCAGACCATCACACAATGAAACTCTAATAGTGTCTTTATGTGTAAAAACACCAACATAAGAGATGACAGGGGCGGAGATTTATATGCCAGTAGGTGGGTGAGTGGGTGGGTTAGCTGGAGACTTGTGACGCAATGACTGCTTTTGATGATGGACTGACATAATAAAGTGGGTGGGTTTGTAAGTGACAAGATGCATAGGTCTGTTGGACTTCTTTCTTCTTTTGTCTTCCCATTGATACCAGGTTGTAGCCCCGATCGTGGTTTTCAGTATTTGTCTTGCGCTTCGCTTCTCGGATGACTTGGTTATGGATTTGTTCATCCTTTTGCAGATTTCGCAACACCCTTGAATCGCCTCTTTCTTGGTCTTCTCTTGGCCTTCCTCACAGATGTTTCATAGGCAGTTTTATTTGGCTGTATTCACACAAGATGGCTAAACCGATTCATTCTTTGTTTGTCAATATAATTCAGACACAGTTTATTCCAACTTTCTCTTTAATTCTGGTACTCGTAAACCTGTCTATTCTTGTGTTGTTAGTGACGTTAGTGATAGCTCATTTAACGCGTAAATATTTTCTATTATAATACCATATTCATTTCTGTTAGACTAATTATTTAAATTCTTAAATAATAAAGTGAGTTCATTACCATAAAAAAAAGTACAAATTATGGCAAATAACATTAGGAGAAGAGCGACCAACTGTCACATATCACTCCTGTCGCGTGCCTAATGTAAGGATTTCTCCTTCAGAACCAACAGCACTCAGAGATAATTCTGTTGAGTCGTTTGGCTCGTATTGGTCTAAGGGATTCCCCGTGGCCAATATACGCTCAACTTATCTCTGGAGTAGGGCAACTCAAGTATTGGCACTACAAAATATATCAGTATATGAATACAATATTTCTAGGCACACTTGGCTGGACACCCCCACTACTTACTAAAAAAAAGCCCCCAGGTTATGATAATTCATTATCATAACCATGTTAACACATATAATGAAGATACATACACCCACAACTGCTGAACACTTAAAAAGGTGAAATAGAGACACCTAAATCAGCCATGAAAATGAATGCATGTAATCAGTAATATATATATATTAGAAAATAGTGAAGTAGATGTCGAAACACAACAGCTGGATTCCAGAATACAATGTCTATAATCAACCAAAGTTAAACAGTCAGAAAGTCCTGGAGGAAGCATATATTCATCCTTGGAATCCAGTGGAGCTGTGGGGAATATAGCATAATCGAGACATAAACTTCACTTATCCCAGTTCCACTGTTGATGCCTCACTCAGCTCCGGCTGACTTTGACCCTGGTAATTCTGCTCAACTAGATCAGGTAATGGAAGAGTACCTCACCATAGAGGACGCAGCCACTGGATCGGTACACAGAACATTCTCCCACGAGTAACTCACAATACTGTCCCTGAGTTATACACCTGCTCTGGCACTGGATGATGTTTGGGTTATATTGTACCCCATCTTGAGGAGGACAGTCTTCTCAATTGGTAGTTGGGTGACAATAAGTTGGTGATGGGTTAATTGATTGCTGGGTTATAGTTGGTGGGTGTTGGTTGGACTGTGAATCTTCTGCCAGCTCCTCACAAAGGACTCATCCCAAGCATATGTAAAAACTGAGACATTCCAGATCGCCTTGAAAAATGAATTAATACAGGCATAGATTGTCACGTCTGGACGCTAGGAAGCCGGCAAAGAGAATCGCGTCACTTGGACACTTCAGGCGTTGGTAAACAAAGAAGTCCCTAGTATACATGGGCAAGGAGTAAATCGGTTTCCACGAAACCTCAAATAACTCCCTTAATATATATCAAAGATATATACATTTAAAAGTGGAGTTTAGTTAAAGTAACCAGAAAAGGTAGACATAATAATGTTGTCCAATAAAGGTCTATATATATAGATATAAGGGACTATATCTTTCCGGGCGAGTCCAAGTTTGAATTTTGTGAAGATTTACAGGTAAGTTAGGTTACCAGTCTTACAGACTGATGTGTAATGGTTTATCATTTCACGACACCAACAGTGAACATCACAGTAAACCGAGAGATTAGAAAAAGAAACAAGTTTGCGCTATCTTGGACACGTAGTAACAGATGATGGCTGAAGTGAAATATAAATCAACAAGAGGATAGGACTAAATAAAAATCTTTAATAAGAAGCAAAAATAATTGACAGCTAGAAAGTTGAAAAAAAAAAAAAAAAAAAAAAAACACACACACACACACACATAAAAATGTTAGAATCATCATTTAGCCCTACTTTATGGTGTAGAAATTTAGACAATGAACAGACAATTAAAAAATAAAATTTAGTCTCTGCAAATGTGAATATACAGAAGAACAGGTCGTATTAAATGTAAACAAAAACAATCAAGTCAAATACATGCACAGAGTTTCTGGAAAGACTGCAAACGAAAAGCGAACTACTAATAGAAACTGAAGGGGGAAAAAGAGACTACTGAAATATTTTGGCCACATTATATGACATATATCTTCATAAACCATACTAGAGGGAAAAGTCGAGGGCAAGAGAGTAAGAGGTAGACAAATATAAATGTCGGAGAACAATATCAAGAGATGGACAACACAGTCTGAGAGAGTGTACAACCAAAAAACAAAAACAAAAGAGCGGGTTGGTGATCCATTGCAGCCAACCTTCACGGTGGTGCCGGCACCTGATTAACTGAAATGAGGGACAGAATAAGTGACAGACAGAAGAGACGGACGGGCATATAGACAGATGGAGAAAGATGCACTGACATTTAGCGATAGACAGTCCATAACAGTCCACACAAGCATAGTGCAGGTGAAAGAATAACGGCGATTTGAAATACGCAGACAGGCATTGTATTAGAGTTGCATTATTAAAGCAGAGATTAAACAGCATGAAGAACTTATGGCAAAGCTCTAGTAAATTGGTTATTAAACTAAAAATTTTAAGATCATGCATTTTCCTGTGGCAACTTACGGTTGCGAGTCCTGGACTCTCACTCAGTCACTAAGGAAAGAGACTGGAGCTTTCGAATTGAATGATTATACACAAATTCTTAGAATACCGTGGATCAAGAAAAGAAAAAAAAACATAAACACTCTAAAGGAGTTGAATATCAGTATGAACTGGCTCATAAACAGCATCCTGTCCCGAAAGTTGAAGTATTCTAGCCATATCAAGC